>CM018680.1:90265278-90757778 GCA_009363875.1 Mikania micrantha
TCCGTCGCGCATTGTAAATATTTCTGAGGTTGGAAACATTATCGGGGTTTTGGTCCTTTACAGCTGCAAGTATATCACGGGGCAACATGTTTTGGTTTGACAGTTGCTCAACTAGACAGGTTTCATTTTCATTTAATCTCATCGCATATGGATGACCGCCTAGTTGTTCAGCCGCTAGGTGGTTGTGTTCATTATTGACCACACGCAACTTCCAACCACCACAACTTCTCTCGTATCTACCAATCAGCTCAAATTCACACCCAGTCTTCTTCGAACCAGTACGTCTAACTTTTGGTTCACCGTGATACACGCCACCGCGATCGCATTTAAGCCACACTTTTATAACTACACCGGTTGCATTAGTTTTGCTTCGTCGTCTAACTAGCACATAACCATTTTCACGCCCTCTAGCAATTGCCCAATCAACAAGTTCATCAACACCGGCAAAAACCTGAAAAAAAAATGTATAAGATTTTATAAACTAACAACCGTTAAACGAATAAGTTTGTTACCTGATCAGTTTCATAGACACACATATATTCATCACCGAAGTTGTTGCCTCCCATCGACATTGTTAAACCTTTACGAGTTTGAATTTGTTAAAGAACCCCAAAACCTAATTGTTTAGAAAATCAAATTGTTCCTGTCTGCGTTTTATTTTTTGATTCAAGTATTGCATTATAACGTATGCCATGAAGATATATATCAAACGATTAATTTACGCATACATCTATTACGTTAAATCAAATAATTTGCGCTGCTCAAATTATTGGCGTTCAATACGGGCCGTAAAGGGCTTTACGGCCCGTATGTACTGCGTGTCAGCCTGCGTCAGCCCTATGATTTGACGTGTCAGCTTTTGTCAGAAATATTCGTTTCAATACGACCCGTAAAGGGCTTTACGGGCCGTATTGAGGGTGTCCGAGGATCCAGTCGGATGTCTCCCTAACAGCCCCCTTCAAGAAATCTCCCGCTTGATCAAGGCAAATTTGCTGCTCTTTATTTATTTTTTTTTAAATTTATTTCATAGCTATAAAGAACCAATAAATTAAAAGTCCCACCGATGTATGGAATAGAATGCCCTTACATGGCATGCGATGGTGTCTATAAAGTTACATGCTTCTCACCATTATTTTAATTAATTAATTAAAAAATGACACGTGACACATACAAATATTATTGCAAAGCATCTAGTATTAAAGGTGTAACCATTTCTGGTAATTATGGTTCTAGTTATGATTTCTGTAAACCGGAACCGCATGTGCCCGTTGGTTGGGTAGGACCAATTCCAATTGTGGTTCAGGTAGGATCGTTTCCAATTCTGGTTCCATATTGTCGGTTTTGGATCCAAAAATGTTTTTTTCTCACCTCTACCTAGTGTCATGCCGGTCTAACAGGTGTTAAGGACGCTTATGTTTTTAGTTATTTAATCAAAAAATAAAGGGTGCTAACAACCACAATTCTTTTAGGAATGTCTAACTGTAATTTACAAATGTTTGACAGTACTTACTAGGATGTCTTGTAACATCTTCAATACGTGCGTCCAATCATATGTATACGGGCACCCTGAACCTCTTCAATACGTGTATTTGACTGTATGTATACGAACTTCATGAAACTCTTTAGTAGATGTGTCTGAGTGTATGTAATTTGTAAGTAATTAGACACCCATAAAGAAATTATAGTTGACAACATCTACATATTATTAATTAAAAAAATTAATATTGTGTATGGATGGAGTCGCCTTTAGGCTTTAACACAAACAACCAGTTTTGTTTGTGACACATTGCTAAAAGCGCAAGTGTTGTAAAGGTATATACAAGCATCAACACTAATAAACACCACCTAAACTATCCTAATTGAGCAATTGTTTAAAATAGCATTTGGAATTTTGGACACATATAAGTAGAGGTGCTCAAACCGTTTTCTTTTTTTTTTTTTGCTCAAACCGATCTGGTTTGGTCAACGCGTGGTCAAAACCGTTTCTGTTTGGAAACCGGTTTGGTTTGGGAGATTGAGGATGTCAAACCTATACAACCAATCCCAAACCTACAATTCGGACCGGTTTGGAAACTGGTTTGGGTATAACCAGTTTGGTTGTGCAACTCTACATATAAGTATGCTAGCAAAATGGACGGGTTGGGTAACGGGTTAGAACGGGTTCGGGACAGGATGGGGGTGGGTCAGGACAGGTAAGCAAAATCACTTCGGGTCTAAATAGATTGTTATTAAAAAACATCAATTTAGTTTAACTTAAGATGTGTTATAAGTAAACAAATAGTACATTTGGATAATTTTTAGTGATTTTCTCATCAAATGTGTTATTAATCATTTTTAAAAGTTTGAATCCATTGCATTTACATAGTGTTTTGGTTATCCATATCGACCCGTATTGTGTTTAAGTGTTACCCATCTAAACTCATTCAATATTATAATGTTACCCATTATACTACAATTGTTTACCCAAAACAACTCATTTTCTTTGATTTGGGTAAAAATTGTCACCTTTACATATAAGTTATAGGCCGATGCCTATATAAGTGTGAATATTTTAAAGGGAAAAAAAGAGGTTAATTGGTTGTTTTCTTTCATTTATCTAGCGGTTATTTTAAAAAATTTCTTGGTTTATAATATTTAATTTTACATGTTAGAAGAAAAATTCGTAAATTTTTTTTTCTTATGTATTTTATGTTTTGTGGAGTAGTTTAGTTGTTGACTTATTGGTACACATGACCAATGTTGAGTTGGCGGAGTGGTAAGGCAAGGATTTGGGGTACCAAAGGTCCCCGGTTCGAGTCTCACTCTAGCCATCCTTCTGAGGTACCTGCTGTCGTCGATCCTTGGGCCAATCGGGGAAGTGTAAAAACGTGAGCATAGCCCAGATCCGTGCGGTATCAAGGGGAGGTATTTTACCGGCATCATAACCTTTGCGGGGTGGGATGATGGGTACCCAATGTGGTACCGGGGCTAAGGGTTCCCTCCAATTACCCTTTTTTTATTGGTACACATGCTCGGCCAAAAGCTGGGACACTTCACACTTGCTAGATCGAAAGGCTTAACTAAAACAACTTTAAAAAAGTAATATATGATTAAAGCTAATTTAAAGGTATATTTTAGCTTTTTGTTTGACCCGTGGTCAATACCTTTAACAGAACTTTTATACAATTTTTTAAAAACCCTTTGTTTTTTAAAACAGAAGAGTTGTATTGATATTTAAAACACTAAAAATACAAGAGCCGAATCATAATTTACTCTTAATTTTATACGTACTTTGTAAAGTGAGAAATGCATAATTATATATATATTTTTAAAACGGCGGTTCGTGCAACGGTAAGACCGTTGTCTTAGAGTGCAGTGACCGAGTAACGAAACATCAGTCTTACACCCATGTTGCAATTGCATTGGTGCATTTTTCAGTAACGTTAGAGAAACTCCTTATGCTGCAATCGCAGCGGAGGCTTCACCCAACCCTTCTGATGGGCCAAGTTGGTTGAAGTCGAAGTCTCGTTGGACATGAACCTTTAACATTGCCTCGTAAAACCCTCTTGGCTCGGACACGAATCGAGGCATAATTATAATTTGTATTTTAAACTTTACCCATCTATATATGCACCTGAATTTCTTCTCTCACAGCCTGTGGTACCGTAAAGCTATGGCGAGCTTAACGAAAAGCTCACATATACTAGTGTTCCCGTTTCCAGCACAAGGTCACATGCTCCCACTTCTGGACCTGACTCACCACCTAGCCACCCATGGTCTAACCATAACCATCTTGGTCACACCCAAGAACCTCCCCCTTCTGAACCCACTTCTCTCATCTTCACCCAACATCAAACCCCTGGTCTTCCCCTTCCCACCGCACCCATCCCTTCCATCCGGTGTAGAAAACGTCAAAGACATCGGTAACCATGGAAACGCCCACATCATCAACTCACTGGCTAACCTCCAAGATCCGATCATCCAATGGTTCAAATCCCACCCGAACCCACCTGTTGCCATCCTCTACGACTTCTTCCTCGGCTGGACCCATCACTTAGCCGATCAATTACGGGTCCCCAGGATCTGTTTCTTCTCCTCCGGTGCTTTCTTAACCGCGGTCCTAGACCACTGCTGCAAAGATATATCATCGGTTCGGTCTCAGAACCTGACCGTCTTTCACGATCTGCCCAATTCGCCTAGTTTTGTAAGGGAACATCTTCCAACCCTGATTCGGGTCTACAATGAATCCGACCCGGAATGGGAATTGATTCTTGATGGGCATATCGCGAACGCATCGAGTTTGGCTTGGGTTGTGAATACCTTTGACGCGTTGGAGTCTCAGTACATGGAGTATTTGACCAAATTATTGGGCCGTGGGCGGGTTTTTGGAGTCGGGCCGGTTAGTTTACTTTCCGGGTCGGATCCCATGACTCGTGGACAGTCTGAAACGGGTTCGGGTTTTGATGTGATTAAATGGCTTGATCGGAGGCCTGATGGGTCTGTCGTTTACGTGTGCTTTGGTAGCCAAAAGTTTCTGACAAGTGACCAAATGGAGGCTTTGGAAACTGGGCTTGAAGATAGTGGGGTCCATTATGTTTGGGTAGTAAAACCCGAACAAGGTGATTTGGGTCGGGTAGGGTCGGGTAGAGGATTTGTGATCAAAGGTTGGGCTGCACAGGTGGCAATACTAAGTCACCGAGCCATGGGAGGGTTTCTGAGTCATTGCGGATGGAACTCGGTTTTGGAGTCGATTTTGGCAGGAGTTATGATACTGGCTTGGCCCATGGAGGCTGACCAGTATGTTAATGCGAGGCTGTTAGTCGAGGACCATGGTGTGGCTGTGCGGGTTTGTGAAGGCCCGAATACTGTACCTGACTCAGCCGAGTTGGCTCGTATGATTGCTGAGTCAATGAGTGAGGATAAAATTGAGAAGATTAAGGCAAAAGAAATGAAAAATAAAGCAATAGAAGCAGTAAAGGAAGGTGGGAGCTCATCAATGGAATTGGACAGGCTTGTTAAGGAATTGTCTAACTTGCGCCATGAATGAACGGATAAAAATTGCAATATAATAAAGTTTAGGGGCCATATTTGTATTTTTAGAAGTTTAGAGTGTCTTTTCTCGATTGTTATTCCGGGCCCTAGTTCTTACACGACATTAATAAATGTGTAACACGCCAAGTGTTATTTGAAAACTTATTTATTAAGATGATACTAGTACACACTTAAAAAAAAAAAATAAAGTTGTGATAAATTGATTGCACAAACAAAAAGAGAGATAAAATGCATTATTAAGTCTAAGGATTGTTTGAATGGGTCTAAATTTAAACCATTCATATTTTAGAACGTTTGTATCGTACGTTTAAACAAAAAAAAATAACATCTGAATTATGCTCTGAAATAATCATATATGTAATCAAGTATGAATAGAAAAAAGGAGTGTGGCCGTCTACCTTTCCCATCGCCTCCCCCACTCCCCTCTCCCATGGTCGTCTTCCTTCTATCCCACTGTTGTTGACCTCCCGCACAGCTCCCGTTGCCTCCATGTAAGCATTCATTTTTTCTAGACTTCGATCATCTATACAGGTCCAATCATACTAGGACCATTCATAGGAATTGCCAAGAAGAATCATGGATCCATGGGTCGATGGCGATGGGATGACGCAAATGGATGACAATCGATGGCGATGTCGGTGATGAGGTCGACGACGGGAGGTGGAGGTGGCAACGATGGCGACGATCATGACGGGCGGTGAAGGCGTCAACGAGGGTCGCGACCGCGACAGGCGGCGAGGCTAGGCTGCAACCATGATTATGAACAAGGGGTTTTTATTTTTTTACGGTTTTTTTAATAAGAAGGGTATTTTTTTATTTTTCATTCAAACATCTTAACCATTCAACACTTAGTAGTTTAGACATTATCAAACGGCCTATGATATAACAATTTTAAAAAAATAATTTAATAGAAAACAAATATAACAAGTTTAAACAGAAAAAACCAAAAAAATAAATTCATACCTTTCACCACAAATCTTAAAATCATGCTCTATCCTTCTCAAAAAGGCTCATTTTTATGTTTGAAAGGCGAGAAAAAAAAACATATTGACATTTACACCCGACTACCACGGTGAAAAAGAGATAAAAAAAAAATCCCTTTCATGTTTCGAACCTGTCACCTTGCTTGAAATTCCCTAGTTTTACCATCAAGCTATAAAGGCAACTTTGTTAATCTCACAAATGATAAATTATAATGATAAGAAACTGCCAGTTGGTTCTCAACCAACACTTTTAAATGAATCTTACTACTAATAAATGATTCCAAATAAATGTCACATTGCATTCCAACATCCACTTTCTTATTTGATTTAAATGATAATTAAATAGAAACATTCTTTTATTTATAAAACTAGGTCAATATCCCGTGTATTACACGGATTAAATAGAAAATAATAAATAGTCAACAATAATATGATTAATAGTTTATATAGTTTAATACATAAGTAATAAAATAATAATATTATTTATTTAAACACTAAGTTTATTAAAGTTTTTTTTGATTATTTCATTTTGAAAAACAATTATTGAATATTATATATTTCATAATAATTTGTATTCTAAAAAAATGTACTCTTTTAAAATTAATATATTTTTTAATGATTTAAAAACCTTTTTTAATTTAAAAATGTATAAAAGTATATTTAATATTATTATTATTGTATATATGTATGCATTTAATAGGAGAGAGAGACGTGAAAATTTTTATAAGAATAGTCTAGGATATGACATGTGACACATTTTATTTTGATTTATTAGTGTAGATAGATTATATTTAAGGAATGTTTAATTAAATTAAGTATTGCATTAATTTATCATTATGCGTGCCCCGTCGATGACATTAACGTGATTAGGTACGTAAATAAAAAGCATATCAGCCTTATTTGACATCACTCATTTTCCAAAAAAAAATTACGCAGATATTTGTGCTAACTCACAAATGATAAATTATAATGATAAGAACATGTATGTTGGTTCTCAACCAACACTTCTAATTGAATTCATAATAAATATTCACCCTATGCGTTGAAAAAGTGTTTGAAAGAAATTGGATGGGTGATACAACACATTTACATTCTTTGTTACGTGTACCACGTCGATGACATTAACGTGATTAGGTACGTAAATAAAAACATACGAAGCTTATTTGGCATTACTTATTTTCCAAAAAACATTACCCAAAAATGTGTACTAACTCAAATTTTGACGACACACATATAAAAATAAGGACGTTGCAAAATATATTGTAAAAATTAATGTTACGAATTCGAATTTTTTACCTGTGTGTAGACCCTACACTCATTTTCAAATAAACCGATACATATCAACTCGAAACACACATACAAATAACCTTGACAAACTGTTATATTTAAAATTACCTGTTTTTAGGAAAATTTATGCTTAAATGTCGATCAAGCCTAATTTTTACTGACATACACATACAAATAAGCAAGCTGTAAAATAATTGTGGCAAGTTTTCGAGGAAAAATTACATAATATTATATTACAGGGTGAACTTGAAGGTTTAGAAATCAGAGAGGTCAAATTGATATTTAACAAAGTATATGGGTTAGTCTAGTCAATCAAAGTTACATGTGTATTGTGTCGTGACGATACGATTAAAGCTACATGTTGTTAAAAAAACATATGAAGTTGTGACGTATTATTTACGAAGATTGAAATGCATATATGAATTTTAAAAAGGTAATATAATAGAAACAATGTAAAGAAATACCAAAGGCAAGGAAATAAACAAAAGAAAGATAGCTAACAATAGGAAATAGTTAAATAAATTTCTCACTAATAAACCACAAAACACACATGTTAAAAAAGGCTAAAGGAAAAAATTTGTAACCGAGGATTTTTCGTGCCAATATATAACCTAAAATACATGCTTACGATGTAGACGAGGCTGCATTTGTTACTTACTATAGAAATCATCCTACCAACCTGTCACACCCCCAATTTCCCACTCGTGGTGTTAGTCCACGTGGGTGTGACGTGGCCAGAATCACAGCTCAAGGTCATATAGAACACCTCTATATGCGTTTACAAATCCCATGTTTGACACACACACATAACAAAATAGTTTGCAGCGGAATAAAAGTTATCATAGCATATTGCAACGGAAAATCAATTGTTTGACAAATTGCAGCGGAAATAAAAGATGTTTGAGTACATAAAGCAAATGAAATTGTTTTCAAGAGTTAAACATAAACAGAAATGCATGAATGTTCCTATGCTCGGTTCCTTAAATGTGCATTCCTGGATGTCCATCAACTCCTCAGTTACCTGAGAATACAAGTTTAAAAAGTGTCAACACAATGGTTGGTGAGTTCACAGGTTTTGATATACATATAGTATTAAAAGTGTGTCATGCTGTTTATCAATGTTAGTACCGAGCCCTAGGCCCAAAGTGTCAGTGCGTCACTACCGAACTAGACTTGTTTGTCCTTGCCTCCGCTATGCCTCGTATACATAGCAAGTTAGGTCAGAATTTGCACGGGTTATGACATCCAGTCAACATTGTGCCCCGTGGGGTTAGTCATTCCCTAATGGATCCATCCAAATCTACCACGTTGTTCGTACATTAACGGTAAGACTTTGTGAGGGCTTAATACGAGTTCAACACTTAATGTTTGTCCAATAAACCAGCATACACATAGTGTTTGTACAGTAATAGATGTTTGACTCGATGCAACTAGTATTCTCCCCCTATTTAAAAGCGTTTGAAAAAGAGTAAAGAGGGGCCGTGAACTCACCTTAGTGATATGAACGGATGAAAGCGTAAGCTCCTGATGTAGTAGGCACGTCGGTCACCGGCAACCTATATCGTATACCGTACGTGAGTTCGTGTAAGTGACCGTGCTAGTGTTCGTGTTAGTGCTCGTGTTTGTGTCCAACAACCCTTGGTTGTTCATGTTTGTCCGTGTCGGTCCACAATGACCGTGTTTGCTCGTGTTGGTCCACATTGACCGTGTTCGACTGTGTTGGTCCACATTGACCGTGTTTGACTGTGTTGGTCCACATTGACCGTGTTTGACTAGAGTTGACCAAAGTTGACCGTGTCAAGTCAACGACCCGTTGGTGAACCGTGTGACGGTTGTGAATCGTGTAGCAATCGTGTAAGTGTTTGTCGTGTGCGAAACGCGCAAATCGCGTCTATGGACAACTTACTATTTATAGTAAGTTTCCATTTTCGGAAAGTTCACAAAGCACATCGGTTTTAAAGTTCTAACATGTCCATTAGTCCTACGTGATCATGTTAACACATAGCACATTGTCATACAAGTTCATATACGTTGTTTATAGCATGTTAGTGCACAAAAGTTTCCTAAAATGGAAAGTTTCCATTTTTAGCGTGCGTGACATCGGAAACCATCTAACTTAGCATCTAGTCATCATATTACAACATAATAACTCATTTAGCATGTTCAAATCATACAAAATGTTTACGAGTCGGTTTTTGTAAAAATAAAGTTACTAAAAATAGTAACTTTGTGGTTTTTGCATAAAAACAACCATTTAACATTTCTAAACAACTTTTCATATTATCATTCATCATAATATGTCATCTAACAACATTTAATCATGTCAACATAATCAAATTCATCATCTATCAATATTTTAACTAGAAAAGTTACTAAAAATAGTAACAATGACAAGTGTGACTACAAACATCATCAAAATCACTTTCTAACAAAGTCAAACCATCATATTATCATCCTAACAACAATTTTACATACATGCATGTCCATAATTTCCATCAAATCACTCACTTGTAACAATAAAGTTACTATTAATGGAAAGACTCATAAAAATCATAGTTTTAGCCATTTTAACATCATCCAAACATGTAATCATCCCTCAATATCATCAAGAAATATATCTATATGCTCATAATCATTCTAACCATCATGGATCGTACATGCATGTCATTTTTTCATCATGTCAAGACCAAATAACACATTTTAATGACTCACATCATCATGGATCGTCACGAAATGCATTCTAATCACTCTAGATCATCAATATCAGTAGAATAACCATCAAACCCAGATCTAAAACTCAAGAAATCCGTGCATGTGATGGGTGTGTGCTTGCATGTGGGTTTTACCCATTGCATGTGTGTGTAGTGATGTGTAAATGAGTGTTTTAGTCATAAGAACTACCTCAAAGGTTCAAGAGTTGATGAGTATTGTTGATAACAGCTTCTCCAGCTCCTGGACCACGAGTTTGGCTGGTGATGATGATCCTCGAGCTATACAATCCTTCCTTCAAGCTTCTAATGGACCTCCAAGCTTCAAAGGTGAGCTTCTATGGCTTCCAAAGGCTTTCTAGAGGTTGAAGAAGGGTGTAGCAGAGCTCCTGGGTCGGTTATGGTCGAATGGTGGCGTGTGTGGTCGAGAAAAATGATGGTAGTAGGTGTGATGATGATCTTGGGGGTTTAAAAAGCTGTTTTACGACTCTGGCGTCCCAGGCGTATCGCCTGGCGTGGGGGGACATCTCCCGTCGTTACGCGCGGATGGCCAGTCATCCGAGACGCCTTTCGTGTCTCGCGCGCATCGCCCGAAATGGGCGCTTCGGGTCAGGCGTACCGCCTGGCCCATATGTAAAGCCCAATTAACTCGTTTTGTTATTCTGGGCCCATTCTTTTCCGTTTCTCGACCGTAGAACATCGTTTGAGCGTCGTTTGGACTCTATTGGTCAATTATTAGCCACAATTGACTTGTGAAGTGTTTCGTGCTTAAGTGTTGTGATGTTCACCAACGTTCGTGTGTTTTGACACGTGTGTGCTGTTTGCCGATAATTCTACGAATTATCTAGTCATGTGTCAGTGTTCGTACTGTCGTGCCACGTGTCACACTAAATCAATCTAATTCTAGTGCCACGCGTACAATAAGCATTTAAATAAACATTTAAATAAATAGGTTGCTGACCTGGAAATTACGGGGTGTCACATCCTCCCCATGTTAGAAAGAATTTCGTCCCGAAATTCAACTTGTGTTGCTAGTGTTTGTCTGTTCCGCGAACAGGTGAGGGTACTTTTGTTTCATCTGGTCTTCGCGTTCCCACGTGAATTCCGGTCCTCGTCGCGAATTCCATCGTACTTTCACAATCGGGATTTTGCTGAGTTTGAGCTTTTTGGTTTCCCGGTCCATAATCTCCACCGGTTCCTCAACGAAGTTCAATTGTTCGTCGATTTGTATTTCCTCGAGAGGAATAACAAGTGTCTCATCAGATAGGCACTTCTTGAGGTTCGAGATGTGAAATACGTTATGTACACTGCTCAGCTCAACTGGCAGGTTCAGTTCGTAGGCTACAGGGCCTATTCGTTTTGTAATTTCGAACGGTCCAATGTAACGAGGGTTCAACTTTCCCCGTTTGCCAAACCGAATGACACCTTTCCAGGGCGAGACCTTGAGTAACACTCTGTCTCCCACCTGGAACTCTAACGGTTTGCGTCGCTTGTCGGCATAGCTTTTCTGTCTGTCCCGAGCTGCTGCCATTCGCTTGCGTATTTGCACGATCTTTTCAGTGGTTTCGTGCACAAGCTCTGGACCAGTCAGTTGGCTGTCTCCAACTTCTGCCCAGCAGATGGGTGAGCGACACTTACGTCCGTATAGTGCCTCGAATGGTGCAGCTTGAATGCTTGTGTGGTAGCTGTTATTGTATGAAAACTCAACTAACGGTAGATGAGATTCCCAGCTACTCCCAAAGTCAATAACGCAGGCTCGGAGCATGTCCTCCAGTGTCTGTATCGTTCGCTCACTTTGCCCGTCTGTCTGCGGGTGGTAAGCGGTACTCATGTCCAATCTCGTGCCCAAAGCCTTATGCAAAGACTTCTAGAAATGCGACGTGAATCGATTGTCGCGATCAGATATGATTGAGATTGGCACTCCATGTCGAGTGACCACTTCCTTCAGATAGATGCGTGTGAGTTTGTCTAGCTTGTCAGTCTCCTTGATGGGTAGGAAGTGTGCGGACTTTGTCAGTCGGTCTACGATAACCCAGATGGTATCGCAACCATTTGCCGTCTTAGGTAGTTTAGTTATGAAGTCCATGGAAATTTGCTCCCATTTCCACATTGGTAGTTCCGGTTGCTGAAGTAATCCTGATGGCTTCTGGTACTCAACCTTGACTTTTGAGCACGTTAGACACTTACTTACGTAAGTTGCTATTTCGGCTTTCATGTTCGGCCACCAGTAAGTTGTTTTCAGATCATGATACATCTTGTCAGAGCCCGGGTGTACGGAATACCGGCTCTTGTGAGCTTCATCCATCACTACTTCTCTCAATCCTCCGTAGCGTGGAATCCAGATTCGATCCATTAAATAGTAAGCTCCGTCGTCTTTTGCCTTTATTTGCTTATCCATGCCACGCATGGCTTCAAGAGTGAGGTTTTCAGTTTTCAGAGCTTCCTGTTGTGCTATCCGAATTTGATTCGGCAGTTCGGAATGGATCGTGAGTTGTAGTGCTCGCACGCGTTTTGTCGTTTCTTTTCGGCTCAACGCGTCGGCCACTACGTTGGCTTTACCGGGATGGTACTTGATGGCGCAATCATAGTCACCTATGAGCTCAACCCACCTTCGTTGTCTCATGTTCAACTCTTTCTGGTCGAAGATGTGTTGTAGGCTCTTATGATCGGTAAAGATTGTACATTTCGTGCCGTACAAGTAGTGTCGCCAGATCTTCAGAGCGAATACTACGGCTCCCAACTCAAGGTCATGAGTCGTGTAGTTCTTCTCATGCACCTTCGGTTGTCGTGAAGCGTATGCTATCACTTTCTCGCGTTGCATCAGCACACAACCGAGTCCTTGTTTCGAGGCGTCGCAATACACCACGAAGTCATCACATCCTTCCGGTAGTGATAGGATGGGTGCAGTGCATAGTTTCTGTTTCAACAGGTTGAAAGCAGCTTCTTGTTTGTCTCCCCAATCGAACTTTTTGTCCTTATGGGTCAGGGATGTCAATGATTGAGCAATCTTTGAGAATCCTTCGATGAATCTCCTGTAGTACCCGGCCAGTCCAAGGAATTGCCGCACCTCAGTTGGAGTCTTGGGTGCTTCCCAGTTCTTGATGGCTTCGATTTTTGCTGGGTCTACGTGTATTCCCCGTTCGTTAACCACGTGTCCAAGGAATTGGACTTCGCGAATCCAGAAGTCGCATTTCGAAAACTTCGCATACAGTTGCTCCTTCTTCAGCAGTTCCAAGACTAGCCTTAGATGTTCAGCATGTTCCTCCTGATTCTTTGAGTAAATCAGAATGTCGTCAATGAACACTATTACGAATTTGTCAAGGTAAGGTTTGCACACTCTATTCATGAGATCCATGAACACGGCTGGTGCGTTGGTCAGTCCAAAGGGCATAACCAAGAATTCGTAGTGTCCGTATCGAGTTCTGAAGGCTGTCTTAGGAATATCGTTTTCCTGTATCCTTAGTTGATGGTAACCCGATCTTAAATCGATCTTCGAATAGTAGCTTAACCCTTGCAACTGGTCAAACAGATCGTCTATCCGTGGCAACGGGTATCGATTCTTGATCGTCACTTTGTTCAGCTCTCTGTAGTCAATACACATACGGAAGGATCCTTATTTCTTCTTTACGAACAAGACCGGTGCTCCCCAAGGTGAGAAGCTCGGTCTGATAAATCCCTTGTCTAACAGCTCCTGCAACTGGTTGGCCAGCTCCTGCATCTCAGTCGGTGCTAGTCGGTATGGAGCTTTAGCAATCGGTGCTGCTCCAGGTGTAAGATATATCTGGAACTCGACTTGTCGTTTCGGAGGCAGTCCAGGTAGGTCCTCGGGAAATACTTCGGGAAAATCGCGGACTACGGCGATGTCCTCAATCTTCCTTTCTTTCTTCGGTTGTTCCGTGATGAGAGCTAGTATTGCAGTGTATCCCTTTTGTAGATATTTGTTCGCTTTCATACATGACATGATGTTTAGAGGTACTCCCCGTCGTTCTCCCTGAATCGAGATCTGCTCACCGTTCTGTAACGTCACGCGTACGATCTTCTCGTTACATACGATCTCGGCTTGGTTAACGGATAACCAATCCATTCCAACGACCACATCGAAGCTTCCGAGAGTCACCGGCATCAAATCGATTTCGAGTTCGTGATCCGCCAAAACCATGACGCATCCTCGAAAGATGTGTTGTGTTTCAATCAGTTTGCCATCGGCTAACTCTACGGTATACTTGTAGTCTAGTGGTGTTGGGGTAATATCTAGTAATTTGCTAAACTCACTAGATATAAAGCTCCTATCGGCACCGGTATCAAATAATATGCTAGCATAGACATTATTTAAAAGAAACGTACCGGTTACGATGTTAGGATCGTCTTTGGCCTCCCCCGAGCCAATCACAAATGCTCGTCCCTTGGCCGCTCCTCCTCCGGCCTTCTTCAACTGAGGGCAATCCCTCCTCATGTGGCCCGGCTTGCCACATTCATAACACCCTCTGGAGGTGTTCTGGTTGTTGTTCTGGTTCTGGTTGTGGTTGGGATTGTTGTTGATAGGGAATCTGGATCTGCAGTCTTTGGCCATGTGGCCGTGTCTTTCGCACTTCAGGCAACGGTATCGCTCACATTGCCCCAAGTGATGGTATGAACATCGGTTGCACAGTGGGTACTTTCCCTGATACACACCCTTTCCCTTGTCATCGGGTTGGGTGGCAGTAAATGCTCTGGCAGGTGCAGATCTTTGTTGTTGCTGAGGTTGATGGGATTGGTGGTGGCTGGGTTCCCACTTCCTTTTCTGGCTTTCTGAAGGTTTCAGGTGTTCGCCTCGTTTGGGTAGCTTGCCCTGGGCTACCGCTTGATCGGTTAGTTTGTGAGCCAGTCTGATCAGTGGTTGGATGGTGGTGAGGTCAGACGCAGTCACCATGCTTTGAATCTGTTCGGGCAGTCCACTGATGAACTGCTCGATCTTCTTGTATTCCGGCGTCACCATAGCCGGACATAGCTTACACAGCTCATGGAATCGAGTGCAGTATTGCTTGATCTCAGAGCCGACCATCTTCAGTACCCAGAATTCGGCTTCCAGTTTCCTGATCTCATCACGAGGACAGTATTCCTCTTGCAGTAATCGAGTGAAATCAGCCCATGGCATGGAGTTGGCACCGTCCAACCCCAGGGTTTGTACATGGGTATTGCACCATGTGAGTGCTGGTCCTTCCAGTGTACCAGTTGCGAACTTTACCCGGTTCTCTTCAGCACATTCGCACATGGCGAATACAGACTCCACTTTCTCCACCCAGCGGAGCATTCCGACAGCTCCCTCAGTTCCCTTGAACTTGTGTGGGTGGCAGTTTAGGAAAGATTTAAAGGAACATCCTTTGTTGTTGTTGCCTTGTGATCCTGTCAGTCAGAAACCAATGTCGTGTGTCAGAGCGTGTCAGCTATACTATGTTAGTCATGTTAGGCGAGTGTTAGTACCGTTGTTCGAGCCACTGGTTTCACTAGCAAGGCGGTTTGCCTCGTGCTCTGCCAGTATCTTGTTAACTCGTCTGTCAACCATCATCTTAATGACGGCTGCGTCCAGTGTTCGTCTAGGAGGGCGTGCATGTGGTCCTCTTCCCGCCATAGATATTTTCTATACGGAAGGGATAGAATGTTAGTAAGTCAGAATGTTAGTCAGATGTTGTGTCGGAAGTCAGATCATATGTCATGTTAGTTGTCAAGTCAAAGCAATCATGGTCAACATGTAATAAGTAGGACAAAACATAATTCTCATTAATAATAAGCTTGAAGTACAATAATTTCAAAAGGAAATACATAATAAGTTCTTCGAGCACATCCCGCTCGTCTAGGCCAAAATAAGAAAGTACAAAACACAACAGTCCTCTAATCCGAATCCATAGAGACGTGTGAAATATCGCTAGCAGCGTCTCCGTCATCATCATCCTCCTCCGGATCCTCATTAGGATCCTCATCAAAGTCCTCTTCTTCGAGGTCCTCGGCCTCGAATTCAGGACCATCCTCCTGTGGTGGTTTCTCAATAAACTGTGCAGCCCATGCGTTAAGCATGGCATCACTGGCCTGCACCATCGCCTGAGTCTCGGTTATGTCTGTCCGATTCTCAGTGATGCGTACATCATGCTCCTGCATGACGTCAACGATCTGTCCGTGCTGGGTCATCAGTTGAGACACTTGGAGACGTAGAGTCTCCACCTGCTCCTCCAATAGATCGTTTCGTCTTTCCAGGCGATCGTTCTTCTCACGAAGAACTCGGACCTCGTTCGACAGTTCGCCACTCCTCATGGCCTCCCGTCGAGAGAATACCACGTGGGCAGCGAATGCCTGCTCCAGCGGCACTCCGAGTGGGGGCAGTCGGTGATCGGTCGGCGCGTCACTGCGATACCGGGGTGTAGGTACCCTCTCGGCTATGATCCACCCTCGGATGACATGCGGGAGCCATCCCCAATACCGAGCTCGCTCCGCGTGTCGAGCCCGTCTATCCATCTCTGCGTCAACCTGGGCTACGATATCGTCGATCCGTCGCCGACTCTCTGCCGCCAAATCATCTGTGCCCGTGGGTCTAGCTGCGCTCCTGTTAGCGTTGCTGTTGTTGTCGGCCATCCTGTAAGGTTCACGTTAGTAAGCAACAGTTCAATAAGTAACAATGTCATCAATGTGCAAGTTCTACGTGTAGTGTCTAGAGTTGAGCAATGGCTATAGTCTAAGTTTACTACATGCAAACCTAGTTCCCTATAACCAAGGCTCTGATACCAGTCTGTCACACCCCCAATTTCCCACTCGTGGTGTTAGTCCACGTGGGTGTGACGTGGCCAGATTCACAGCTCAAGGTCATATAGAACACCTCTATATGCGTTTACAAATCCCATGTTTGACACACACACATAACAAAATAGTTTGCAGCGGAATAAAAGTTATCATAGCATATTGCAGCGGAAAATCAATTGTTTGACAAATTGCAGCGGAAATAAAAGATGTTTGAGTACATAAAGCAAATGAAATTGTTTTCAAGAGTTAAACATAAACAGAAATGCATGAATGTTCCTATGCTCGGTTCCTTAAATGTGCATTCCTGGATGTCCATCAACTCCTCAGTTACCTGAGAATACAAGTTTAAAAAGTGTCAACACAATGGTTGGTGAGTTCACAGGTTTTGATATACATATAATATTAAAAGTGTGTCATGCTGTTTATCAATGTTAGTACCGAGCCCTAGGCCCAAAGTGTCAGTGCGTCACTACCGAACTAGACTTGTTTGTCCTTGCCTCCGCTATGACTCGTATACATAGCAAGTTAGGTCAGAATTTGCACGGGTTATGACATCCAGTCAACATTGTGCCCCGTGGGGTTAGTCATTCCCTAATGGATCCATCCAAATCTACCACGTTGTTCGTACATTAACGGTAAGACTTTGTGAGGGCTTAATACGAGTTCAACACTTAATGTTTGTCCAATAAACCAGCATACACATAGTGTTTGTACAGTAATAGATGTTTGACTCGATGCAACTAGTATTCTCCCCCTATTTAAAAGCGTTTGAAAAAGAGTAAAGAGGGGCTGTGAACTCACCTTAGTGATATGAACGGATGAAAGCGTAAGCTCCTGATGTAGTAGGCACGTCGGTCACCGGCAACCTATATCGTATACCGTACGTGAGTTCGTGTAAGTGACCGTGCTAGTGTTCGTGTTAGTGCTCGTGTTTGTGTCCAACAACCCTTGGTTGTTCATGTTTGTCCGTGTCGGTCCACAATGACCGTGTTTGCTCGTGTTGGTCCACATTGACCGTGTTCGACTGTGTTGGTCCACATTGACCGTGTTTGACTGTGTTGGTCCACATTGACCGTGTTTGACTAGAGTTGACCAAAGTTGACCGTGTCAAGTCAACGACCCGTTGGTGAACCGTGTGACGGTTGTGAATCGTGTAGCAATCGTGTAAGTGTTTGTCGTGTGCGAAACGCGCAAATCGCGTCTATGGACAACTTACTATTTATAGTAAGTTTCCATTTTCGGAAAGTTCACAAAGCACATCGGTTTTAAAGTTCTAACATGTCCATTAGTCCTACGTGATCATGTTAACACATAGCACATTGTCATACAAGTTCATATACGTTGTTTATAGCATGTTAGTGCACAAAAGTTTCCTAAAATGGAAAGTTTCCATTTTTAGCGTGCGTGACATCGGAAACCATCTAACTTAGCATCTAGTCATCATATTACAACATAATAACTCATTTAGCATGTTCAAATCATACAAAATGTTTACGAGTCGGTTTTTGTAAAAATAAAGTTACTAAAAATAGTAACTTTGTGGTTTTTGCATAAAAACAACCATTTAACATTTCTAAACAACTTTTCATATTATCATTCATCATAATATGTCATCTAACAACATTTAATCATGTCAACATAATCAAATTCATCATCTATCAATATTTTAACTAGAAAAGTTACTAAAAATAGTAACAATGACAAGTGTGACTACAAACATCATCAAAATCACTTTCTAACAAAGTCAAACCATCATATTATCATCCTAACAACAATTTTACATACATGCATGTCCATAATTTCCATCAAATCACTCACTTGTAACAATAAAGTTACTATTAATGGAAAGACTCATAAAAATCATAGTTTTAGCCATTTTAACATCATCCAAACATGTAATCATCCCTCAATATCATCAAGAAATATATCTATATGCTCATAATCATTCTAACCATCATGGATCGTATATGCATGTCATTTTTTCATCATGTCAAGACCAAATAACACATTTTAATGACTCACATCATCATGGATCGTCACGAAATGCATTCTAATCACTCTAGATCATCAATATCAGTAGAATAACCATCAAACCCAGATCTAAAACTCAAGAAATCCGTGCATGTGATGGGTGTGTGCTTGCATGTGGGTTTTACCCATTGCATGTGTGTGTAGTGATGTGTAAATGAGTGTTTTAGTCATAAGAACTACCTCAAAGGTTCAAGAGTTGATGAGTATTGTTGATAACAGCTTCTCCAGCTCCTGGACCACGAGTTTGGCTGGTGATGATGATCCTCGAGCTATACAATCCTTCCTTCAAGCTTCTAATGGACCTCCAAGCTTCAAAGGTGAGCTTCTATGGCTTCCAAAGGCTTTCTAGAGGTTGAAGAAGGGTGTAGCAGAGCTCCTGGGTCGGTTATGGTCGAATGGTGGCGTGTGTGGTCGAGAAAAATGATGGTAGTAGGTGTGATGATGATCTTGGGGGTTTAAAAAGCTGTTTTACGACTCTGGCGTCCCAGGCGTATCGCTGGCGTGGGGGGACATCTCCCGTCGTTACGCGCGGATGGCCAGTCATCCGAGACGCCTTTCGTGTCTCGCGCGCATCGCCCGAAATGGGCGCTTCGGGTCAGTTGTACCGCCTGGCCCATATGTAAAGCCCAATTAACTCGTTTTGTTATTCTGGGCCCATTCTTTTCCGTTTCTCGACCGTAGAACATCGTTTGAGCGTCGTTTGGACTCTATTGGTCAATTATTAGCCACAATTGACTTGTGAAGTGTTTCGTGCTTAAGTGTTGTGATGTTCACCAACGTTCGTGTGTTTTGACACGTGTGTGCTGTTTGCCGATAATTCTACGAATTATCTAGTCATGTGTCAGTGTTCGTACTGTCGTGCCACGTGTCACACTAAATCAATCTAATTCTAGTGCCACGCGTACAATAAGCATTTAAATAAACATTTAAATAAATAGGTTGCTGACCTGGAAATTACGGGGTGTCACACAACCGGTGGGGGATCCAACAAACTTTTTTAATCGAGGACGGAAATTTTTAAGTTCGTTTGACTATCACGATATACTACTTTTATTCCTCCCTTGTTCTAGTCGGGTTGGATCCGATCATGTCGGGTCATGCTAAAAAAAGAAAATCAAACTAAATTTTATAAACAAAATCATAATAGAAATACAATACATTTAAAGACATTCTCTATGATGTTTTATGTAACATCCGGCATCGTTTACCATAAATATTGTACGCTTTGTCCACTCAAAGCTCACGGTTTTACTTATGGTTGCCGGAGAGAAAACTTCCCAGGAAGGTCACCTATCCATGAATTGCTGCCGATGTGTAATTTGCCTAAGATGTTACATACACCCTTTTTAGGGACTCATCGTCCTTGATAAGGTTTGCCCCACCATACTGTGTAGAATAGGAGTAACTCTGATACCATTTTATAACATCAGGTCTCGTTTACTATCAATATTGATCCGCTTTACCCACTCGGAGCTCATGGTTTTGCCTTTGGTTACCCTGGTGAAAACTTCCCAAGAAGGTCATCCATCCCTAGATTGCTGCAACCCGATCACGCTTAACTGTGGAGCTTTCATGCGCTTCACATGCAGCTAAACCCAAAACACGTTGGTAATATAAGAGGTGAATCATTACTTAGAGCTAGGATTCTCTCATGTTCACGACTGATGTGAGAATTGCCTAAGATGTTAGATTTTATTTTTTAATATCTATCCGAAACAACGTATAAAAAGACTTTTCTCTCATGTTCACGGCTGATGTGAGAATTGCCTAAGATGTTAGATTTTATTTTTTAATATCTATCCAAAACAACGTATAAAAAGACTTTTCTGCGTAATTCCTTTTCAACAAAACAAATACAACTATCACTTAATTATCATCATCAATTTGATTACGCAAATCTAACTTTAAGTATTATGATAATAGGTTATTACAGTTTACATGGAGTTGTTTAAAATGAGCTTGTGGTAGTTTAGCTTAATAAAAATAATAATACATTTGGTTTAAATTATTTGTTATAAGCCTTTTTTAACCAAAACTTAAATCTAAAAGTTAAAGTGAAACGATTACAAAACTTTATTGGAGGCGATCATGATTTTATCATATATATACTACTAAAAAAAATTTTCAAGGTGGGTTGCCCCATGCTTCTCTAGTGGGTAAACCACTACTACCACCCTGAGTTATGTAGATTACAAAAATAAAATAAATACATAGAAAAAAACGGTTGCAGCCAACATGAATTGAACCCATGTCAAAACAGAAACCTAGATGCATGCTCTAGCCCACATTAATAATTACTGAAACTAGGGGTGTTCACGGTCCGGTTTCAAATCCCAAAACTGTCCAAACCGTTCATTGGTTTGGTTTTAAGGTTGGTTTTTTTCAAACGTTCGGTCGGTTTCAAAAGTTTAAAACCGTAATAAACGGTTTGATTTACGGTTTTCATAAAAAATCGGTCGTAGAAAACCGGACTGTATATGTGTATACACATAGATATATTGATATAAACATATATATGCATATATAGATGTTTATATATGTGTGTATGCACATATTGAGTTCTTAATTTATTCACGATTTAAACAAAATACATATAGAGGTTTGGTTTGATTCGATTTTATCTTTAACGGAATCAAAATCCCAAACCGTAAACCAAACCGGAACCAAATTGTTGATAACGATTCGGTTTGATTCGGTTTTTTTTTATCGGTTTGGTTTGGTTTTCATTGTTCAAAAACCGTTGTTAACGGTTTCGTTACGGTTCCACGTAAAAACTTTGAAAACCGGACCGCGAACAACCCTAACTGAAACAACCTATTTAAACACAATAAGTTATTTTCGTACAAAACCAAAAAAAAAAGAACAAGAAGTAAAAAACTAACGAATCACATTGGAGCATGACGATTGAACTTTCAAATTAAGTATATGGTAACAAGTTAGAATTATTTGTCATAAACTGCCATATATCAGTTCTTAAACATGAAAGGTAATCCTTTACTGATTGAAGGTTTTTTGCCTTAATAGATAATAAAAAAACATAAAGAAACATGTTCGTAAAAATCTCACTAAATAGTAGACTATAAGAAGATGAGACGAATACAACCTCTACCTTATCATAATAAAACGCCTAAATAGTTAATAACTTGATTATATTTTTATTCCCTAATATGCTAATCACTAGATTGAAATTTCTGTCCTAATTTGGTAGTACTTAATCAAACCAGTACCGTACTAAAGATTTAGCATGGTATTCGGTACCCTATTTTGTCAAAAATTTGGTATTAGTAGTTTCGGTACCAGTACCGGTAAAACGGTAATACATCCATCTTATCTGTGGTTTAGTTTTATTGAGCACTCACTTAACAAACAAACACAACGAGAAGACGAACCTTATAAGGTGCTATTTGTTTGTTGAAAGGTTAAATGTCGGCAATCTGTAAACTACACTGCAGACATCTGTAGCAGAAGAGTTGGACAAAAATCTGCATACTGTTAAAAGAACACCGTTTGTTTTTTAACGTCTACACGCTATTAACATCCATTGTCTTCCAACTTAATATGACGAATCATATGAATCGTTTCAACCCAGATTATTGTATATCATGAAGATTATCTACGTTTCATCATCCAAAAGTAGACAAATTTGATACAAGGCAACTGGCAACAGATCCCATGTGATGATCAGATGATATGTCGATGTGAGGCCGAGAGGTTAGGCCCAAATAATAACAAACAATTAGCCCAAAGAAAACTAATTTACATGAAATAAGCCCAGATATACATGTTTAAAAAAAATTAAGTATAGCTAGAACTTTGTGTCTGATACGAATTTAGACGACCAGTTTTTGGCATAAATTGTAAAGTGTTACCGAATTTCATTATGTCCTAGTCAGACGCTAAAATACTATCTAGGTGTTAATCAATATTAAGTGGATCGAAATTTTACACACACATATATGTATATTTTAAGAACAAAAAATAATTATTTATAACCATATGTATAAAAATAACATTTCTATACTTCAATTTTAAAATAAAAAAACTTACGGCTATATTTGATTATTTTAGTTCTCAACTAATATTAGTTTTTAATTGAACATCCTACATACAACTTGGTTAAAATTGACAAAATTTGACCGGATTTTTAGAGTTCAATTGAAAATTACCAGGTTCATTTGATTTTTTCTAGAATAGTTGGTTTTTAGCTGCCTAGGTTCACTTAGGCCGCACTTTAACCTTTGTTGACTGATCAACAATTAAGTATCTGGTTATACAAAACTGAAGAGACAAATGACCAATCAATAATTAATCATCTAATCAGCCACCTAGGCCGCTTTTTATAACACAACCTTTCGCTATGGAATGAAACTTTATAATTTATTTGGTTGATCTCCGATAACTGTTAAAATTAATATGTTGCCAGTCAAATTACATTGTATAAACATGTCTTAGTCTTGGTTTAACTAACATGGTTTATTTTTGGTGTCTATTGTATTTCAGAAAATTGAGGAACTTGGTTTGTAAAGGTTTGAAAGATTAAAGGCTGGTAAATGTTTGCAGGTTAGGTAAAGGGTTTTTTTTTGTGTTAATATACATGATATATGATCTGTAATTAGGTGAGAGAATTAAAAAAAAAAGGAGAAATTGATTTTCACCTTTTATGTTCTTGATGAACATAGTATGTAATTGTTAATTGTATTTTGTAGATCTTAGTCTGTGTTTCATTTCATTGTTTGTATTGTTAAAGATCGTTGTGTAGATCTTTAGACCTGATGTATCAGAACAATGTTTTAGGGTTTCGAGTCTATGTATATAGATCAATTTGTAATAGATTAGGGTCCTTTAAGTCAATTTTTTTTGTCTTTATTTTAGTATAATCACAGATTCAGTGGAATCTATAAGTTGATAAATCTGATTATTTTGACACAAGCTAAATGTTCGTTATGGATTGAAACTTTAGAATTTATTTGGTTGATCTTCTTTAATAGAATTCGGGCTATTCTTTGAAATTATAACTTAAAAAACTTTTATTGGCTGCAATTTTTCTGGTAAATCTGGTTGCTTATTAGAAGACTAGGTTTAATTACAAACAACTTGGTTGGTTTTAAGGCTTTGATCTTCCCTTTTGTTTGATAGTTAGGATCTAATGGTCTATACTCTATAGTTCAATGGTGGGTGAGTTGAAGAATTTTAGACATATTAAATACCTTTAAAATAAATACGTTTTGAAAATAATAAAAAAAACACAGATAGTACATGATCAAAATGTAAAAAAAGAACAAGTTGCAACATGTGAAAATCATTCAACAGACATTAATAAACATGATAACATTAAAAAAAAATAATAATTGGCTTTCAGTATAAGTAATATTGAATACATAGCGATCCGCCTTTAGTGAAAATTTATATAAAGACTTAATTTGAATAAAACTTGAAACAAATGTAACGAATCAACCCGAACATGTATGGGTCACAAACCGGTTTCATTTAATTTGAATCCGACTCAAACTGATTTCAATGTGAATACGATATATTTTTTACAAAATTTTTCAATTTTTTTTTCTTAACCTTTTTTTTATTTAATACTACATACTATTCATAAAAAAAGCCCGTAAGAAAATAATAACATATAAAAGCTCTTTTAACAACTAAACCAGATCTTCACTCAATCTGCTCTTCAACAATATTTACAAACATACCCCTTATTCAACCTCAAACTCATTACTCGTATACTAACATACCATATCATCAGTCATACCTGCAAACTCTCTTTCAAAACTGGCAAGACGTACCCAGCCTCTGGAGCTGTTTCTGCCCGACACTCGCCGATTTCCGGTTTGCAAAAGCTGGGTACACGAGTTCTTGAAACTTCTCAAGGAAAACGCACCATTCGGTTTCATTCATGTCTCCAAACTTCACAAAACCAGCACTAGCGGGAAGCTGCTCATTTGCACTCCGATGCCCGGATGATGAATTCACTCCTCCATTTCCATACCCGTACCCGTACCCGTATCCATACCCTTTGTTTTCAGGCTTTGTCTTTAGACTCTTCAGGTCATGACCTGCAAACGAGTTGTTCTTTGGCAGCATTGACTGGTTTGACCCAAGATACGGACTTCCAGGTGCAGCAAAAGCAAGGTAATGTTCTTCATCGTCTTCTTCAATGGTTTCTTGAAGTTTGGAAAGCGGGTTTCGTCCAAATCCAAAGTGGGAATGAAGATTCGGGCTCATGAAATCATCGGAGAAGTTGAAACCAGAATCATCACAACAATCCATTTGAAACTGGAACGAATCATCCTTTCCTTTTGGTTTAGGAGATGAAACAGATACAAACACCTCTCCTTCACTTTCCAGCTCAGCAACGAGCCTTCTTGCATCCATACATATCAACTCGAGCTCACTTGGTTCTTCTTCACCTCGGCGAAATTCTCGACTCATCATCTCCCCAATTTCAGCAAGAGTAAGCCCATAAGCAGCAGCTTCTTTGAGGAAAATCGTGCAGAGAATCAACACGCGTAGGGAAGCTTCCCTGATCATAGGAAGCTCGGTTTGTAGCATATCTGCATCGTGATATGGATTAAGATCTTCAATGTATTTGAGTTCTTCTTCTGTAAATGGGATTGATGCTTGTGGCCAGTGAATCCATTCAAAATACGGGTCCTCTAAATTTTCAGGTAAGCAAAGGCCATGATCAATGGGCACGAGTTCAACTTGACTGAATCTCTCAACTCCATCATCATTTAGCTTTTTAACAAGCAGATTCCCTGCGTGTCTATCTGTGTTGAATATTCTAATATCTAATATACCAACACGATGAACAGCAGACACGGGGAAACTTGATGTTCCATGATCACTAGCATCAAAATCATGAGGGATGAATTGCTGCAAAGAAGCAAGCTTGCTAAAATGTTTCTTCATCTTTGATGGTTTATTGTTGTTTACATTACCATTAATATTGAAAATAGAATGAGTAATTTTGACCAGTGCAGTAGGAGGTACATTAGCAAAGTGGCCATAATCAAGAAGGTAAGCAGCAACCTCTCTATAACCAGTTTCACCAACCCGAATGGACCGTTTCAAACCTGGTTGGCCCAATGCTCGACCTACAAACCCTTTCGGGTTATTAGGAGCATATGGCTCCTCATCCGTTGGCTTCACAATCGCAACACTCTCACCTCTACAGTTTCTAAAATAATATGCGCCTCCAAGTCCACTTTGAACTGGGATAGGGTCAACACCAATCTTCATTCCTTTAACAATCTCTTTAACAAGGTTTTTAGTCTTGTTAACCCTACTGGAATGTCCCAAGATTTCAACAGGACCACTCCAATCCCTCTGCTGCATATCCCTACCTGTTGGTGAAAGACATGGAGACGAAGAGCTTCTGTGGATAACATTTCGTGTTAAAAGAAGAGGGGAATCGTTACGAACTGCGCTCAGATCATTCTTCAAAACCGTATCTCCAAAAGTTAAACAACTTTCCTCAACCGGGACATTAAGTGCAACCTGTAACCTTCTTTTAACAGTGTGAGCATTATCACTTCGGTCCAACTCCATTCCTAACACACAACCTGTTTCAGTTTGAACAAATACACGTCTCCTGCCAGATGGTTTCACTACTTCCATCCCATCAGTTCCATGGTATTCCCTCCCTAAGGGACCATTTAAAACCGCTACAGCCATTTGGGTTCGAATTGGGCTGTCAAAATTGTGAGACATTAACAAAAGGAGACTGCAGGGGGTGGTGGATGATTGGATTCAATCCTCTTCACCCTATCAGAATCAAACTCAACAACTTCTCACAATCTAGTTATAATTTATAGTCCCAAACTGATTGTTAATCATAAAACAAGTATCAAGTTAATCACGCTAGACTTAAAAACACTAGATGACACTACGAGGCAGAGGAGAAAGTTTTGTGCTTGGTATCACTACATCGAGATTGCCATCTGATTGATCCAAATTAGTCTTTTTCTACCCAATCTGTTCCAAAAACATGATGAATATCATCAAACATTGCAACACATTACAATAAGAGTCCAATCTCACTAACAATATGCTACTAATTACAATCATACAACCAGTCAATCTGTAATAAACAAACAGATGCTTCATCTTCTTTAAAATATGACAGAATCTAAGTAGATCAAAGATATCACTAATCTATATTCTATAAGATCAAAAATAACCATTGGTCACGAACAACAACATCACAGAACTGTAGATCAAATTCTAAGAGGTCCAATACAAGAGAATAGAAACAATTTACATTTCATCGTTTTAATCAAATGACAATAGAACCTCATGAACACATCCTTTATAACTTACAGAGATCATGAGCAACAAATCACTAACAACTTACAGATATCATGTACAACAAATCAAATTAAAACACTTACCAGATCCCTAAATCTGTGGTAGAATCACACAATGCAGATCAGAGAAAATATTCGTAATCGAACCGAATAAACGAGTAGCAGATTCAACACAATAAACAAATTGATCGATTTTTAATCTCTAGAATTTGAAATAACGATCATCATATAACAATTTCACAAAAACCGTATTCTGTTGTTCTTCCTCGTATCGTGTTTTGCACTTTTTGGCGGTCTCCCTCTCTCTCTCTAAAAGCTCACTTTCTCTCTCTAGCTCTGTTTCTTGTCTCTGCTGTTGGTGTATGTAAATATAATCATTTTTAACTGCGGTTAATCAGCAGTAAAGAACGCGTTTTATGCATGGTTAAAATAACTAGCCCCAACATTTTGGTGTTCGAAGTGTCTGGAAGATGGTGAATCCACCGTTGATTTGAATGAAAGATGCGATCTTGGCCGTTAATGTAGAGGAGGGTACGTGGAGGCAAATGCTTGACCGGTGACGTGGCATATGATTCCCAGTCTTCACATGTTTTCTCATTTCTGTGCTTCATCGATTAATTGCATTGGCCGATCCGAAACCGAGTCACGAATCGTTCCGGTTACTGGCTAAATCATTTTCAGCAAATTACTTTTTTTTAATATGTTTTTCATTTTGTAAAAGGTATAAATCTATATAAAAATTTAAATTATTTTAATATTTTGTTTTGAATTAGATGTTTAAAATTTTTAATACTTTTAGTGTCATCTGGTCTATATTAAGTCCGATTAGCAAACCGATAAAGCAATTAATTAACCACTTCGTATGTTTATATTATAAAATAATGTTAAAAAACAATAATAACTAGTTGTCCTGGAACATTGTAGCGTATAAGTGCTACGAATGAGTCGTCTATAAACGTATTGTGTCGAAAACTAACATAATCTTATAACACTTTGTTAAAAAAAACCTTCAAATATACCGTGACATAAAATAGAGTACAACAATGTCGTAAAACCTAAAATTATACTCAATTTTAAAAGCAAAATTCAAAACTCGAATGCAATATAGATATGATAGCAACTACAAGAACTTCTTCTTCAATATATATAATTATTTTCTTTCGTATATATATAGTTATATATTTTCAATCCTATTTTCTAAAGCAGCTCAATATTCAATCCTGTCATATTTTGAGGCTTCATATTTTGTTGTGTCCACTACTTAACCCGACAAAAATCATTTTTAGTAAGTTGCATCAAGTATAGTCTAATGGTACCCCCTTGACTTCCCGAATAGGAGGTCTTGGGTTCGAGTCTCGGCTGGAGCAAAAAAATGCTTTAGGTTGAGCTGGGGGTTTTTCCAGTGTGGGTTTCCTCCTAAAAAATGGTGTCAATGTACATATTTAAACAGTGGTACTTGACGTTAGCTGTTTAAAAAAAAATTATCAACTTTCACAACTATGTCACATTTCCTATTTACTTGACATGTTTGAACTAACAATTTATTTTCTTTTTGTTATTTATCTTAATGTGGGTGTCTTTTTAATGCATCAACATGATCACATTCTAGTCATATTTTTGCGACTTCACTTCTAGTGTTTCTCTTGGATTGTTTAGTAACAAGAACCAAGTCATTTTCATGTCATCTATTAGAAGTTCAATTCCTAACATTTCACTAGAAGAGAACATTCGAAATAATGGTATGGTCAGGTCTTTTTTTATAAAGTTGACAGCATATAATGATAACATTTGTATTCTTTAAACAAGTTTGGCATTACTTTCACTCTCGTCAAGAGAATTTGACCCGGTGTTGGATAACGTAGAAGAGTGTAAATCATGATAAAAATAAATGCATAATTAAGCTATTTAGAAAAAAAGGTTTCTCCCATTTTTGGCTTACAACACCAATTCATTTAAAATGAGATAATCAAAGTAAATTACGCTTTTCCCTAACGTGTTACATCACAAGGCTATTATTCTAATGTAAAATCCTAAGACATTAAAGAAGAAAACCTTAAAAACATAAGAAAATTGGGTTGCAATGCAGTATTGAACCCGGGCCATTAGTGGGAGCAGCATGGCCTTTGATATCAAAATACTAATAGAAAAAATGGCTTAGTGATTGTAACTTTGTCATAAAACTATAAAGTTTAATTTATCTTAATTGAGCACCATTCATTCGTAAAACTCAAAGGCGTACTCCGTCGAAAAATCACAATTACAACACTGCAAAATCTAAGAAAATATTATGTTGTAAAAACGAAGTTAAAAAAACCCAGTGTAACTTAACAAAGAAAAAATAAAACAGAAATATTAAAAAAAAACAAGAAAAAGAGAAAGAAACAAAAGCTAAAAGAAAATTTTCCTGTAAAAACAACAATATCTAAATATGATCAAATTAAAAATATATAAAACTTTTACTATTCTCTCCTACTCTGGTAAACATATATATAAAATAATTTACAAACTAAGTAATTTAATACTTAGTTTGAAAGTAACTTTATTTTTGTTTATACAATAAAATCAGGAATATGTCCAGACCTTTGCTGTGGTCATCATGCATGCCGGCCAAAAAGGAACCAACCTCACTTGCATGTTTAATAAAGTATTGATTCTAAAATACTTAAATTCTTTATATTATTAATAACATTTTTTAAAAAATAAACGTTTGGTATCAACTTTTGAAAAGATCTCTTACACATGTTATGTCTAGGGCGAGTTTGACCAAGTAAATTTAAGTTTTGGTTCATTTAATTTAGTTCATATCAAGTTTTCTCTCTAAATTTCATAATTTCAAAGCTTGACTCTCGATTAATATTAATTACAAGCTAAAGTTTATTCGGACTCCACTTTTTAAGTAAATATTTTCTAATGCATATATAATTAATTTTATATATGCTTGTATTATAGTTTTTATATTTATATATAGCATATATATTATCTGGTTATTTTTTTTTCATATTTGTATATATGTCTAATAGTTACCATTATGTAATTCATATTTTATATATTATTATATTTGTACAAGTAATAAAGTTGTGGCCCGAGTTCGTCTGATCTAGTTAAACCTTATTCAGGCTTATACATCGTCGACATAAATATTTCACACATGTCGACTCGGTTGAAAATAGACCAACTCATTTGAATATGTGTATGTGTATGTGTATGTGTATGTGTAATTGTGTATGTGTATGTGTATCTTATATACTATCTTTTCATTATAAGAAAAAAACTTATATAATATAGCCACATCCTTCGAGATTGTTGTATGGATGGAATAAACTCTGACTATGGGTATAGGATGGATCATTTGCGCATGTCCTTTCATGATTTCGATCTTTGCGGTTTCACTAATAAGGATATCGCCCTACTAAAACTCAACTTGTCTTGGAGAGTGCCTTATTTAGTGAAATCGTTCAAAATTTGGGAGTGAATTTCAATCTATTCACTCGTCAACAAGCTGTACGTGTTGGAATATATGTTTCCAGGTCCCTCATACTTAGGATTTCCTGAGAGTCGTCCCCATTGACGAACCAGGGTAACATATGTCGGCTTTGGAATATCGGACAATTATAAAGTATCGGCTAATGATTCATTTATTTCCAGCCAATAAGCCATATTCAGTTTGTCACAAAGTGTGCTTGGATTGTTTTGGCCAGCATGCATTACATTGCAAGGAGTTACTGTGTTTTAAATATAGGCATGATTTGGTCAGAGATGTTATGTGGGATGTTCTTAAACGGCATGCATTTCTGCTAAAAATGAGGCTCCATGAAATTAATATGCAATGAAGTTTAGTTGTTTTAAAAAAGTAATAACAAGCAGATACATGAGACAAAACTCATTTTCAGGGTTAAATTGAAAATATATAACGTTAATTAAATTGAGATTTTTACTTTCGATCGGTTAGAACTTAGAAGTGTTGTAAGTTTCTTCTTAACAATTTTATTTAAATACTTTTATGGTGTAATATATCAAATCAATTCATGTTGTCTTATTCTCTATCTAGAAAAAATCATTATCACATAAATAATAAAGCAACAAAAAATGATTTAACAACAAACTAAAAGAGTTCACCGTAAAAGAACAAAGTAAAGCAACTGCTTATAGAAAAGCATTCAACGTTACAAATTTTGATTGTTATAGAAAAGTAAACATGCATGAAAATGTACACCCATACTATTTAAAGATTTATATATATTTTTAATAGTTTTTTCCCTTTAAAATTCATAATTCAAAACCTTATTGTTAATTTATAACAATTTTAAAAAGGCTTGGCAAAATGGTATTAAGTCTTATAAAATGGGTGAGTTGGACAATGGTTCAAATTTGGTTCGGGTCAGGATGAATAATGGTCAATAGTGACGGAGCTTGAAAAAAAAACTCAGAGTGGCCGAAAGATTTTTAAGAAGAAAACGAAGGGGATCGAAAGATTTTTAGGATGAAAACGGAGGGGCCGAAAGATTTTTAGAAAGAAAACGAATGGAACCGAATGATTTTCCAACGAAATACTATTATATCGACTATTCTGAGCGAAAAAACAGGAGGGCCGGCTGCCGGGCACCCCTAGGCCTCTTATAACCTTCGTCCCTGATGGTCAAGATAAATTTTAAACAAAATTAGTTTGGGTCTAAATAAGTTATTTTAAAAAAAGTTATAATTTAGTTTAAGTTAAAATAAGTTGTAAAACAAATAATCTATTTTAATAATTTTTATGGATTTTCACATCAAACATATTATTAATAATTTTTATCCATTTGAATCCATTATATTTACATTGTTTTTAAGTTATCCATCTTGACCCTCATTTTGTTAAGATATTACTCATTTTAATTTGTTTTAAGTTATGATGTTACACGTTTCAACTTAAAATACAATAATTAATCACCTAAATCAACTATTTTATCTTGCTTTCAATTAAGATTCTCATGTCTAATCTTTATGCATCTTCAAATCTTTACTAAAGGAGATCCAAGTTCACCTGTCGGCCCCAACTCCATATGAGTTATGGCCATCCTCTCAATGTACTTTATGTGCATTTGACGGGGACTTAAGTTTGCCTACACATTAAAGTATGTTTTTCCCTATACATAACAACCTCTTTATACATGTTTTAGACAATAGTAATGTTTAAAGAGGGGAATTATATTTTGTAAACCCTTTAAGTTAAGAAAACTTTGAAAACCTTTCAAAAAAAACCATGTAAAAAAAGTTTTTTTTTTAATTTTTTTACAGATTTGTAAGATTATTAGGGTAATTTTTATAAAAAAAATAAAAAAAACGTTGACAAAATATTTAAAAAAAATAATAATTTATAAACGATGTAACACAGATGTAACTGCTTCGTCCAAACCTGACAGTTGTGTTACACCAGTGTTACATCGTTTAAAAATTATTATTTTAAAAAATGTTTTTTCGGGTTTTTTTCATTTTTTTTATAAAAACTACCCTAATAATGTTATACATCTGTAAAAAAATCAAAAAAAAAAACTTTCTTTACTTGGTTTTATGCAAGGTTTTCAAAGTTTTCACAGCTTAATTAAGTGGGTTTTCAAAATATCCATCCTATGTTTAAAGAAACAACAACATGCTTATATGTACTAAAGATGAATGAGATTAATGTCAGAGAATGAAACTAGGAGAAGAATGTTCTATAGCAATTTTTTAACACATAACAACAACAACAACATTACCCAGTATATTCCTATTTTTCAGTAGGGTTTGGGGGGGAAAGATAGATACAAACCTTACCCCTATCTCAATTGGGATAGAAAGGCTGCTCCGAAAGAGTCTCCGGCTCAAAGTTATCGTTTGAAGCTGATCATCCCAATGATTTTAATGTTATTTTCACAAAATAATTAAAATAACGTTAAAATTAGTGCACTTTTACTTTTGCCCCTTAAGAGCCCACACATATATACATTATATGTGTGCACCGCAAATGGGCGTATATGTAATCAAGGATCTAAGGGGCTGCTGGAACAATTAGAGCATGGCTAACTTTTTTCTTTGAAGAGTCATACTATCATATTTCCACTTCTACACTACACCCAATATTCATTTCTTGCTTAGATTTGAACCTAGGATCTTCTTTTTAAGAGTCAATGTCTTTACCAAGTGGGCTAGTCCCACATTGACAAAGCATGGCTAACTAAAATGTAATATGTCCTAAGTTTCTAAAGGGCATAATGGTCATTATTGAACAATGGGTGGTTGATTAACAGTCGTGATAGTTATTAATCACACTACAGTTTAAGAGTTTGTATGTTGGATATATTATTCGGTTTGTATGTGATAAATTCAAACATGTGTTGATATTCTTGTTTGTTTGGTTCATTGTTTAATTTGTTCATACCAAAATATGAATATTAATTGTGAGTAATAATGAAAATTAGAGATTCGTTTGTGACACCCTTGGGTAGGGGTGTTCAGTTTTCGAATATGACTCGAAAAAATCGAAATTCGATTCGATTTCAATTCGAAAAACACTAAATCGAAATTCGATTCGAATTTCTATATTCGAATTCGATTCGATTCGTACTATAATATCGAGTTTCAAATTTCGATCATATTTTTAATTTGATTCGATTCGAAATTCAAATTTAAATTATTTACATATTTTTATTTTATATATACTACTATATTTAAAAAAAAGCTTTTTAATTAGGTGGTTTATTTATAAAAATAAAAGCATGTTACACGAATATTAATTTAATTATAAAATACCCGTAATTTTAACAATTTTAAATATGCAAAACCTAAACTTTCACAACAAAAGTGTCAATCATGAACATTGTTGTAAAAATCGGCCTAGGAGGCCGCCTTGCCTTAGTTGATACCTAGGCGCTAGGCGGCCTTGTTTTTTTTTTTTTGGTTTTTTTCGAGTAAAAAGGACCCAAAACAGTGATTATTCTAGACATTTTTCAACCCCGATTACTTAATATATATTTAAAACATCGAATCCAACATCTGAAACATTAAATCATGCCACTAAACATCGAAATCCATCTATAAACTTTGAATTTGTGTTTAAGTTTGTACTTTGAAGTACTTGACTTAATATGTTTAAGTTTATTTTTAAAAATTTGAAGTATTATATTAAATTATTGATATTAATGTGTGTATATAATAAATATTTGTAAAATTACATATAAAAATTCCAATCAGCCTAGCGCCGATTAATCCCTAGGCAGTACCTCGCCGCCCGACTAGCGCCTAGCGACTTCTACAACCATTATCGTGAAGCTCAAAAAATTGATTATTTTGGTTGTTAATTTATAATATTTTAATTACTTGTCACTTCATTTTTTTGTATATTATCATTGGCATTATATGTTGAACACATATTATTTAAAGATAAAAATCAACATTCTTAATCTTAAGCATTAGAGATAATCATTTTTAAATATATAAATTAAAATATTATGGTATTAAACTAAAAAAAAACTTAAATATTATGATATTAAACTAATATACAATACATTTAATGAATAAATATAATAACTAAACTTAACCGAACATAAACGAACGTAAACGAACATGTTACCGAACATTCAAGAACACAAAATGAACGAACGTGACCTCTGTTCATGTTCGTTCATTTAATTAAATGAACCAAATTTTTGTTCGTGTTCGTTCATTTATTAAACGAACGAACATAAACGAACTTCCCATCAAAAGCTTCGCGGACTGTTCGCTGAACGTTTGGTTCGTTTACAGCTGTACTTATTTTTGTTTTTGATCATATATACATGGTTCATTGAGTTATGAAGCTATATACAAAATTACAAAACCTACAACAAAATATATAACAAACGATAACATTAATCATTATGAATTAAGCTAGAGAACTAGGATTTTCTTAAAAGGCCGGATTAAATGCTTGCATAAATTTTATTATGTTAAAATCATGAAAAATATGATTCAGTCTCTTAGCGTTATAAATAAGTTGTAACTAAAAATATCTTTGGTATTATATTTGTTTATATCACACGGCACGACCTAATGATGAGTCACGAAAGATGAAGGAATTGAAGGGAGACAAAACTTTAAATATAGCCGGCCGGTCCTTATGACAAATAATCCCAAACACATGATTCTCGTTTAAATACAAGACTATTATGATCAACATTTTTTTAATTATTTACCATGAAAAAAAAATTACGGCAATGTTATTCTCACGTACACCCATCCACATCTTTCACACCATTTATATATCTCGTATAGGCCTATATAAGATCAATAATTGTCGAATGAGTGGTGTGAGAGGGGATTATATGTCTCGTATATGCTTATACGAGACGTATATTGTTATGAGGTGAGATTTTAAAATAAAAAAGTTGGATATGTAAATAACCAAACCCAAAAATTAACATGAAAAAAGGATGGGCGTAATCACTTATGTTTTGAAATATATAAACTTGTTAGGCAAGTTTTAGTCAAGATTAACTAAGGAAGTTTTGAAGTAAAAAAGCAAACTATTTATTTATTACTAAAACTAGGTTAAAATCTCATGTATTACACGGGTTGAAAAAATAATATGTTATATACACATATCTATTGACAAAAAGTTATGTAATTAAAAAGTATGTACATTGCAAAATTTACTAAACTCGTTATTACATAGGTTGAATAAAATATAATATAATTTGTTAATTCATAAAGTCATCAAAATATGTTTAAATTATTTGATGTAATAATTATAAATTATGTTTTTATTTTAAATTTTTTTCAACAATGTTTTAATATTTTTATGTAATGTAATTCATAAATAATTTAATTAAAGTATATTTATTCTCCTTTCAACACACTTAAATTAACTTTAACTAAAATTTATATTAATATATATAACTTGGATTTCTAAAAATTACTTACTTTTTACATTTCAATACAATATATTTTTATCATTAAAATCATCCAATCATGTTAAATGTTTAAAAAAATTTATTGGCAATTATGAAAAACAATTAGTAACATTATTGTTTTTTTTTTGTAAGTATTTTAAGAAATATCATTTGAATTCGATTATATTTACAGAACTAAATAAAAGTTCAATAAAAAATAAGTTTACTTAAAAACTTCATAAATAATTTCATTCTGAATGTAATTAATTCATAATATATTAATTCTTATACATATTATAATTCATTATCCTTAAATCCTAATTCCTAACTACATAATAAATAGACAATTAAATAGAAGAGAGAAGCGGGAAAAACAAAAATATAGGTGATCTAGAATTGTGACAAGTGTTCACAATTATTTTTATTTATTAGTATAGATAGATTTCATTCTTAATGTAATTAATTCATAATATATTAATTATTATACATATTATAATTCATTATCCTTAAATCCTAATTCCTAACTACATAATAAATAGACAATTAAATAGGAGAGAGAAACGGGAAAAACCAAAATATAGGTGGTATAGAATTGTGACAAGGGTCCACAATTATTTTTATTTATTAGTATAGATAGATTTTCTTAAAATTAATTCAATTTTTTCCTGGGTTTTTGATTTTGATCTTTTACTCCGTTACACTACAAGAAAAAGTTCATTTTTCTGACAAATATTATTGTAGGAAAATTGTAGGTAACAGGCTTTTCCGACAAATTTCTGACAAACACTGTTTAGTCGGAAAAAAGTAGGGTGGAAACTATTTCCTACGGAATTCCTAGAAGCATTTCCGACAATTTTCCGACGATACTTTTCCGACAATTTCCCGACCATATTCTGACAACCTTTAGTTGTTATGAAATTATAGACATAATATTTTTTCTATTTTTTCTATTTTTTCCGTAATTGCGCTTAAATCTTTGGAATTAATATAGCTTTCATTTTTAGTATTAAATCTTTTTTTTTTCTTTTAACTTTTCTTTATCATATTTTAATTTTATTTTTTTCTTTCCATTTTATTTATTTATTTATTTATTTATATTTTATATAATCTCAGTTCCTCTGTTCGAGTTTTTCCAATATGGGTTTAAATCCCAACGGAAAATATGATTATTGGTATATGAGTTTGTGATTAAAAAAAAATAAAATCTTCTTATAATAAGTTATATGTGTCTCATGAATCAAGAAAATAACATACCTAGTGCTTGACTTACCTTTTGCTTTGTGCAGTGTCTGGGAAGGAAGGAACGTTTTGTGATCTAGTGTACACAATCTTATCTTACAAATTTGTGTAAGAGGTTGTTTTCAACATAAGGAACCCGTGACTTCAAGGCCACAATACAGTAACCTTAGCCGTTGCTCTAAGACCCACCCTTATGTCTCGTGAGTCATATAAGGTATTAGTTGAAATGAGCATCCCTCGAAGTTTAAGAATTAGTAAGAACCACTATATATATATAAAAAAAAAATGTCGTGATACGATGAGCATAAAAAGAGGAATGTGGTGACGTTATCATAATTAAGGTACATGTCATATGTTAGTGTATTCAATGTTGTGTTGGAAAAATTGTTTGTGAAATGTATTTTCACAAACTTTGAAACAAAATAATTATATTTATATATGTGTTACACAACTATATAAGTAATTATCTATGGAGTTTGTTTCATGTGAGAGCATCATAATGAACGAAGCCATATTCAAAATGAAGATAAGATGAATAAAATATCGATACTTAGAGTTGTATGGTTTGAACCAAGAATGTGAGAAAAATGATAGAGTTAATGACCGCTTAAATACATTAAAAATTGAGATTAAACCATTTTATTGCAAGCTTAGTTATCTTGTTTATGACAAGTTAATTGTCATGTTTATGACAATTATTATGTTAATAACAATATTTAATGGGTTGACTAAGTCATGTTTATGACAATAATGAATGAGTTGATTAAGTCTCTATATTTGTGTGTGTATATATATGTGAACTTTAGTAGTTCATTTGGATGATGAGAAATTCTACGATATATAATACACATATTCACATGACAGTTCTCTTGACATGATTACTTTCAACTTCAATCAACAACATATTCTGTTTTTTTTACAAATATCAAACACCTTTATACCCGGTGCTTTCTCGAGTACAAGAGCCATCTCTGACAATACATAAAATGTTTTAGTTGCTGTAACCTGGGAGACATACATGTTTGTCTAAAGGGAGATTGTAACACCCAAATTCTATACACGCATACACGTGTCAAAAATATGTCTCAGTTAAGTTTTAACTCAAAACTTTATCAAATATTTATGCGGAAGCAACAAAAAAAACATTTCACAAGTAATATGAACTTGTTAAGTTACTAATTACATTACAAAATCATCATACATTAGTTTGTATGACAACACAAAAACCAAAATTTCCAAAACGTTTGAATTTTTCAACATATGCGCCCGATCATGAGCTTTAACGCATCATATATTTCCGACCTGCAAACACCACATATAATTTCACCATTAGTTCATAAGAACTAAGTAAGATTATCCAAATATAAGTTATTGTTCAAAACGGAAGGGTTATAGGCTTTAAAACGCGTTTAAAACGTCAAAAAGGACAAATCTAGATTACCCGCGCCGTAGCCTAGCCTTGTCGTAGCCTCCGGCCCAGTGGGACAGAACCTTGCTGCCGTAGCCTCCGGCCAGCCCGTAGCCTATAGCCCTGGGTGCAGGTTTTCTTCCATTTCGCGCGTTTTGACCCGTTTTAACCACTTTCGATCGTTCCAAACCACACGAAAGTAAATCCTAAGTTCCCAATATATATATTATATGGAGTATCAACTCCTCAATTTCAAATCATTACATATCCAAACATAATTGGATACCAATTAATTCAATTTGTAAATCAATTTACTCAAACGGTTCAAAATTCCAAAATCAAGCAATTAACGTTATGACCCTTCCAAAACTCCATTAAATCGTCCACATACATATTATATGTATTATTATCATGTTTGAATCATGTTATAATGAATTCAAACAAACAAATGCACACCAAACATAGTTTATGCATTATTTTTCCCAAACGGGTCAAAATCACCAAAAGTGATTTAACTCATAAATTTTCCTTTCATATCAACTCGTTTGGTTATTCAATCGATAACCAAACATATTTCATCAATAATTACTATAATGTTCACCCCTAAGGTAATTCCATTATAGATTACAAATCAATTCTATCAATTAATCAAATTTCAACCAATTCAAATCAATTAAACCACACTCAAGTGGCAAATTGATATTCAACATAGTTATGATGTTCTCCCCCAAGTACTTCCATCATAACTTACCAAATTTACTTCTACATTCAAGTGGTGAAGTAATCAACAATTTCCACTCATACTATGATGTTCACACTCAAGTCCTTCCATTATAGATTTTATATCGACCAACAATTCATAGGTTTATAAACATTTATAAACCATGGTTTTATAATATTCATCCTTAGATACTTCTATCATAGATTTACCAACCAATTTACATTCAATTCAATTACACAAGTCATAATTCAAACATTATGATCTTTATGCAGTTTGACTAAATAAAGTCAAACCTAAAACTCAAACCAATTTCAATTATGAACTAAACAATTCATAATTAATCCAATTCAAATATGGATTCAACAATTCATAGTCCATTCAACTCAATTAGTGGACTACACATAATCACAATCCCATATTTTGATATATGCATAGTTTGACCAAATAAGCCAAACCACACAATCAAACTCTATTTCTTTATGAATGTAACAATTCATAACCAATTTAATTCGATTGTGAGACTAGCTCATCAATTAACACTCAATGTCATTGTAATTAATTACAACTCAAACATAAAACTTGATATGCACAGTTTGACTAAATAAGTTAAACTGCACAATCAACAAACAACACCTATGAATCAAACCATTCATAGACAAACCAATTCAATTAGTAGACTTTTACTACTTCACATATATGGTATTTAGCAAGTTGGATAACTTACCTTAGCACTAGGATTAGAGATTAACAAATGGTGATTTGTCTTCTCTTTGACTTTCCTTTGCACTTCCAATACCACCACCTATTTCACATCAAATTTCAATTCTCTTAACTATCATTCTAGTTAAGATTTATTTTATATTTTACAATGATAATCACTTCAAACAAGTTTCATGATTCACTTCACAACTTTGACTAAAAATCAAACTATTGGCATTTCTACAAACACTTTGTGTGCATCAATCTATTACACTAATCTCTATAATGTTTAAACATTAACCAATCCCACTCAAAATCACCAATTCATCATTTTTATATAAGATTAGTCAAAATTGATGCATCACACAATCAAAACCATGCCTTCAACCTTCCTACTAGTTGATAAACACTATCATATGAATTTTCTCTTAACTTCTCAAGTTACCCAAATCCATACCAAATCAAAATTCAACCAAATATCATATCAACTAGTAGTTTGATTGTTTTAAACTCATAACAAACATCTATTCATGATTTCTAACTTATTTAAACAACAAATTTCAAGATTTGAGCAAAACCCATATCTTGTTCATCTCAAGAAATCATGACTAACATCAAATTAGGAATCACAAATCACTTACATGATGTTAATAATCACAAAGGATAGTGATTTAAGCCTTCAATCTTCGATTTGGACCACGAATTTTACAAGATTAGAAACTACGGCTTGAGTTCTTCTTCTCCTCCCCTCTTCTCTGCTCTCACGTAAACACACACACACAAAAACAAGAGATATGAGACTTGACTAAATCAAGGTCTCTTATCTCTTCATAATTCAAGTTTGCCTAATTGGTAACTTAAACCCCTCAAACTTTTAATATATAACCAAGTTAACTAACTCTGTTATTTAATTTAACTTATCAACATACTTCAAATATTAGTTAAATAAATACTTAACTAGAAATTTCACCCGATTCATTATATTATAATAATTTATCGAAATGGGTCGTTACAGAGACACGGAATTTCTTTTAAGGGACCCGTGTCTAACATGATCCTCAACCAAATCTACATTTTAGTCCGTTCATTGGTGCAATCAAGAGACTAGGTTGAATACTCAACATGGAGCACACTCTAATCAAAGAAGCTACTTGAAGTACTCAACGAAAACTTGGATCAAAACAAGTTTAGTATATAAATTCGTTATTTAAATTCTTTTCTTTATTCTTGTAACTAATACTGTACTAGTGAATATACTATACCTGAAATATTCATATCTGCTATTATATTCATTGATGAATGCGTTAATTACAAATCCGCAAAACCTTATCGCTCACTACTCTCGTATTAAGAGATTGTTAGAACCTTAATGACTTAGTGTGGTACAATAAACTATGTTTATTATGTAGGATTATAAACAAGCCAAGCGTCTAAGCCAAATTGAGTAAGGTTCGGCTTATGGTCGAGCTTGAAATTTAACAAGCCAACTCGGTTCGGCTTGATTTTCTTAACGAGCTGAAAAGTCGAGATCCATCTAAACTAGTAAAACATTCAAGTTAGTTCGTAACTTGGCAAGCCAGCTTGATAATTTTAAAAAATTTAAATTCTATATTTTTTACACATTTTTTACCTTTCTAGTAAATAACATAACTTCAGGGATTAAAACAAAACAAAGGGCACTGTTGTGCTTTGGGTTCAAAACAAAACATCATCTGACAATAGAGAGGGGCAAACCGAGTTTTTATAAAAATTTCTGGTTTTGGTTAATAAAGTCAAGAACCGGGTAAAGATAAAACGGGTTTTGACTAGGTTCTCATTTTTTATCTGGATTTAACGGGTTTTAACCAGCTTTTACAGGTCTTTGACTGATTTCGTTCCGGTTTTTAGCAAGTGCAGTTGGAAGTTAGAACTGATTCCGTTAATTCCGGTTCAGTTTTGGTTTCAGTTATGATTTCTTAAAAAACTGAAACTGCATATATCCGCGAGTTCATGTAGAATCGGTTTCAATTCCAGGTAGAATAGTCGGGTCCGGTTTCAAAATCTTTTACTACATAGACCATCAATGTTACATTTTTCCAAATATTTTTGATAAATCATATAATTTCTTAAAGTTAATGATTATCTCGTAATCTCAACATACCACACGGACCATCCATATAATAAACTCTTTTAATATTTTAAGTTAGAGTACATCACGAGGGTTAATAAATATATTTATGATGGAGATACTATATAACATGGTCGAACGTGAGGAAGGGTTGCCCACACTTTGAGCTTTCAGATTATTCTTTCCTGAATTTTCTTCACTTTGGTCTTATCATGCCACGTCTCTTGGAACGTGGGCTCAACTAGGTGACAAAATTAACCTAACCCAATTATCTACAGGTTTGTAAACTTAATTGTTTTTTCTAATATAGAAATTTACATATATTCTTTTCTTAATATTTAAGGCCGTCTCACAATAATAAAATAAAAGGCCCTGTCTTAGGGATCCAAAAACCAAGTGCCTCAAATTTTATGTAAAAATCGACCTTTTAATTGTAAAAGATTCTGATTGTAGGATAGTTTTTGGTTGTTTTAATATTTGTAATTAATAAGTCTTGCAACATATATGGACTGGGGTCGGATTGGATAACATGTAGGAATAAGTTCGGTTTGGAATGAATGTATGCCATGATGAGTTTTAAGCAAAAATTATTTTGGCTCTAAATGAATCATTTTAAAAAGATTCAATTTATTTCAACTTAAAATAATATATTTTAATAATTTTTAGTGATTTTCCTATCAAACATATTATCGATAATTTTTACCCATTTAAATTCATTCTATAAGCATAGATTTTAGGTTACTCGTCTTGACTGATATTATGCTAAGGTGTTACCCTTCTCAATTCATTCTATGTTATGGTATTAACTATTTCGACCTAAAATACTATAATTGTTCACATAAATCAACCAATTTATCATGCTTTGTGTTAAGATTGTTAGGCTAGTAAATAATGTACACATTTTGTTTGCGATTTATACTTTTTATAGTTTCTTTTTCATGATAATTTTTGCTTTTTTGAAGAAAATTTTTATTTACGGTCAAAAGATGCATGCCTTGATTTTCAAACCTACTTTGTGCCACCAAAAGGCTTGAGAAAGCCTTGTTAATATCATTTATTGCATGTATACACAAGTAAAAAAGTTAATTACATATTTCCCCTTTTTAAAGATATTTCTCCTTCCAAATAACTAGTCAATTACATAATTAGGGTTGGGTAAATATGTAATAAATGTTCTCACTAGAAGGATATACGTAAATAACCCTTTTATAACAAATAAATTGGTGTAAAAGGGATAACCTCAGAAACTAATGCAAAACTTTAACTCGAAGTCTTCTTTGATAAAAAAAATATTAAAATTTATAAATGCAAATTAAATATTTTATAGTCGGTGAGGAAAAAAGAATTCAGTTTATCAGTTTTCGTAAACCGATGGCCTTTTTGGGTTCATCCATTTTGGTTTTTGGTTCTTCGGTTTTGGGCCTTAAATTTTATTGGATTAACTTCTTATCAATTCGGCTTATATTTTTATTTTATTATTGGTTAAATAGAGGTGTGCAAACTCGGTTTTTTGGAACCAATTTTGATCAATAAAATCAATAAGCATTTCCGGTTAGGTTTGAATTATTAACTAGTTTTTATCAGTTTTTGACCGGCTCTACTTCCAGTTTTGGCCGGATAAATGTGGTACTGGCTGCGGTAATTCCGGTTATGGTTCTGCTTATGATATCTCTGAGAAACCGTAACCGATTGTGGCCACTAGATCGGGTATAACCGGTTTCGGTTTGGTTAGTTGGTTTTGGTTCCGAAACAGACATTTTGCCCACATATATTTTGTTATATATTTCTTAACATTACGAAACATTATTATTGTTTAACCGTCTAAGTTAGATCAAGTCTGTTTCGGTGGAATTTTTGTAAATTAGTCTCATTCTTTTCTTCACCAACACCTTTTTAAGCAGCTAATATTCTTTTCTATTTCAAAGTAATCAAACCCAATATATTCTTTGAGTTGAAAGCAATTCAACCTTTTTATGGTATAAAACGAAATTAAAATTCGAAGCATTGTTCTGAATTCTATAAACTTTCATCATATATCCAAGCTTGAGACTAACGATAAAATTTAATAGTTATTGAAATAAATTCTTATAAATGCAAAAGAGTTATAAAATAACAGTGTATGTATGTTATATATATAGAGAAAGAATCAAATAAGAAAGATTTTTTCCTATAAAAAGTATGATCTAATAGTAGTTTGACATGTGACATGCTAAAATAAAAGAAACTTTTATTATGTAAACTTAACGCAATACATAGAGACATTTTTTGTTGTAAAATTTGTAATATTATTTAAATATTATTAGAAAATAAATTAAATTATTAAATTATTTATAAATTATAGAGTAAATTATCAAGATGATTCATGTGTTTTTCTTGTATTTCACTTTTGATCACTAGGTTGCATAAATTACCCATATGTTTCTAAACTTTAAACATTTGTAACACATACAGTCCATATGTCACCAAATTACGCTCACATGCTTGACTAAATAACCCTCACCTAAGGACTATGTGTTACAAATGTTTAAAGTTTGTGATCATATGAGCAATTTATGAAATATAATGACCAAAAGTGAAATATTAGCAAAATACAAAAATCATCTCAGCAATTTATCCTAAATTATATAATTGTTTGATAGTAATTTTTTTTTTTAATTTTCTCAAAAGTTAATAATTTTTATATAAATTAATCCTTCTCTGTCGAGGAATACCTAAAACGTTTTTCACTAAAAGTGTTTCTTCAACTATATATAAAACATGATGTATAACGTAGAGGTGGGCAAAACGGGTTTTTTGGCAACCGGTTCCGGTCAACAAAGTCCATAACCGGTTCCGGTTCGGGTTTTGGCCGGTTCCGATTCGGGTTTTGTCGGATAAAGATGGAATTGATTCCGGTTTTTTGGTTCCGGTTCCGATTTCTTTAAGAATCCGGAACAGTCTATACCCACCGGTTCTAATATGACCGGTTTCGGGTTTTTTGCACACCTCTAGTATAACGTATGGTTTGATAAAACAATAAACTTCATTTGACCATAAATACCTTCTTGTTTTTAGTAGCGATATCTATATCATTGGTTTATTATACACTAGGTTAATATCTCATGTAATACTACGGATTGTATAAAAAATTTTATATTGTAACTAATAAAAATTTAGGATTTAAAAAAAGATTTTTGAGATAAAATACGATTGAATTTACGTTATTTTTTAACATTTTACTTTTAAAATTGTATTAATAACTATTTTTTTATATAGAATTCTTGTTGGTTAAACTTCTGGGTTTTGTATTTTTTTTTTTTGAAAAATTGTTTTATATAATTTTTATTTTCAAATTCTATTTCGAAATATAAAGATTTGATTTTTAATTTATAAAAAATTTATACTCTATAATAAAATAGTAACAATTTTGCCACATGTCAAATTCTTACACCACTATTACCACTTGTCATCTTTTTACATCACTATTGCCACTTGTCAAATTCTTATTATTACACTTAATTCTCTCTCATATTAAATAACTATATTCTCTCTCTTATTAATAAATTGTTCCTCTTATTAAATAATTATAATATTAATAACTAACATATAATTTATCTTTTTACTAAAAAACACACTTAAATTTTTTTTATAAAATACAAAATATATTATTATCAAAATGTTTATAGCAACAAATATTTTATTTAAAAAAATTATGAAAAAACAAGTTATCTTAAAAAATGATTTTTTAAAATAAAATATACTATAAAAGGAGTATTTAAACAATGAGATTTTTCAAAAAAATGATGTTTTTTAATTTATTTAAAAACTGAAGTAATAAAAATGATAGAGAAAGTTACACTTTTGATCTGTTATGTTTAATTTTATTTTTAAATTGGCCAATTCAACTTTAAGAATTACAAAAATTATATTTTATATTATTGATTTATAAAAATTAGTTTTTAATATAATACAAATTAAAGTTTTAACGTTATTATTTCGAAGATATCAATGTTACACATTAAAAGATCATATATCATTTGTATAGTACTTAAAGTTTTTAATTATTTTTTTATTACTTAAAATATTTATTAACATGTAAATTAATCATTTTACATCAAACTATCGATTTATAATTGCTAAATTTTCATCACTAACTGCTTAATATTTTATATTAAATCCGTGTAATACACGGGTTAATAACCTAGTATTATTAATATAAAACTAAAATCATTAGTTATTGTATTTTATTTAATTATTTAATATGAAAGAGAATGTGACACATGTCAAAAGTGGTTAAAGAATTTTACAAGTATCATTAATTAATTTAAGAATTTGATAAGTGTCATTTGAGTTACTTATTTATTATAAACACTAGGTTAGAACATAAGATAAAGATTGTTTTAAGTAATTTATTACAATTCAAAATTTAAACAATTTTGGGCTAATTAAGTCATTTCGTATTTAAAATAATATGATTACATATAAAAAAAAAAAAAAACTCAAATTTGAATATTAATCATAAAAAACATAATGTACATACTCTTCTACGATTTACGAATACTTCCAAGTCACTTTCTTCCAAAGTAACACAATGGAGGCAATATTGAAATCATTTAATATTATTATATTTAAAAAAAATTGCGGTTATGTTGGACCTAACATGTTTTTGTAACTTGTGAGAACACATATCGAAATATAGGGGTTTGAGTTTTCCATTTGACGATATACTAAAATAACAAAAGTTTATATTTCGTATCGTTAAAAATGGTTTTTCTTGTCTTTAATGAAAATAAAATAGTTTATTTCCATATTGAGTGAGAATGATGAAATGGGAGTCATTTAAATTTCCTTCGTGCAAGTTTTATGAATAAAACTAAAAAAAATATTAATACACCTATTTATATATACTTTTAAAACTAAAGTTGTTTGAATTTTCGTTTGCCTTTTACTATATCTTAGAAAAAAAATATGTATTCTTATACGGTCTACGTACGCATGAATATGCATATATACAAGATTACAAGTACTACATATCACCATATATAACAAATTAGACCAAGCTTCAAAATTAAGGTCATTGTTATAAGCTACATATCACAAGATACAAGTATTAATAAAGTGAAGTCTAGGTATAACCTATAGAGTTTTTATAAGGCATCCAAAATTTTCACTTTTTCTTGCCACTTTTTCGAACTCTATAGCGATAATATATTGTTTTTATAAAAAATAAAAATCCCAACACCACCTACAAGTCGGCATGTGTACGTATATATTCATAAGCTAATTAGTCATTGCCAAATACATTGTTGCATGATACACACTCATTAACATATTGTTTTTTATTATTGTAAATCTTCAAGTTTGTTAGGTGATTTTTTTCCCCTTTTATTTGTTAGGGTGGATTGCATATGTATTTCTCTAAACTTTTATAAATTGCATATTTCTCTACCGCACAGATTTTCAGTGTATAATAAACAATGTTTATATACCATATTTAAAAAAATATAAACTTTTACAAGTTTAGAAAGATAGATTTACAATTTACAAACACGCCTATTTGTTAATACTTGTATCTAGTGATCTATAAGTTAGAGCTTATCCTTATCATTAGTTTTGTCTAGAAGTATCAAGGATGAAATTATCCTATGGAAATTTATGTGTTTATCTTATTTTAAACCCATTTGATTCATATGAATTTCCCTTAAACGTTTAAAAAAAAATAAGTGATCAATAGCATCCCCATCTACAGGGGCGGACCTAGCCCAACTTTTATTTTAAAGTGTACTATATACGATCTTATCTTAACCGACTCCCAATAAATTTTGACACCGACCCCCATAAAATTTTGATGACACTGTTGAAGCCTAATTTAAAACTATTTGGAAAGTAAAACTAATAAAATTAATACTCAAATAACCCAATATGCATTATCTGTAACTTAAAAAGATCGAATTTTTGACATAAATAGGAGCAACAATTCTAATGGTTTTTGATTTACTTTAGTTTTTTCATTTTTTTTATAATTTGACCCGGCCCAATTCTAATCGGTCCAAAAAATTAAACATTTAATACAATAGCCCCAATAAAGTTCCGACCCCCATTAAAAAAATTCTTGGGTCCGCCACTGCGGCCATCTAATCACTAGATCTTATATGACAATTCACGAACTTCATTAAAATGCTCGAAAACCGCATTAGAAAGAAATAAAAATTATTGTTTTATAAGAAAGGAACAAAGAGAATGTATACACATACATAAAAAACCACATGTAGGGTCTTTGTTCCTCACAAAACGTACATACGGTTTTGCTCCCCCTTATGTCGGCCATTACATAGCTCTAAGACAAAAGTTTCCCCCCTTTTCATCCTATAGACTATTTTTTTTTCTGAACGGCTAAATTTTTCCATCAGCAGTATCACCTAATCATATCTATCACCAAATCACTAGTTCTGAAAGAAACTCAATACTTTGAGAAAACCCCTTGTAATAATGATTCTTGAATATAAAATAAATCCTAGATGTTTATTTTTTAAGATTTTGAAGGCCACGTGTCATGGAGAACCAATGCTGGTCTTACGAAACGACTTGTTGTGGATAGGACGTCTTCTTCTCACGTGTGAGTAATCCATTGTAAAGAATTCATGAGTCGGGTCGGATGCTTTTATCCATTCTTCTTGCCTTGTCCCCTTTGTTGCATGCACCATCACTTTTACTTCTTCCTTGTATGATTTACCTTTATACATGTGCTCACAAGTGTTAGAATCTCAATTAAACAGTAATAGAGACAAGCATTGGGGCCTAATGAATGCTGAAATGATGAAAATGTAGACTAAACAAACAAACATACCCAGTAAATTAGTAAATTACCACTAATCAGTATTTGAAACTCCAAAAAAAATATATCATTTCTGAGTTTCAGTTTGGATGTAATTTCATACGTATATGTTTTCAGGTTTCAATTCAAAGCTAAATAAAAATCTTGAAGATTGACTTTGTGTCATCGGGAAAGGTCCTGACGTATCAGATTAACTTCGTGTCATCGGGAAAGGTCCTGACGTATCAGATTAACGTTCTTGTAGTGAGTTACGTTTACTCAAGTGGCATATAATGATGAATAGAATAATTACCTGTGTTTTGCCCAATGGAAGACACCAAATTCTTTGCTTCATATCCTTCAATCTGATTGATTAAAAAAAAAAATTTGTTTTAGTTCTAAAACTTTAAGATAATTTGAACTCCTTATGACTGACTCCATATATTCATGTTGAGACAAAATTTAAAAACCCACCTCGTTATTGAACATTAACTTTCTTGGCAATGCAAGATGATGAAGCTGGTAGCCATTACCTGCACAAATTACAGATATTGAATTAGTACCGTATAATAACTAGCCATGGACTCTTTCGGAGCAGCTTCTATATCCCAGTTGGGATAGGAGTAAGGTTTCTATGATTCTATCTATCCTTCCCCCAGATGCTACTGAAAAGTGAGAATATATTAGGTAAGATTGTTGTTGTTGTTGTAATAACTAGATCATCATTTATGGGGAGGGGAGAGGCAATGACGGAGCTTGAACATTTTGAAAGAGGGACGGAAATTTACGGGAACCACAATACATGTTTTATTTTTTGAATGGATGGGATTAAACCAGTACTTAAAACAAAAAAAAAACATTCGGGTAGAAAATTAACACTACGGACGGAAAAAGAGACCGATACCTGTCAATCCGTGGGATGCTTGTAGCTGATGAGTGTTGTGAGAAGCAGCATTAATGGCTAAAAGCGACAGTGTAACACACATCATGGTAACTAAAACTATCATAATTATTCACCTTGACTAGCTCTATACCTTACAGATCGGTACTAATACAACTTTAGTTCAGCAGAGAGACAAGATTTTGGGTTATAAATGCACGCACGCCCACATATACATATATATACACACACGTGTGTGTGTATGAGAAAGAGAGTACACAAAGCACAAAGTAGAGAGTTTCGAAATGAAAGCTATGCATAAAATCCGTATTAATGGGGCCCATTTTGGGTTAAAGAGGTTTAAATTTTTTTGTTGAGGAGCTTGGAACGCAAGCACGACGACACTTAAACCGTTTTCTCGGATTTGACGCTATAGGGCAACATCTGAGCCCATTTCACGAGTAACTCTATAAGTTAGTAATGACATGACCTTGACTCAACAAACATACCTTAAATTCAAACGTTATAGATAAGTCAAGAAATTACCCGCTAAACTAGAAGCATTTTTGTAAGAAGGCTTTGGTAGGATGGCTCACTATTTTCATATACAATTAAAATAGAGACACATCCATGGTGATACCAATAAAAATGTTTAAAATGTTCTAGATTTTATATAAAATAAAATAATATATTTTATCTTATTAATTAACTCGAATTACAACCAATGATGTCTTATCCTAATGGTAAGATGGAGGTATGGGGGGAGACCCAGGTCATGGGTTCAATTCTTGATCCCACCGGTTTTACCGGCCTTTCACTGTCATGCCTTTGGGCGGGTGCTTGGGTCAGTTTTTCCCCGGGAATTGGTGGCTGGTGGGCTATGGGCTCCGTCCGTCTTGACTAGTGGCCAGCTTGGGCATCCTTTAGCCATTGGAGGCCGCGTACGGAGTACCCGGCAGTTAATTAGTTAGCCGTTCAAAAAAAAATTAACTCGAATTACAATAAACAACCGAAACAAAATATAAATTATTTTTTATAGACAAAATTATAAATAAAAAACGAGTGTGCTTGAGAGTTTTTTTCCACACTGATTGCCCCTTAAAACAACTTTCAGGGTCACTAGGGTTATATCTATAAATGAGTCAAGTTGAATGGGTCTACCTTCGGTTCAAGTCAAATATAACACTCGGCTCGAATTTTTTTTATAGAGCAGAATACTCGAGCTAGAGCTCGGCTAAACTTGTACAAACACTCAAGCGAAGAGCCCGGGTTTGTCTTTTTCTTTTTTCATTCTTTAGACATTAATAAAATTTATAAAAAAAAAAAAAAACCTACCTCAGCACATACATAATACTTACTTAATTTATAACGTTAAAAATTATAATTCCAATATATTAAATACATTATCAAGTTTTTGGTTGTAAATATATATATAATCAACACATGATCTGTAGATTTTATACAAAACAAATGATAAATATAATATTGAGCCAACTTGATTATTTTATTTTTTTAGTTGTGTACATTTGAATATTTTGCTATATATAAAAAAATTAGTACTTTTTGTAATAAAATAGTGATCCTTACGGAAAAAATTATACAAATAAGAAAAACCTAAACACGTAATATATATATATATATATATATATATATATATTAAAAATTGAGTCAAACCTGAGCCGAAACCAAGTCAAGGTAATTAACCCTGACTCAAGCTCGGCTTGACTACAAAACAAGTCGAGTCGGTTTGGCTCATTTACAATTGTGCTTGTTTTAGCCGAGAGTTTTTCAAGAGAGATTTGATCGAGTCACAATCATTTTTAATAATCCTAACACAGTAAACCTGTATGTCTCTTAGGATACAACAAACATAGTAGGTGTGATGTCAGAATTAATTAATCATGCTATCGAAATTGTACATGAAACAAAAGCGTATGAAACCAATTGTTTGCTAGAAAATTAGAGAAATTAAATTGTTGTTTATCGTGGTATCAAACAAGGCATTCAAGGCCTTGTATAACCAAAAGCAACATCTTAACACCAAGTGTAGTGGTTTCGTAACATCCTATATTTTTAGGTAAATCACATAATGTCCGTGAACAAGAGAGATTCATATATAAGTAACGATCTGCGTCTTACATCACTAACGCGTTTTGGGCCTAGCTAGCTGTAGAGCACAAGAAAACTCCACAGTTAAGTGTGCTCGTGTTGTAGCAATCCAGTGATGGGTGGTCTCCTTGGGAAGTTTTCAACCGGGTAATCAAAGGCAAATTAAAACCGTAAGCTACGAGTGAGCAAAGCGAACAATATTGGTGGTAGACGGGCCAGATGTTACATGTTTAAATGGTGAAAGGGCAATCATATGCCTTAAAATCAAATTTGGGCTGTTCACGAGCCGTAAAATCATAAAGAAATGGTTTCAAAATTCACTCATAGTTATTTTTGTATTTTATTGGACTTTAATGGACAAGTCAATATTAGCATGAAACGGGCATCGTCAACTATATTGAAAATTATATATAATTATATTTATTTGTATATATATGTGTGTGCGCGCATATAATATATATATTAAGAAATTAAATTGAGTCAACTGAGCGAGCAACGAACGAATGCACCATTGCTCATGCTCGGTTTTTTTAAAACCAAATCGAACCGAACCAAGAGTTTTTCAACCGAACATTTTTAAGAGAATATCGAATGAGTTTTAAGCGTTGAGCAACTTGAACAGCCCTAGTTCAAATACCATTGAAGCTAGATTTCCTCAACGGCCATTGATCTGGTTGTTTGTGGATGTACCCCCTTGATTAGTAGGGAGTTTATCACCTAACTTTTTTTTTTTTTGGACATACGAAGCAGACCTGCAGTCGGACAACCCCATATCTTTAGATTCACTAAGGTAATGTTTGTTTTTTAAAAGGCAAAATGTCTGCAGTCTGCGTTATGCAAGAAAAAGAGTTTTTGTTTTTTAATGTCTGTTTACTCTTAAAATAAGTTGGTGGTGGTGGGTCATGGGGTGGCCGACGATGGTGGTGGAGGTGGAAGGTGGTGGCCGCCGGTGGTTATAGTGGTGGCGGACAGTGGTGGCCGCCGGTGGTGGTGTCCAACGCTGGTGGTGGTGGCCGACAGTGATGGTTGGTCTCTGCAGACCTTAGAAATTTTAGATGTGACTGGACAACATCTGCACCAACATCTATGTGTGGTCTGTGTGACGCAGACAAAAAGTCTGCATTCACTTTTTGCCAAACACAAACAACACCTAAAAGAAATCCTATTTTTGCCACACATACATTTCAACTTTACTTTGGAAAAACTAAAATAAAAGTAATCTACCTATTATAATAAAGGAGTATGCTTAGGAGACACATGTCACACTCTAATGAAATCTGCAATTTGTTTTCCCGCATCTCTCTGCTAATAAATTCTAACAATTTTTAATAATTAAATATTAAAAAGTATAAATCTTCTTATTTAATTATTTACTAATTTAGTAAACTAGATAAACTATAATAAGATTTAAATTATAATTTTTTAATACTGAATATTATTATTATTAATTTATAATTTATAGATATTCATAACTCTTATTTTTCCAATAGCTGATAAATCTAACATATAAATTTTTTACGAAAATTATTATTTGTAACATATTTTATATATTCAACCCATGTAATACATGTGTTTCGCTAGTTATTATTAAAGCAAGGCATGAACCTGGACTTCCTGTGTGGTCAAATGAGGCGCTTTGACTGACGATTGACTTTAGTTTTTCGAATGCAAACTTTTAGTTTTATTTAAAGAAATATAATAGAAGAAAATAAAAAAATAAAACTAGAGAAACCCAACAAAACCTTTATTTTATTATAAAATTAGACACTTCACAAAAAAATATATAAACCAACCAAGCTAAATCTTACACAAGGCTTAAGTGACGAAACTTGAATGTCTTGTAAGGATGAGTTAAAATGTACATAAACCATAATACATATTAATTTTTTTAATTGAGGAGACAAAATCAATACTTAAAACAAAAAATAATCTTTCGATACAAAAATTAATACTACGGCCCTTGCTAAGTTTTGTCATTGCAAGGCTTGAACCTAAAATGGTTATGTGTTTCCTTAGAGGCCATGAGCCCCATTGCTTGTGGCCAAGCTTTATATTTTCATGTTGGTTAGTCGAATATTAGGAAGACCTGATGGTCTATTACGTAATTAAGTGAGTTTGTATGACTATAAAAAAATATTGCTTCTGTGATGAAATGGGTGGAAGCCAATTAGGCTGAAAATTGCTTTTAATTAGTTTTCAAATACAAGCTTGTATTTATGTAAAAAATAGAAAATAAAAATAAAAATAAAAATAAAAATAAAAATAAAAATCAAAGATGGTGGCAATATGCATAGCCACCTACCTACCTTTGATTTTAAAGTATATAATGCATGATTTAACTTAGTGGTGGAGCTCTTCATGTATTGTATGTTGTCTATCTGTATATTTTCATACAAACATATATTTATTTATTGTGATTATTTTAAATAATTTAAAGTTTTAGAAAGCTGACCTTTGATCAGTTGTAGAGCTAAACGTTACAGCCTCTTCTTCTTCAACAAACATATACAAATATTAATTCCCACATACATACATACATACATGTCAAATACAATTAAATATGCCAAACTGCTAGCTTTCACTTTCACTTTTATTGTCTTTTGAAAACCAAATAGCACAATATATGAAGTTCTAATAATTACATATGATGAGTTCATACATTAAATAACATGATCTATATGCCTTCTTTTTGTAGTTTCTAGCTATCTTGATATGATTTCAAGATAACTAATCATGTCTGCTTCTCAGCTCTTGCGGATTCTCCAAACTCTTCCAGCATCTCCTAATGATCAAATATGGTAAACTTTTCTTGGTTTAATGTGTTACGCATATTTGATTTTGTTCTTTTTTCTCAAATTAGACCCAACATTTGTTACATATTTTAGTGTAATTGGGATTAGTTTTATCGATCAATACGAATCATGAAATTCATTAAATAAGTTGGCTGTAGGGAGCACATTTGTTTAATGTTTTATGATTCAATAGGGTTTCAAGAGGGCAAAGCCCCCTTGGCGCGGGTCCGGAGACAATGTCCCTGGATAGTGAGGTCCAAGAGGCAAAGCCCTGACAAAACTTTTTTCTAACTTAAGTTGCTATGTTGAAAAATCAATAGAAAAATTGATTTTACGAATTTGGATATAAAATTCATAATGATAGTTTAGTGGCAATTTTGTAAAACAGAAAACTTTAAAACTGCTTGAAAGCAGTTTCCAAAACCTGCAAACTAAAATTGATCGATGATTTCTTCTTCTTCATTCTGGTTCATTCACGATTTCACAATATTTCATACTTGTTCTTGATTTAGAATTGAATTTTATCCAATCAAACATTTAAGTGAACCACAAATTGTTTGATCTGAAAGTGTGATCTACGATTTTCAATTCATCCGGTGGTTATATCGTGTTCTGCAATATTCTCTACAACATTGAAGTTGTTTACTTCTAAATACAATACTTGCATGGTTCTGATCGAATCGGGTATGATTTGATTTCAACAGCGTTTTCAACACAAATGAAGCAGATGCAAACACGAATACGGGCTCGACGTGCACAAATCCCTTTTTATCCAACGAAGATGACAACCAACTCGACTTGTGGAACAATCTGCCGAGCCTTGAAACTTCAACTTTTGGTAATGAATCTACATATGATCATGAAGATGAGGCGTTTAAAAAGTTTCCAGCTTCATGTAATGATCATCCCGATTCATTAGCCAATACGACAGAATTTCGAATCGATAAGCATTCAGTAGAATGCACAATGCCTGAATTGATGGTATGTTATAAAGATAAAGAGAGTGATTTTCATGTCAAGGATATTTGCATTGATGAAGAAACACATGACAATGGAACCATTTCAATTCTTAATGATAAAGATTATGAGTTTTCGTATGATTCGGTTGGTGTCGAAAACGACGATGAAATGATTGAAGCCAATATTGGCAATGAGTTTCTTAGGCATGAATGGTTGAGAAGTTCAACCATGGCATGTTGTTCCATGGATGTTGAGTTAAATTCATCTGTCCAAAATGCAACCAAAAATTATGGTCAAGACAAGTCAACACACATTTGTGATCAAGAAAAGTTTAATTTAAGTACCAATTTACAAGCTTGTGATTCTATGATATCCTTGCACCAAGATTGGTCACTAACTCCCCTGGATTTCCCTGCAGCATCTAACGTTTACGACGATGATCTCAACCGACATCCTCTTCAGGTGCGACGAACTACCTAACTGTTGGCATTCAGTAATGTATATATGTGTGGGCATTCAGTTGGCAAAAGTAAAATTGCATTAATTTTAACGATACTTTACTTATTTTGTGAAAATAACGTTAAAAACGTTGGGATGTTTAACTTCAAACGATAACTTTGAGTTTAGACTCTTTCGGAGCAGTCCTTCTATCCTATTTAGGATAGGGCTAAGGTTTGTTTTCATCCTTCCCCCAGAACCTACTGAAGAATAGGAACATACTGAGTAAGTTTGTTTTTTGTATGCTTAAATATGGGTGGCTTTCGACCCGTTTAATGCATTTGACTTCATATTTCTTAGCCTTTATTGCTTTTGATTTCATGCATTTGAATGTTATAATTAAGAATTTTCTTGCTGCAGGTGGTTTAGAATTGCAAACATCGTTTTAATTAAGATGGTTTTTGAAACATTTTTGCCAACCGGAAGTATGGTTTGCTTGTTAATATTTAAGTTTTTCAAAAACTCTAATTACATTGTTTATTTTTTGGACATCCCATCATAAATTTGTTAAAACAAGTTTCTTTAAAAAACTTTATAATTTTTTGTGATGCGCTTATATAATGTATATATGTATTGGCCCTTGAGGGATAAAAGTAAAATTCTGCTAATTTTAACGATGTTTTACTTATTTTTTGTGAAATAACATTAAAAGCGTTGAGTTGGTCGGTAATCAGTAATCATGAGCCATGGGTTTCAATAAAAGCAACTTCTTTATTCCTACGGTGTAGAAACAAGATAATCCAAACTGACATTTAATAGTTACATGTGTTTTAACTGTTAGGGAGTTTCTTACGAAGAAGCCTATCTACCACATTTGGGTAGGGGCAAGGTATGTCTTCATTTCTCTCCCCCAAACCACACAAAGTGGGATTACACTGGGTATGTGATTGTAATATGTGTTTTAACTGTTACAGGATTCTAAAGACAATCTAAGCAAAAGGGCTAATGTTGCATCTGCAACTGAAAAGCAAGACAAATATTTTCAAAGTAAAATCAATGAAAGCAACATAGAAGAAAGTGTCACTTTTCATTTTGACACAGGAAAAACAGATTATAGTAGTCCTTCCGAAGTTGCGAATACGAAATCCGTATACGAACTTTCTTTAAAAGTTGATGGTTTTGTGGATCAACAAGACATGGGTTTTGGTTATAAAGTGACAGGAAATGATCATGAAACAAGACATGCTGGAGAGTCAAGTTTCTCCATGGCAGGGGTCATTTCAGAACTTATCTCTAGCTCGAGGCCTATGCCGTTCGTAGGTGGCATCTCTACTCGATCAGATAGTAGCGCAACTAGCACCAGATCCTTCGCGTTCCCAGCGTAATGACTTCATGTTACCATGATAATACAATGTAGAGGTGCCAAGCAGTGGTGGAGCTTGGATAAAGTGTGAGGGGGCGGAAATTTTTGAAACTCAGAATACATGTTAATTTTTTGAAGCGAGAGGGCGAAACGACGATTTTTAACTAAAAATAACATTTTGGCCGAAAAATTAACACTACGGACGAAAAAAGAGGGGGCAATTAAGCTCCGCCCATGGTGCCAAGGTTGGGGGGTTGGGTGTACCAAGTTTGAGGAAACATGTGAGTTAGTATGAGCCAACATGGTTTGAGTTGACTTGCTAACATTTTTTTTTCTTTCTAAATTGTTATTTTTTTACAAAACACTAACATGCGATTTATGATTATGAAAACATTTTTATTAGAAAATCATCAAAATGAATAATTGGGTATACTTTCAAACTTTTTAAAATATTTGACATGTAACACAATTTTTTTGAATAAACCAGCCATAATATGACATGCAACCCACTCAGGTCAACTATTTTTATGCAGACTTCAAGTAAACAATTGCCTATAGTTTTCTTCAATAGCCATGTCTAGAAACTCTAGTTTTTATTTCTTTTGAATGGCTAAATCACACATCTTTTAAAACCAGTGACTCAGCTTGAACGTTTTGAAAGGGGGCGTAAAATTACACCAGAATACATGTTAATTTTTTTAATCAAGGTAGGAGTATCCAATATTTATAACAAAAATAAACTTTCGAACGAAAAATTAATAATACGGACGAAAAAAGGGGGCAATGCTGACATTTTGTTTTCAATGGGACTTGAACACTCACCATATATGAGGGACATCTTTTCACCAACACTTGGGTACCATTGGCCTAAATGCTATATGGTTATTGACATGCTACTTATGAATGTTTTTTGTTCAGCAGACTAGAAACCGAATACAATGGCAGCCCTGTAAAAATGGGAAAATCAGAGAGGAAAAGATTACAAAAGCACAGAAGATGGATCAGGAAGGGCCTTATCTGCTGTAAATTTTGAACTCAAGAGTGAGATTTTGTCAATTTACATTCATGTCAAGAAAACACACACACAAAATATATCAATGTGTTTTTGAGGAAATCTTTCCATTTGTTAGTTTGATTTGGCCCGAGTTTATTAAAGGAGAGACATAATGGAAAATAAAGGAAAAGAAATGAGTGTAAAGGAACATAATAGAAAAGAAAAGAATGGGGTGATTGCAATTTTTTTTCTGATTTATAGCTTCATCTACATATGGAAATCAAATATTTTTTGTTTCAATTTCTGTTGATGGTCGTTTTTCTTGATGTGACATATTTTTGACATCTTCAAATGCGATTTGATGAACTATTTATATGTTATAGCCTATACATTTTATTGTTTTATGTGATGTGTAAAGCCTATTAAGGTCATGTGTACTAAAACATGAAAGTGGGCATGACGGGCCTCTTACACGCCCCCAACACACAGCATAATACATAGCCTAATATGCAAAATTATGTACTACATGTTAACTTTTTTTATTATTTTCAACTTAATTAGTTTTCACATGAGTGTTTGGCGTGTGCATTTACAAATTTAAATTTACACAATGTTGACGAAGTATAACTTGTTCTCCATAACAAATAAAATACACACACATCTACCTACTGTAATAAAAGAGTATTTTTAGGAAACACATGTCACATCTTAATAAAATCTGAAAGCTATTTTTCCCGACTCTCTCTCCTAAAAATATTAATACTTTTTATTAATTAAATTATACAAGTAAATATAAATAATTATAAATCTTCTTATTATAAAAAATTACTAATTCACTAAAATTAATTAAATATAATAAAATTTTAATTTTATCTTATATGTATGTATAATATTATAATAATTATTATTTGTTATTTATAATTTTTAAGTATTTATATTTCTTATTTAATCAACAGTTGATAAATATAACATATAAATATTTTTATAAACATTGCTTATAACATATTATTGTTGTTCAACCCATGTAATACATAGGTTTTTAGGCTATTATATATATATATATATATATAAAACTTTGTATTCGTAAACTTTTGCTTAGAGTATAAACATTTGAAAACTCGTTAAAATTAATTAAAATCTTTTTTTTTTATGTTTTTATAAATAGCCATTCTTATACATATAAAACTCTTTTGCATGTGTACCTCAAAAAGATAATAAATCAATAAAAAAAAGGATTGAGTTTAAGGTTGAACTCTCTATCGTCAAGTTAGCAAATGATATGATATATTTATGTATATGTGTAACATGTTGGTATCTACTATAGTTTTTCTTCTTTTTTTACTTTTTTCAATGCTTGAAACCAAATTTATAAACAAAAAGATTTACTGCGCAGTATAATGGCACCTGGACAAAAAAACCGGTTCCAGAACCTAAACCGATTGCCTGAACCGGCAGGTACAGTTGGTTTCGATTTCTCACAGATATCATAAAGGAAACAGAATTACCAGAACTAGTTTCACATTTATCCAGCCAAAACGGAACCGAAACCAGCCAAAATCCGATAAAAACCTGTAAAAAACCCAAACTTAAACAGAACCAGTTATTAACTTTATTGATCGCAACCTGTTCCAAAAGAATGGTTTGCACACCTCTAGACTGCACCATTCGTTTGTACGTCATCCACTTTCTTTCAATCCAATTCTCGGATTCACCCTACCCAGCTATTTTTGTATTCTTTTTTGTTTGCTCCACCTCTCTCAAACTCATTTGTTTGGCCCACTTCCGTGAACTAAATGGCCCAACAATCATATCTATAAATATAACCTCAATGTAATAAATATTTTACAAAAATAGTATAGATAACCTCAATGTAATGAACTAGATGGCGCTGTTCCGCGCGTTGCTGCGTAGATTTAACATACTTATTTTGTCTCAATAATGAACCTAAGAGAAAATAAAAAGAACATTGAAGAATAAATAGACGTTACCATAAAACAAACCTAATACGGATTAAAAAAAAAAAGAATAATAAAATCAAAATAAAACTACTCGTATGTTGTAGCATTTATTTAATATATACCCTCGTTCACATTAGGAACAAACCTAAAGAAAAAAAAGAAACTAATAGATAAACATGATATAGTTCAAAGAAAAAAAATCACTAAAAAAACCAGTAACTAATAAACAGGATATAATTCGAAAATATATGCAACCTAATAAGAAAAAAAGTCTAAGGCCCTGTTTGGGATTGCTTATTTAACTTCAAAAGGACTTTTGTCAAAAGTGCTTATTAACTTATAACTTTTTAAAATGAAGTTTTTAAAAAATGTGTTTGGATTAGCTTTTTTAAAATTAATTTTCAAAATGACCAAAAAGGACATTTTTTTATTGATACTATTTAATGTTATTGGGTAAAGTGTAAAGAGTTGGGTAGATTTGTAATTTTATGTCAATAAGTCATAAGTCATTTTGAAAAGCTATAATTTTTAGCTTTTGAAAAACAACTTATCACTCCTTTACAAAAAGTCGTTTTCAAAAGTCCTTTTAGGTTTGACAAACAACTTATTGACTTATTGGCTTTTCGAAAAAACCAATAAGTCAATAAGTCATTTTAAGATGAAATCCCAAACAGGGCCTAACATAAAAATTAATGCAGACCCAGGAGTCGAACCTGAGACATGCGACAATCCAATGAACTAAAAAGGAGCTACCAACTTAGCTGGGAAACATTTTGTTTACTTGGCAAGAAAATCTATATATATATATTAATAATGAAATGGTTAATTACATATGAAAAAATTGCATCAACTGATTGTACTCGTAGCTTTAAGAGTAGTACATCACTGTTCATAAATGAAAATTGTATAGATATATAATAATTGTTTTGTAACTTCATAAAAAAGGTGATACATTCACACTAATATCAACCTTTGCAAGTATAAAAGTTTGGATTCTTGGAATTCCCTCTTCGATCTATAGAATTTTTTTCCACTCTTATTTCCTAGACAAATTAGTGGGCACATGTCTTGTGAATTCAGCCTATTGGTTGGATTTCACCTTATGACCGAGAGGTTATGGGTTCAAGCCCTGTCAGAGACGATTTAAAGGACATTCAAGTGAGGGAAAGAATCTTGAGCTTAATCTCGGGTTCTGAACCAATGGGGACGAGGAATTACCCATTCCAGAGGGCTCCCACGCATCTGGTGTGGCCACGTCTTACCTGTGCCCAGTGGGCCCTGTTAAGATAACATACATGGCATGTAGGATCGTCGTCGTTCAAAAAAAAATTGTGGGCACACATGTCATTTAAAATTATATAGATCATGTGAGACACAAATGTTAATGACACAAATGATCAACAAACAAGATGTGCCACTTTACTTGTAAAACATGCAAAATCAATTTTACAAATTACCCTAATATGAATAAGTAAATTGCAAAGAAGATTATTCAAGATTACAAAATGCAAATTCATTTCAAGTTCAAGTGCCTCGTATTCTATAAAGAAATCACCAACACCTCATTAACTAGTTATCACACACTATCATCCGTAATTCATATGCATAATTTAGTGATTCTAATGATAAGTGACAATGATAAAGGTAAGTTTACCATTGCTACAACCCTAATTTGGGATTTACATTCTCATTCTCTACAACCCATGTGAACACCAACAAAAATCAAGGTAAGTGGTTGGAATCACTTGCCCAAAAAAGCATGGTTCTATTTATATGGAAGAGGATTTAAGCCTCTAATTCAAATTTTAAATCTCTTGACCCATGTTAAGAAAAAGGGAAAATTACCAAACTAATCATTGTTGACCACCTTTTTACCAAAATAATCAATCTAATTCCGGCTTCTAAGACACTCCTTTAGACGCCCCTTTAGACTCCTTTTATCTGTACTTTTTGTAAACATACGGGCCAACATGTCGGCGGCTTTGTCGGGTGTCTAAGACCCCTTTTCTACCGGCGTCTTAGACGCCGCTTTAGACGCCGCTTTCTGTACTTTTTGTAAACATACGGGCCCACATGGGCCTCTAAAGTGGCGTCTAAAGCGGCGTCTAAGACGCCGGTAGAAAAGGGGTCTTAGACACTCATTTAGACCCCGACAAAGCCGCCGACATGTGGGCCCGTATGTTCACAAAAAGTACAAAAAAGGGCGTCTAAGACGCCGGTAGAAAAGGGGTCTTAGACTCCCCGACAAAGCCGCCGACATGTGGGCCAATATGTTTAAAAAAATACACAAAAAGGGAGTCTAAAGGGCGTCTTAGACGCCGGAAAGTGATTGATTATTTTGGTAAAAAGGTGGTCAACAATGATATTTTTGGTAATTAGTACTAAGAAAAATGGGTAGATTTGGGTAAGAATTATTGTATTTTGGGTTGAAATTGGTAAAATTATGACATGGAATGAGTTGAGATATGTAATACTTTAACACAATATGGGTCAAGATGGATAACTTAAAAATTATGTGAATCCAATAAATTCAAGCAAATAAGAATGATTAATAATATATTTTATGATAAAATCATTAAAAATATTCAAATAAAATATGTGTTTCATTACAAATCATTTAATTTGAGCTAAATTGATTTTCTTTATAAGCAATCCATTTAAACCCAACATTAATTTTTTTAAAACTCATCCTGACCCGCACTCATATTAACTAGCAACGTTCTGACTCGTTACCCTAATTCAACCCAATCTGCCCATTGTGTGAGGCATACCAAATTTCATCACCAGAAAGGATGGATTTTGATGGAATCTTCACTGGAATTGACTCGCACTCACGCTTGCACCTTGATTGGTCCTAACCCATGTTTGGTAACCCCACCACCTCCAAGTTCTCATCCTCACCCTTGAAGTTTAATTAATAGTTAATTATTTATTTAACTAATAAATACTACTATTACTCAGTATTACCTAACAATACTACTACAAGTGTTATCAAGTGTCAGGCCAAAGAACATTAAAACAAACTGAAATAGACAACTAAAAGTATTTGGCCACATCTCAAGCCACCACAACCAGTGACAGATCTTGAACATTTTGTTAAGGAGTCGAAAGTTACGGAAACAACAATATATGTTAATTTTTTGAGGCGGGGGAGGGGTGAAACCAATACATTAAAAAAATAACTTTTCGGTTCAAAAATTAACTCTATGGATGGAAAAAAGAAGGGGTCGGTTGCCTCCGGCCCCTATTAAGGTTCGCCATTGACCACAACCACTAAAAATCCTATTTGTGTAGGGTTTTGTGCTGAGTTTTTTTTATTCTTCTGATTTTAAATCTGTCTTATCTTATCATGTGCGTATTTATTCAAAGCGGTGTCATTGTCTCCCCTAATTTAACAGAAATTTAATAAAGTTCGTGTTAGGGATGGAAATGGTTATGAAATGCAAACCTGACACGAATTTTTTTAAATAGCAAACATCCGGTCACTTGAGATCACTCTAGTAAATAGATCAACCTACAAATAGAAAACTCTCTGGCTCAACCTAAAGCAATATTTCTCTTGTTGAAACTCCAACCCAAGACCTATAATAAGAATCGACAAAAAATTACCACTAGAATAGAAGTCATTTGGTACATGATATCTTAAAGGGCTTCTTTTGAATTGAAATGATTATTCTGGCCAAATCTCAAGGACAAAAAATTAATTTTCTCTTCTTTTATTTATATATTGTTTTCAAAATAAAAAATAATTAATTTATCATAATTTTATATGATTTAAATATATTTATCATAATTTTATATATAAAAATAACTAATTTTATAAATATGCACTTAATATAATAAATAAAAGTTATATAAATAGCCGTAAAACTTGTGCTTGATAACTAAACGAGCCATATTTTTGAGTTCGGGCTCATTTGAGCTTTTTACCGATCCAAATCCAAATATTTTATGAGCCGATTTTATTTGTTTACACCCTTACACGTAAAAAATCTTCGGTAAAGATGCGAAGATTCCGATCATATAGTGCTTATGTTTTTAACGGATAACTAGGGTTTAACAACATGTTTCTTTATAACTCAACAACTCAAGCACTACGATCACAGTCAGCTATTAGCTCCCTGGTGGCTAAAGCCCAAGTGCCAGCGAGTGTTGTATCCGAGCAAATCCACCTGTCTTGCAAGAGGAAAACCCGTTATGTAGTAAAACCTCTACCGACCTCTTTGGTCAGAATTTGAGCCTACAATTTCTCAAAGTCTAAACTTTATAAGAATTAAGGAGAACCGGACGAACTAGAAGCTTGTTCGTTTTTTTTTTTTTTTTGAAAGGCTAGAAGCTTGTTAGCTACCGACAAAATTAACACAATTTTTTATTTATATATGTATATGTATTAACTTTTGTCAGAAAGGAGTCCACATTTCCGAGTTCCGACCGTTTCTTACAGCATTATTATCATAATAATAATTATTAAATTGTTTTTATTATTATTATTTAAGTGTGTGTATTATGCAAGTGTACATATTACGCGTATGTATTCATATATGTATCCATATACGTAGGGACAAGGTTTTTGAAGAGCTTGGGGATGCCTTGGCTTCCACAATTTTTCCAATCAGAATTGTCGATTTAATATTATTTTTTCGAAAAATGATATATGTATTAAATCTGACCTTCTTCGTTTTTCCTAAAAAAATTTCGATCTCCTCTGTTTGTGAATATATGCATGCATCTATATGAATCTTTGTGTATATTATTTATTTGTATGAGTGTGTAGGTGTACATATACGCAGAGAAAAAACTTTTAACGTCGTTTTTCAACTTATAAAGGTCAATTTAGTAGTATTTTATTATAAAATTTTCTAGACATTGAGTTCGGCCTCCGTTTTTTTCCTAAAAATCTTTTGTCCCGCTTTGAGTTTTTTTTTGAATATATGAATGCATGTATATGAGTATACCTGTATGTTATTTATTTGTTTGTGTGTACGTAGATTTATGTGTAGATGTGTACGTGCATACGCATGTGTTTGTGATATGTATGTGTTTGTGTATACGTATGAGTATGCAATATCTATGTGTTGTGTATATGTTTTTGTATATATGTAGGTATATGCAGGTGTATGTGTATATGTATTTGTGGTTATGTATGTGTGTAAACATGATGTATATCGAAAATAGTAGTATAAGTTCTCGCAGTGGCCGTGGTCGTAGTTGTGGTCGTGATGGTAGTGTGGTGGTGATAGCTTACTCTTAGTCAAACTATTAGTCAAAACTCAAACTAGCTTACTCTTATAGTAACACAAGCCAATAGAATAACAAATTCAACATTTAATTTTTATGGTAACGTTGTTTGAATCTTTTAAGAGACATTAAGTTCATTTTGGGTAATATAAAACGTCTTTTGTGTAAATAAACCTAAAACTATGAAAATGCGTCATTATTTTATAATTTACAAATTTTTCTGTTGCATCTTTTTTTCTTTCTAAAATGACTAATTAATTAATGTGTAGTTTTGACCAGTATCTTCTAAGACGAAGCTAGAATGAAATACCCGAACCGGTGAGGATGGTTTATATATGGTGGTTTTGATCCAGTAAAGTTAGCATGTTGCTTTAAGGCTAGTCCTTTCTTCTTGAAGACTAGTGTTCAAGTCTCACTATTGACACTTTAATAAATATTAGGTGCATCTGATTTAATGGAGGGCGAGTAGTTTATCTATTACACAGGGTTACCACGCATCAGGAGGTACGGTCTCACGGTCAGTGATCGAGGAATCAATCTTAGTTACAAACTGCCAGAACAATAACGTAGCAAGACGGCAGTATCTTTCGTTCAAAATAAAATGTATATATGGTGCTTTTGACCGGTCGGATGTACTGCAACCTCAACAGTAAGTGTTGGGCTTTAGAGCTCAACATTGACTGCAACAAAGGGCATAGACGAAAAAGGCCAAAAGAGAATCCGAGAAAAGGGTTGTGATGGATACTTGCATGTTCCCTACATATTAGCTTATAGGTGTTCACAAATGAAGAATTGAGTTTAAGAATTTACCTTTTTGCCCTTCATGTTCCCTACATAATTGCTTATGGGTGATGTTATTCACACACCTCACTGACATGCCTCACACCCCTATACGCCTCGTGTTGGTCAATACGAGGCGTATGAAGCAAGGGCGGATCTACATATATTAGGGTGGGTTCACCGGAATCCACCGTGTTTTGTGACACCCCGTAATTTCCAGATCAGCTTATTATTTATTTAAATGTTTATTTAAATGCATTATGTACACGTGGCACTAGAATTAGAATAATTTAGTGTGACACGTGGCACGACAGTACGAACACCGACACATGACTAGATAATTCGTGGAATTATCGACAAACAGCACACCCGTGTCAAAACACACAAACGTTGGTGAACGTCAAGCACATTGTGTAGCACAACACTCGAAACTTCACGAAACACTCACACATTGAACTAGGAAGTTCAAACAAGACCAAACGATAGTTCGGAAGCGTGAAAACGGCGACGAACGGATCAAACCCATTGAAACAGGCTTATTGGGCTCTTCAGGGGCCCATCGCGGTACGCGATGGCCCAACAAGAATCAGTGTCGCGATACGCGACCAACATCGCGGAGTGTTGACTTCCGGAATCCTCCGCGGTACGCGGAGATTATTTGAAAGCCCCATCGCGGTACGCGACACCGCCCAGTCGACAAAATCTTTATAAATCCAAGAATATTATGGCTAGCCTACCCCTTTCAATCATTTTACTTGATCCTTCACGCCATAGCTCGACCAGAACCGTCTTCAACCTTCTGTTACACCATTTTTCCACCATTGAAGCACCTTTGAAGCTCCACACTTGAACATCCAAGCTCATTAACCACCAAGAAGTTCGAAGAATCACCGTCATCTTCTCATTCCTGTCAAGACTCACGAGCCAGAAGGTCTAGGAGCTGCCCTTTATCATTTTCTCAGGATCTTGAAGCTTTGAAAGGTAGTTATACACTCCTTGTAGCTTAAAAATGCTTCTACACACACATGCATGTGTTAAATCACACATGCAAGCACGTACAAAGCACATGCACGAATTTCTCTTCTGGGTTTATTAGTTTAGATGTGTTTCTTGATGATCTACGATGTTTAGATGGTGATTTATGATGATCCATGTTGTTGTGTAAATGTGGAATGCATGATTTAGTCTTGAAATGGTGAAAAACCCACATGCATGTATGATCCATGGCATGTGGAATGATTTTCAGTAAATGGTTATGTATCTTGATGATATTGAATGAATGATACATGGTTAGATGATGATGAAATGATTAAGATGATGATTTTTGACAATCTTTCTATTTTTAGAAACTTTTCTTTAAGAAATGGTGTTATGGTTAAAATGGTAATCATGCATGTATGAAGAATTGTTGTTAGATTAATAATATGACGATTTGAATGTTTAGATTATGATTTTAATGATGATTATGGTCATATGTGATGAGTTACTATTTTTAGTAACTTTATTAGTTGAAATAATGTTAAGTGATGATTTTGGTTATGTTGGTATGCCTAGGTGGTATTGGATTGATTATTGTGATGATTGGTGACATGAAAATAGGATTAGAAATGTTAAAATGGTCATTTTCATGAAAAACCATAAAGTTACTATATTTAGTAACTTTATTTTTACAAAAACCGATTTATCAACGTGTTGAATGATTTGGACATGCTAAATGACTTATAATGCTATAACATGATGATTAGATGCTAAGTTAGATGGTTTCCGATGTCACGTATGCCAAAAATGGAAACTTTCCATTTTAGGAAACTTTTATGTGCTAACTTGTTATAAACGACTTATGTGACTTTGTATGATGATGTGTTATGTGTTAACATGATCACATAGGACTAACGAACATGCTAGAACTTTAAAACTGTTATGCTTTGTGAACTTTCCAAAAATGGAAACTTACTATAAATAGTAAGTTGTCCATAGACGTGACTTGCGTGTTTTGCACACGACGAACACTTACACGACTGCTACACGATTCACAAACCGTCACACGGTTCACCAACGGGTCGTTGACGTGACACGGTCAACTCTGGTCAAACACGGTCAAACACGGTAACTGTGGACCAACACAGTCAAACACGGTCAATGTGGACCAACATGAGCAAACACGGTCATTGAGAACCGACAAGGACAAACATGAACAACCAAGGGTTGTTGGACACAAACACGAGCACTAACACAAACACTAGCACGGTCACAAACACGAACTCACGTACGGTATACGATATAGGTTGCCGGTGACCGACGTGCTACTTGACGATTCAGGAGCTTACGCTTATATCCATTCATATCACTAAGTTGAGTTTACGGCCCCTCTTTACTCTTTTTCAAACGCTTTTAAATAGGGGGGAGAATACTAGTTACATCGAGTCAAACATTTAAGCTATGACAAACATTTTATTGTGTATGCTGGTTATTGGACAAACATTAAGTGTTGAACTCGTATTAAGCCCTCACAAAGTCTTACCGTTAAGGTACGAACAACGTGGTAGATTTGGATGGATCCATTAGGGAATGACTAACCCCACGGGGCACTATGTTGACTGGATGTCATAACCCGTGCAAACTCTGACCTAACTTGCTATGTATACGAGACATAGCGGAGGCAAGGACAAACAAGTCTAGTTCGGTAGTGACGCACTGACACTTTGGGCCTAGGGCTCGGTACTAACATTGATAAACAGCATGACACACTTTCTTACTATATGTATATCAAAACCTGTGAACTCACCAACCATTGTGTTGACATTTTTCAAACTTGTATTCTCAGGTAACTAGTATGACTAGCAGGAGGACAGGGATGCACAATCTAAGGAACGAGCATTAGGGACTACATGCATACTGTCTTGTTATTTCAAAAACAATTTACTTTTATTTTGGTTAAACAATGTTGTGTTGAACTATTTACATTTCCGCTGCAATTTGTCAAACACTTGATTTTCCGCTGCATTATGATATGATAACTTCATTCCGCTGCAAACTATTTCATAGTGTGTATGTGTCAAACTTGGATTTATATACGCATATAGAGTTGTTCTATATGACCATGAGCTGTGATTCTGGACACGTCACACCCACGTGGACATACGCCACGAGTGGGAAATTGGGGGTGTGATAGACTGGTATCAGAGCCTTGGTTATAGGGAACTAGGTTTGCATATAGTAAACTTAGACTATAGCCATTGCTCAACTTTAGACACTACACATAGAACTTGCACATTGATGATGATATTATTGCTTATATCGAACCGTTGCTTACTAACTTGAAACTTACAGGATGGCCAACAACGGAAGTACCAGCAGGAATTCGGATAGGCGACCGACGACAGACGACCTGACGGCAGAGAGCCGCCGACGCGTCCACGACATTGTGGAGCAGGTAGACGCCGAGATGGACCGGCGAGCCAGAGACGCAGCACGGGCCCGACACTGGGGGTGGCTTCCCACCATAATCCAGGGATGGATCATCGGGGAGAGGGTACCTCCATATCGGTATCCCGGCGATACCACTCCAGGACACCGACTACCATCACTTGGTGTACCACTGGAGCAGGCCTTCGCGGCCCACGTTGCTTGCACCCGACGAGAGATTTGGAGGACTGGAGAGCTGTCAGACGAGGTTCGAGTTCTTCGCGAGAAGAACGATCGACTGGAGAGGCAGAACGATAGGCTGGAGGAACGCAACGACAGACTGGAGGCACAGGTGGAGACTCTACGTCTCCAAGTGTCTCAGCTGATGACCCAGCACGGACAGATCGTTGACATCATACAGGAGCATGATGTACGCATCACTGAGAATCGGACAGACATAACCGAGACTCAGGCGATGGTGCAGGCCAGTGATGCCATGCTTAACGCATGGGCTGCACAGTTTATTGAGGAACCACCACAGGAGGATGGTCCTGAATTCGAGGCCGAGGACCTCGAAGAAGGGGACTTTGATGAGGATCCGGAGGAGGATGATGATGACGGAGACGCTGCTAGCGATATTTCACACGTCTCTATGGATTCGGAGTAGAGGACGGTTGTATTTTGTACTTTCTTATATTGGCCTAGACGAGCGGGATGTGCTCGAAGAACTTATTATGTATTTCCTTTTGAAATTATTGTACTTCAAGCTTATTATTAATGAGAATTATGTTTTGTCTTACTTATTACATGTTGACCATGATTGCTTGATAACATAACCTCTGACTTGACAGCTAACATGACATCTGATCTGACATCTGACATGACATTTGACTAACACTCTAACATGTGCTAATTAAAACTCTATCCCTTATGTATAGAACCATACATGGAGGGAAGAGGACCGTACGCGCGTCCTGCTAAACGGACACTAGATGCCGCTGTGATAAAAATGATGGTTGACCGTCGGGTCAACAAAGCGATCGCTGACTACGAAGCCAGTCGCCAGCATAGCGAAACTAGCGGAAACAACAACGGTACTAACACTTGCCTGACGCGACTAATATAGTGTAGCTAACACAATACTAACACACGACACTGGTTTCTGACAAACAGGGTCAAACAGCAGCAACGGGAAAGGATGTTCCTTTAAGTCTTTCCTGAACTGCCACCCACACAAGTTCAAGGGAACTGAAGGAGCTGTTGGGATGCTCCGCTGGATGAAAAAGGTGGAATCTGTGTTCGCCATGTGCGACTGTGCCGAGGAGAGCAGGGTTAAATATGCAACCGGTACATTGGACGGACCGGCTCTCACATGGTGGAATACCCATGTTCAAACCTTGGGGTTGGACGGTGCCAACTCGATGAGCTGGGCTGATTTCACCAGACTACTGCAGGAGGAGTATTGCCCTCGGGATTAGATTCGGAAACTGGAAGTCGAATTCTGGGTACACAAAATGGTGGGGTCTGAGATCGAGCAATATTGCACTCGATTTCATGAGCTATGTAAGTTATGCCCGGCGATGGTGACGCCGGAATACAAGAAGATCGAGCAGTTCATCAGTGGGCTGCCCGAACAAATCCAAAGCATGGTGACTGCTTCTGATCTCACCACCATCCAACCACTGATCCGACTGGCCCATAAACTGACCGATCAAGCTGTAGCTCAGAGCAAGCTATCCAAACGAGGCGAACACCTGAAGCCTCAAGAAAGCCAGAAAAGGAAGTGGGAACCTAGTCAGCACCAGTCTCACCAACCGCAGCAACAACAAAGATCTGCACCAGCCAGAGCTTTCACTGCCACCCAACCCGATTGCAAAGGAAAGGGTGTGTATCAAGGGAAGTACCCACTGTGCAACCGATGCTCATACCATCACTTCGGGCAATGCGAGCGATACTGTTGCCTGAAGTGCGGAAGACATGGCCACATGGCCAAAGACTGTAGATCCAAGTTTCCCAACAACAGCAACCCCAACCACAACCAGAACAACAACAACAATCAAAACACTCTCAAGGGGTGTTATGAATGCGGAAAACCGGGTCACATGAGGAGGGATTGTCCTCAACTAAAGAAGGCCGGAGGGGGAGCGGCCAAGGGTCGAGCATTTGTGATTGGCTCAGGGGAAGCCAAGGATCACCCGAACATCGTGACCGGTACGTTTCTTTTAAATAATGTCTATGCTAGCATATTATTTGATACCGGTGCCGATAGGAGCTTTATATCTAGTGAGTTTAGTAAATTACTAGATATTACCCCAACGCCACTAGACTACAAGTACACCGTAGAGTTAGCCGACGGCAAGCTAATTGAAACACAACACATCTTCCCAAATTTCATTTAGTTTCAGGGCGTTGCCCCGAACCCCACAAGGGGCGCTACCCCCTTGTCCCTTGTCCGAACCGCCACCAAGGGCTCTGGCCCTATGACCCCGCAAGGAGGCGCAACCCCCTTGACTCCCGTTTGGTCATGAGCTCAGAAATCTTAAACGAGCGTATACCTCACACCTCCGAACATTTTAATGACGATATTTTTTAATTATTGACTTAATATATCGCACTGTTATTACGTGATAAACATTACAAGACCCGAACCGTCAAACCGACAAGGAATTTTTTGTGTCTGGTTCTATCTAATTGAAGTGTTTAAAACTAGTGAACCCACTGAAAATTTTTCCTGGATCTGCCACTGGTATAAAGGGCAGTCATTGGGTGTCAGTGCCAATGATTGGACACTTATACGCCCCGTAATTACCACTATGAGACGTATACTTGACAGATGGTGTTAAAATATGTTTTTGAGGTGTGTAGATAACCCCTTCCTTGCTTATAGGTGTTCACAAATGAAGAATTGAGTTTAAGAATTTACCTTTTAGCCCTTGCTCTCAAGAAAAGAGATTAGGTTCTTGAATTTAATTACTTTTACACATAAAAGCAAAAGAAAAAAAAAATATTTTTTTGGTATTTTGTTTAATCTTCTTTCACTTGGTATGATTTACCTGTATCTCACTTTTTTTAGATCCTGAAAATATCAACACGTGAGTGAGATTTATTATATATGATTGTTATTGTTATATTTTACATATAAAACATTTATATAGGGCCTGAATTTTTAATAACCCATTAAATGTGTACTAACACAAATAACTTTGTCAAGATGAAGTCAAATATTGAATTTTTTTTTAACATCATTGTAAAACATTTAGAACACTATGTTCTCTTAAACGGTGATGAATTTACGCAAACTCATAAAAGAAACATAGTGTTTTAAATGTGTTACAATGATATTCAAAAAAAAATTCAAGATTTGACTTCATCTTGACAAAGTTATTTGGGTTAGTACGCATTTAGTGGGTTATTAAAACTTCCAAGCCTCATTTATATAAATAACTTTTTTTTTTTATTTTTTGGTGTAAATTTTATTTAAAATAAACATGTTCTTTAATTATATTTATATATCCAATATTGAGAGGCCCCGTTCCCGGGAGTCTCTCGGTTGGTTAAACATCAAAAGCATAGCTCTTAAACCATACAATAGTCGTATACTTTAGCAGCGGAAATCATTACTTAACATTTAATCATTACTTAGCATAGCTCTTAAAATAAGTCAGCTTTCGCTGGTGAGTTCTAAGTTAACTTTTCATAAAAAATTAAAATCTTTACTGTACATAAAACATTAGCCTTCACTGTTGACCGAAGTCAACAGTCTCAATCATACTGAATATAAAACATTAGCCTTCACTGTTGACCGAAGTCAACAGTTTCAATCATACTTGGAACATAAAACATTAGCCTTCACTGCCGACCGAAGTCAACAGGCTCAATCATACTGAACATAAAACATTAGCCTTCACTGCCGACCAAAGTCAACAGGCTTGTGCAGCACAAGACTCTTAAACTATCAACCCGAAGTCGATAACTTACACATGCATAAGATTTCCTGAACTGGCGACACACAGTCGGCAGGCCCGTGTTTCCACAGGACTCTTAATCAATCAACCGAAGTTGACGGCTCATACCGGTACAAGACTTCTTTACATACATCATTCATACATAACATGGTTTAAGTCATTTAAACCATCATCATCATAAACAGTTCCTCGCACCGTAGTGCTCAAGTTCTGCCCAACCGCAGCTGGCAAAACCACATTTCTTCCTCGACCTCGGCCGAGTGTCTTACAAAAAAAATCATTTCTTTCTCAACCGCAGTTGAGACTTAAACATTCTTTATATCTCAGCTGAGACTCTTAAAATCATTTACTTCTCAACCATCGTTGATACTTAACACATTCTTTACATCTCAGCTGAGACTCTTAAAATCATTTACTTCTTGATGCGAGCGGTCAGTATACTATAAACAGGACTAAATCTAATCTAATTAACCTAAGCTAAAGACACCAAATCTAATCCTAGACCTATACTTAACCTAAACACCTAGTAATAATCGGAAAACCTAAACTAGACCGCTCCTAAGGCAAGTGTACATGTCGGGTGCAGAATAGCTGACGGAAGTCCGGATATCGAACCACGGACACTAGTGTGGCAAACTAACCTAGACTGTAAACTAAACTAAAGTAAAAGAGGGGGGGTTTTGGTGCAACTGATAACCTAATCAGACAGGATTTTACTAAGTGAACTAAACTACAACTATACTAAGAATAGCAACACTAAAACTGAAACTGAATCTGGAATCTGAATATGATGAGGAAAACAGGTGTACCTAGGCCGGGAATCAAAAGTGTGACAGATGCTGATCTGGACTGATTTACTAAGGATGAAGACTAGGATCTTAATGAACAGACCTAAAATTACCTAAAGGGGACCCAGATCAGATACCAGGCAACTCCAATAGAAATCCTAAGTCTGTAATGAATATACTAGTCAATCGGGTATCCTCCCGGACTCCCCGACATGCATTTGCACTCTAACTGGTGGATCACCTCCCGGATTTCTCCACCAGTTTGCATCCTAAGATACTAGAGAGTCATAAAGTTGAAAACTTTAACATGGATTGACACTTACACTAAGTAAATCTAAGACAACGCCCTCCCGGGTCGTTTAACTCAAAATTCCTAAGTGTAAGAGACCAACCATCTAACCTATCACCTCCCGGATTTCTAGGTTAGGTTACAAATGCAAATAACTATATTTAGTGAAGTCTAATCCTATGGAATGTGATCAACAACCCATAAACTAACCTAAAACACAAAGTAGTAGGCCTAACATGCATCTATGTGTGGAAAGACATTCCTAAACACATGTGGATCAAACATACACCAAATATAATCATTCAACATCTGTAATAATCATCAAAGTTTCAAGCTTTACAACTGATTACAAAGCAAACATCATCATTAAGCATAAATCAAGTCCATAATCATCAAAGTTCACAACTTTATCATCCCAAACCTAAGTACAACCATAGATCTAGCCACAAATCATAACTACAGTAGCTAAACAAGTCTGAACAAAGTCTAGAAACATTAAAAATCAAAACTTTAAACTAAGAACATGAAAAGTAAAGGGAAATACTCAAGATCTAGCTCCTTCTTCACTCTAACAAGCCCTAATCAAGCCAAATACTCCATGGTTAAGCTCCAGCTGCTCCAAGGCTTGATTAGGGTTCCAAAGACGCCCAAGAAGGTGTCCAAAGCGGCTGGAATGCGATCCATTTATAGAGGGCTTGAAATTAGGGTTTTAGGGCTAAAAATCATCTTAGGCGCATAGCCTAGCGCAGATAAGGGTGTGGCTAGGCTATGCGCGCGGAATAAATGTAAAATTTCGCCAGATGATGCCAGGCGCATAGCCTAGCGCTGACAAGCCCCACGCTAGGCTATGCTCCTAGGGCAGTTTTTCCAAATTTCTTTGTAATTGCACCCGCATTTGATTCCGACGCCCGTTTGCCTTCATTTCCGCTCCTCCGGGCCACATTCCTGCACAAAAACAATAAAATGTAAAAAGGAACTAGAATCGACTCAAAATATAAACAGAACAGACGAAAATCAACTCGAATATGTACGAAAACGGATGTGTTAAACTAACACATCAAAAATACCCACACTTAAACCTTTTTCGTCCTCGAAAAAGCTAACAAAATGGAATCATAGACCAGGGCTAGGTTTTTAATATGCAATGATTTAACAAACTCAAATCCTTGTGTATTAACCGCGATTATTGGTATGATGGTCCTATCTAAACCCAAACACCAATTTCAAGTTCCCTAATCATGATTTATTTATGTTCAAGTTTAATCATTCATCTTATGGATTCTATCCCTTGGTCAAAACGAGTTATCTTAATCCTAAATAACAGCTTTCAAGGCACAGGATTAAATCAAAAGACTTAAACCCACCTTTGTATGCAAACTACCTAGATAAAGTTAAAATTTTTAACCTAATGATGGAGATGGATGAAGGTGTGAGCATTTTGCCTTTTTATTCTCTCAATTTCTTTTTCTTTACCTCACTTGAGCATATTACAGCACTGTTTCACTCGGTTATGAGCCGGGGTATGACAACTGCTTTTTAGCTCTTATTCTCTCTTTCTTTTATTTGCACAGGCTCAGCTCACTTAGTGGATTGTGGAATTTATTTAGCGGGCGCCATAAGTCTCGGATTTATTTTCATAAAAAGAGAACATATGTGCCAGGTTTAAATTTTAAATAATCTAGGTTGTTAGTTTACAGAGGTTCCTTTATTCACTATTACTTAGTTTCAGATTTCCCGAATTTTCCAAGTCTTAAACCCACAAGAATCCTGAATTTAAGTTTTATTTTATCAAATCCTAAGGAACTTTCTATCGGCTGGGCCTACCAACAAATCCCAAATAAATACACAAGTTAGCCTATAAAATCCTAAACCCTAATCGTAGTCCGATCATCTTCCATTTATAAAATGCAAGCCAGAACGAGGACATTTTTCAAGACTCTAGATATATACATCCTAAAACTCTAAACTCAATCAGAAAATGCAAAATAAATAAATAAACAAACAAATATTTACAGAAAGATAAAAATAAGGTAAAAAGTGGAAAAGACTTAGCTGATCACACAATCATCAGCACGAGTGAGTCTATTCCAAAAAGAAGCCAATCACTGCCGGTCGTTTGCAAAAGAAATAGCCTAAGTCGTCGCCACCCGAATGTAATTGAGTACGAATGGTTAGAACCAGACTGCAATTAAGATCTCAAACAAACCAACTAGATTAACCGAAAATAAAAAGACTCAAAAACTGACTTGAAAAATATTTACCTTGACTCAATTTGAAAGAAAAATGTTTTTATAAAGTTTTTGATTTTTTTAATTTTAATTTTTTTTTTTTTGTGTTTTTTAAGTTAAAATAATTACAATTTCATTATTGAATTACAAATTGTAATTTATTTACAAAAATTTCAAAAATTTTATTCTAAATTACAAAGTTTACAAAGTTTTAATATACAATGACTTAATTTTACAAAATTTACAAAACTAAAAGGCGCCAGCCTGACATACCCACACTTAGAACAACACATTGTCCTCAATGTGAATCTAGAACTGGCACATAATTATTAATGAAAATAAATGTACAAAAGGTTAGCACGAACTCCCTGAAATATGTAGACGTGTCGTAAATGGAGTCGCGCGCCTCTAAATATACAACAACACTCATACAATTGTTAATTCAACAATAATATAATTACAATTTACAACACAACACAAATAGTACAACAAATGAATTACAATTGGTAGATACAACATTATATACAAACATTGAATACAACGAATACATTACAAAAATGAAACAAATAATACAACCAACACATTGTACAAATTTTACAATAAATATACACAACCAAAGCACAACATAATATACAACCACAATAATACATGAAATAAATAAACACAACCACAGAACGAATAAATAAACAACAGACATACAAAAATAAATGACATAGATACTGTCCAGTCTGAATACATACAACGGAAAACAAAATACATGAACTAAACTAAATACAACCTATCACTCGTCATCCGCATCGTCATCGAACTCCTCCTCCTCATCCTCCTCCTCCTCATCATCCAGATCATCCGGATCGATGTCTGATCCGGGCTCGTGGTCATCTGGGAGGCGAGGGTTTGGCATCCGAGGAGCCAACTCAACCCCTAGATGAGCAGCTATGCGCTTCTGGTTGTCCTCGAAAACGTCCATCCTCTGGAGGAGATATCGCTGTGTAAGACGAGGAACAGCCGGAGGGCGCGGCGGCACATCACGACGTGGTCGCTCCCGCTGATGACGAATGCGGTGCGTGGATGGCGGATGCACCGGACGAACAGGGGCAGGAGGGTCATCCAAAATGGGTGCCCACTGGGGTGGCACGTCCCACGTGACCATCCCTGACGTCTGCATATCGTGTAACGCATATGGAACCGTCTCGGGGCCGACAGTAAGATGCTCAACTGGGTACCAGTCGAAAACTCCAAGACGGTCAGCAAGTCTGCAAACGTAGGGGCCCATATCCACGCGAGCAGTGAGCCCTCCCCGACGACGCCTCGCAAAAGATGTGAGTAAAATGGCAGCGAGGTTCGCCGGGTGGCGACCCTGAATGCAATAAAGACAGAAAAGGTCAAAATAGCTAACCTTGTCCTTGCCACAGTGGCGAGGAATCAAGGTGGTAGCTAAGATCCTATGGATATAACGCAAAAGAGGGTCGCGGATATGGGTGACCAGTCGCCGATCAGTATGAGGAGGGATCGCTATCGTGCTCCAATAAACACCCATCTCCGCCTCCGTAACGTATCCGGGCCTGGCTGCCCGGGATACGCCCCGAAGGAGGCCCTCAAACCCTCCAGTGGACACTTCCGCCCTGGAGTAAATGCCCATGGCCACTGCAAAGTCAGCGACACTCATGCGCTGTGGCGTTCGTCCTAAGGCGAACGACACAGCATCGGGGGCTGTGAGAGAGCTCTCATCATAACGCAAGGTGGAAAGGAATTCCACCGTGAGCTCTGTGTACTGCTGCCATGGGCAGCGCAACAGGTACGCCCACGGTGGAGTCATCATAGCATCAAACTCCTCTAATCTGCCAAGCCGCGCGATGACCGCTCTGTCAAATCCCCTGTGCTGAATGGTTGTGCACAGACCTTGCTGGCTTGGTTTTCCTTTTCTTCAGTCGGTTTGGATCTACTACCTTCCTTTTTCTTGCCTTCTCCCGAGGTTCTGTGAATTTCAGTGGAGTTCCATCCTCTATCTTCCCTACGGGCCGGCTCTGGCGCTCTACCTCTTCCACCAACACTTCTCCTTCGATCATAGGTAGCTCAACTTCCATCTCTATGGTCTCCTCAACAAACTCTTGAGCTTCCACTTGGATACCCACACTTAGTTCTCCATTTAACAATTTCTCTAACATCTGTAGATCACCAAGTGGGTCAAAATGCAAATCCTCCACTACAGCAGATGGTATATCAAGCAGCTCCTCACCAAACTCATCTTCCCAAGATTGTTCTTCAGTGGCTTCATCTTCCAAATCAACTTCAACTTCCTCCTCCTCTTCTTCATCATCATGCTGAAATTGAAATCCCAAGTAGTTACCATCAGAGTCGTATGTAAATCGTCCCTGATTTTTCACACGGGATGCATTTATGCACTTAATGATATCTTGGATTTCTCTATCTCTTTTTCCCTTGGCATCTCTCAACCATGCATTCATATCCTCTCTAGATCTATATCCATACATGATGCACTAACTTCAGACTAAAGACCTCAAACCAAAAAAAATACAACCTAGACTCACAAGACTAACCACAAAATACTCACAAACAAAGAGAAACACAGACACAATCAAAGCTAGTTTCGCTATTGCCTAGTGTCCCCGGCAACGGCGCCAAAAACTTGATGCGAGCGGTCAGTATACTATAAACAGGACTAAATCTAATCTAATTAACCTAAGCTAAAGACACCAAATCTAATCCTAGACCTATACTTAACCTAAACACCTAGTAATAATCGGAAAACCTAAACTAGACCGCTCCTAAGGCAAGTGTACCTGTCGGGTGCAGAATAGCTGACGGAAGTCCGGATATCGAACCACGGACACTAGTGTGGCAAACTAACCTAGACTGTAAACTAAACTAAAGTAAAAGAGGGGGTTTTGGTGCAACTGATAACCTAATCAGACAGGATTTTACTAAGTGAACTAAACTACAACTATACTAAGAATAGCAACACTAAAACTGAAACTGAATCTGGAATCTGAATATGATGAGGAAAACAGGTGTACCTAGGCCGGGAATCAAAAGTGTGACAGATGCTGATCTGGACTGATTTACTAAGGATGAAGACTAGGATCTTAATGAACAGACCTAAAATTACCTAAAGGGGACCCAGATCAGATACCAGGCAACTCCAATAGAAATCCTAAGTCTGTAATGAATATACTAGTCAATCGGGTATCCTCCCGGACTCCCCGACATGCATTTGCACTCTAACTGGTGGATCACCTCCCGGATTTCTCCACCAGTTTGCATCCTAAGATACTAGAGAGTCATAAAGTTGAAAACTTTAACATGGATTGACACTTACACTAAGTAAATCTAAGACAACGCCCTCCCGGGTCGTTTAACTCAAAATTCCTAAGTGTAAGAGACCAACCATCTAACCTATCACCTCCCGGATTTCTAGGTTAGGTTACAAATGCAAATAACTATATTTAGTGAAGTCTAATCCTATGGAATGTGATCAACAACCCATAAACTAACCTAAAACACAAAGTAGTAGGCCTAACATGCATCTATGTGTGGAAAGACATTCCTAAACACATGTGGATCAAACATACACCAAATATAATCATTCAACATCTGTAATAATCATCAAAGTTTCAAGCTTTACAACTGATTACAAAGCAAACATCATCATTAAGCATAAATCAAGTCCATAATCATCAAAGTTCACAACTTTATCATCCCAAACCTAAGTACAACCATAGATCTAGCCACAAATCATAACTACAGTAGCTAAACAAGTCTGAACAAAGTCTAGAAACATTAAAAATCAAAACTTTAAACTAAGAACATGAAAAGTAAAGGGAAATTCTCAAGATCTAGCTCCTTCTTCACTCTAACAAGCCCTAATCAAGCCAAATACTCCATGGTTAAGCTCCAGCTGCTCCAAGGCTTGATTAGGGTTCCAAAGACGCCCAAGAAGGTGTCCAAAGCGGCTGGAATGCGATCCATTTATAGAGGGCTTGAAATTAGGGTTTTAGGGCTAAAAATCATCTTAGGCGCATAGCCTAGCGCAGATAAGGGTGTGGCTAGGCTATGCGCGCGGAATAAATGTAAAATTTCGCCAGATGATGCCAGGCGCATAGCCTAGCGCTGACAAGCCCCACGCTAGGCTATGCTCCTAGGGCAGTTTTTCCAAATTTCTTTGTAATTGCACCCGCATTTGATTCCGACGCCCGTTTGCCTTCATTTCCGCTCCTCCGGGCCACATTCCTGCACAAAAACAATAAAATGTAAAAAGGAACTAGAATCGACTCAAAATATAAACAGAACAGACGAAAATCGACTCGAATATGTACGAAAACGGATGTGTTAAACTAACACATCACTTCTCAACCACAATTGTGACTTAAAACATTCTTTCTCAACCACCGTTGAGACTTAAAACGTTATTTACTTTAAAACATTCTTTTCTTGAAAACATTCTTTACTTTAACATATTCTTTTATCTGACCGTAGTCAGGTAAATCAATCATTTACATAAAATAACTTTATAACATGCATATCAGCCCAAAATGATAAAACATTTAAAACAGGGCTATAAGAACTCACCTTAATTCAAAGCTCGACTTACAATAAATTCCCAATTAGCCTCAGCTTTAGGAATTGCTAATAACCTGTATAACATTATTTTTTTAACATATCATTCAAGCATCCTTATATAAACCAATACGGCTAGTGGTTAGATTAAATAACGTTCTTACGTACTTGATTTATCCTAACCACTCATACCCATGCTTGACATTCATACTTTACATTACTTGCTCGGCTTAGACAAGCGTATCCTCTTATTAATTAATTTGTCTTAGGCGTTACTAAACTTACTGATTGAATCTTTCTGAACATCCAATGTCAAAGACATTGCCTTGATAGTCATCAAACCGGTATTAGATTTTTAACTATTTATGTTAATATCATATCATACAAGGTATGATAATATTGGAACCTATACTGATTCAGGTTCCTAATAATAGGTTGATGACCCACTTGATTAGTCAGAATAATCTCTGATTAACCAAATAGTTAATGTTGTTGATTATAATGCTAAAACAGGTTCCTAGACAGATTAATGGCTTAAAAATGATAAATCCTTGTTATTGATTACCCAGATGTCAGAAAATACTACAACGTAGTATTAGAATTGGTTTAACAACCATATTTAACATACTAATCTGCATGTTATCATAAACATCAAATACCCGTTCCAATGAGTATGTTAGTGATTGTGATTAGTTTAAAACACTTGGATTTAACCTTGCATGTCAAGGATTAATCAAACTAATAATCTACCTTGTCATAATCAAATGGTTTAAACCACTATAACCATTGTTATGATTCCATGCAAATCGGGCATTACAACGGCTCAAAACAAGGATTTACCCGTTAACAATTCAAATTCTTCGTTCATAATCAATCCTAGCCATTATCTAGGCAATAATCAACAACCCTAACTATATCATTCCGTTCAAAAGCAAGATTTAATCAATCATAATCAATCTAGAAGGTTAAAACGAACCATTACCTAATCCGACGGAGACTTGCAGAAACGTTCCCTGGTGCGATCCACGTGATCAAAAGGCTTTAAAATTGAAGGTTTGATGGATTGGAGGCTGATTTTTCGTGTGTGGTGGCTGGAATCGTCGAATGGAAGGATAAGGATTGCATCTTCTAGACAAAACTGACTTTTTAAGCCATTTATCTGACTTGATGACGTCAGGCGCATCGCCCCACGCCAGACGGTGAGATGGGGCGTACCGCGCGGGTGGTAGAAATCCAGATTCTTCATTTCGCGATTCCGGACAATCCGTAACTCCGTTTCGCGCACGGTTTTCGCCCACGTTCACCATTTCTCACATACTATCACCCCGGAATAATTTCGTTTGTCAACTCAACATGGATTTCAAGCACGATCAAATGTGCTTATTTCTTTGATAACGTAATTCTTCGAACATCAACAGTTACCGAAATCTCGCACGTTTATTTTTAGATTGCTAAATTTTCGGCTGTTACAAATATCAAGTCATTGTAACTTCATATACATCCATTTATGCACCATCAATATTTTTTGTTTAAAACAAAGCTAGCTACGAACTTAATCAAGGCTAAAACACATTGTAACACATGAGGTTAACTTACAAGTCAGATACTTATTATATTAATTAAGCATGCAAATCTTAAATCATGTCATGAAGTTTTAGTTGGCGTATATAATAACTTAGATAACGATTTACTTTTTGAAATTTTTGGACCTAACTGAGAGCCGAACTAAATAGAATAAAAAATGTGTTTAACCAAATCGAATTTAACCAATAATTAGATCAACTTATTGAGTTCAGTTATCAGTCTGGCTTATTATTATCTGTTTGAATACATGTTGATCATCCAAATAAGCAAAATTTGTGAAACCGAAAACCAAATAAGCAATTGAGTTTGTTTTTTCAGTTATAGATACGTGTTGATTTTGATTTTTACACAACCCCATTTTTAGCACAAGTACGCTTTGCAAAAATGTTGATTATGCTATGTTAAAAATGAATATATATTATTGTTTTTATTTGCTAATAATATACCCGAAGATTTCAAATTGGTAGGGTCATTTTAAATGCATTATTGAATAATAGGGTTGTAATATAAAAATCAGGCTAAATACACGTTTCGACCACGTCTGGGAGACGCTGTTTCCATTATTATTGCAAATAATGTTTCACACGTGGCCTACGTGTACTCTTTTTTTTAACATTCTTTAGCTACATACTACATTGTTTAGATTCATTTGAAGAAAGATTCGAGTTCAAATTTAGATATAAGATTAGATGTATCTAAGTTTTTCGTTTTAAATGATATTAAATTTGTTATAATTCCTAGAATGAGCATTTTATACTGAGTAATGATACCATACCGAATCGTTACCCATCGAACACAAAAAATACAAGTACCAATACTTGATTTTGCTTAACGTACCAAGTGGCATAGATACGGTCATACGCACAAATAGATATATACCGAAAAGTACAGAATCTGTACGAAGCACCGATTTTGTTTTGTTTTTCTTTTTAACTTTAGAATCTTAAAAATAACTCAATGTTAAAGAGATAACTATTAAACATTGTATGGGCCTACTATTTGAAATTTTGAAAATAAATAGCAATCCACATTAGACCACATTAAAATTAATTTGTTAATTGAGTAAAATGTCATTTTAGTCCTTATGATTTGACAATTTTTAACATTTAGTCCAATATTTTAAATTTTGTCATTTTGGTCATTATGGTTTTATTTTATTGTCATTTTGCTCATTATGGTTTCCATTTTATTGCTATTTAGTCCAATTAAATTTAAACTTTTGGGCTAAAATGACAAAATTGACCAAAGCACAAGGACAAAAATGACAATAAAATGTAAACCATAAAGACCAAAATGGCAAAATTTAAATTATTGGACTAAAATGACAAAAGTTGTCAAACCACATGGACTAATTGGTATTTTACTCTTGTTTATTTAAACACTAATTTTTTAAACTTTAATGTGAACCACGTTTTTTATTTTCTAGATTCAAAGTGGAGGGTTTAGATAAGGTTTAAGGATTAACTCTCTAAGATCAGGTTATCACAAGATAAAATCCTTATATGTGTGTGTGTAAAGAAAAATTTAAACAATGCCAAAGAAAAATAAAAACAAGTCACAAAAGATTAGTATGATAGATGTTTGAATGTTGTTTACAGTTGATTTAATGTGACTTAATTTTACAGTAAGTTTGTGATTACAAAGTTTCATTTGATCATTTTCATTGTTGGATGATATTTAAATAATGTTAAAGGAAGATTTTTACAATTTTTTGTTGATTCGCAGTAGGATATGATTGATGTTTGGTTATTTATTCATGCATCTTCATACCAATATTAATTATAACTTAGCAATTGAGTCTGATTGAATAATGTTAAAGTAGATGTTTTGGAAAACGTTAAGTTTTCTAAGTGGATTTCAAAGTTGTACCACCAAAGCAATAAAGTACCAAAAGCCGGTACGGCATCGATAATCGACACCAACATCTCTAAATCTATTATCAGTATTTTAGATATTGGTACCAGTACCGGTATGATACCGATCTAATTTGATCAGACCATACAATGCAGGATGAGAAGGTGACACAATAGCTAAGATGGGGAACACCACCAATAGATGTGGCCCTTGCAATTTGAACAAAATGAAGCCCTAATTCTTCTTCACATCTGTCTTCTCTCTCATATAATTCTCCCTTCCTTTTTTTATAACTAAATATTTATAAAGCATATGAGAGGAATAGAGGATAAGCCCTGTTCACATGTGAAATATAAAATTGTGAAACGTAAAGGTGGAAGATTGTGACATCACAGTGAGTGTGATGGAAAAAGATAAGAAAAATATTAAAAAAAAATATTAGATTGTCAGAAAGATGTCCATGTTATGTATTGTCATCTTATGATAATTAAATAAATGTAAATAATTTTCTTGCATCTCCTTAACATGTCAACTTTTGCCAGCTATTAGAGTAGGACCCATTGCCAATTTAATTTCTTCATTCAATTAAATTATGAAAAGAGATTTATGGGTTAAATTTCATACAAAACCATATTTGTTTGGATTAGTTTAATAAGAGTGGTAGTAAGATAGTTTTATAAGAGTGATAGTAAAATAGATTTGTCGTTTATAAAAATTTAAAAACGTTTCTAAAATTTTTATTTCATGGTATAATTAATTAGTTTTAAAAAATAACAAAAGATATAAAAATTATTCAATTTAAAAATTTTGGTTTACCTAGATTTAAGCCTAATAAAATGAACATTGATTTGCAATTATCTACTTTTTTGGAATTTACATATTTCCCCTTTAAAATATCATTTATAACATATATACCGAAGTAAAAAAAAGTCAATTACATATGTTTCTTTTTTTTTTAAAATATTTCCCCTTTCAAATAAATTAGTTAATTAGATGTTTTCTCTTTTTATTTACAAACCCTTAAAATCAATTACGTATTTCCCCTCCCAAAGGGAAATATATAATTGATTTTAAGGGTTTGTAATATGTAATTAAGGTTCTCGTTAGAGGAATATATGTAAATAATCTTTTTTTTTCATTTAGTGCTATTATACATATTATTAATAGCTATGTTATTACGACCTAATTTTAATTAACCATATAATTACTTTGACCAAGTTACAAATGTCTTCATATTATGCTCTTCAAAAAAAAAACCCAAGGGTAGCAAAGCACGTGTAATTGTGTTTAAAAGGTTAAAAACAATGTAACTATTACAAATATCAAATATGAAAATGACTCGTTTAATTACTTTATATCTGATGTTTAAAATTTTTTATATTTTTATGTGCAAGGAAAGAGATTTGAAATAATAGAGTTTAGCCTATTATTTTTAATTATTTTTTTAATAAGTATAGAATTAGATGGTATATTTTCTATTAAACAAGTTTAATTGTGTTGGTGATTGTCAACCGTCTAAAAATATTTTTTATTAAACACATTTAATTGTGTTGATAGTTGTCAACCCGCCAATATATATAGCTAGGGATGTTCAAAAAGTCCAAAATCTGAATTGTTTTTGAAACCAGAAAAACCAATCCGAATTAAAGATTCAGATATTCGGATAGTTTTGGATCAGATATCCGTTTTTTGATTTCAGATCGGATTTTTGAATTCAATCCGAATAAACCCTGTTTATTCGGGTTGTTCGGATTATTCTGATGTAAATACAAGTTTATTCGGGTTTTTCAGATAGATTCGGATCAGATTAACAAATTTCGAATTCGGATGGGGTCAGGTTTCAGATAGGGTCTTAACATTTTCATATCCGAATAACCCGAATAAACAGTTATCCGACCCGTTGAACACCCCTATATATAGGTATATAGGTTGATTAGCTAGCCTATCGAATCCCTTTGTTCAGGCTACCTAGCTACTATGGGGACATCCGGCCAGGGGCCTGGTGAGCCAAAATATCTAAAAGATGATGAAGTGAGTGAGGAATGCCTGAGCCTACTTCCCACTCTTCCAAGCGAAAGGGGATGGGTTAGTAGTTCATTATACAACTATCAAGGTTTCTGGCACAATGCCAGGCAATTGCAAGGAGTCATTTCATGTCAAAAACACTTTCAGGCTCAAGAAACCGATATTCTTCTAGTCACCACACCTAAATCAGGCACCACATGGTTCAAGTCCCTCTTGTTCACCCTGATAAACCGAACCCGTTTCCCACCAACCCAACACGACCATCCGTTGCGGTCAAATAGCCCGCACATGCTCGTACCCTTCATGGAACTCAACCTCTATGTCAACCATGATCAAAACCCACCTGATCTTTCATCGTTCACATCTCCAAGACTGTTTTCCACACACTTGCCGTACAAATCTTTACCAAAATCCGTACAGGATTCACCATGCAAGATTGTTTACATTTGCAGAAACCCTAAAGACGCTTTTGTTTCTCTTTGGGCTTTCACAAACCAACTGAGGCTTGAAGAAATGGGTGTGAACTCGCTTGAACAAGTTTTTGACCAGTTTTGTAATGGGGTTAGCCTGTGTGGACCGTTTTGGGATCATGTGTTGAGTTATTGGCGGGAAAGCTTAAAGAATCGTGAAAAGATTTGCTTTTTGACGTATGAGGAGATGAAAGAGGAGCCTGGTGTTCATTTGAGGAAGCTTGGTGAGTTCTTAGGGTGCCCGTTTTCGTTGAAGGAAGAAGATGAGGGTTTGGTTGATGGCATTTTGGAAATTTGTAGCTTTGAAAAGCTGAGTAATTTGAAGGTGAATATCGAAGGGAAGCTTCCATCTGGTGAGAAAAACAGTGCGTTTTTTCGAAAAGGTGAAGTTGGTGATTGGAAGAATTATCTCACCAAAGAAATGGTTGAACGTCTTGACAAGATTTGTGAAGAAAAGTTTAACGGTTCGGGTTTTAAGTTTAAGTAATAATTAGTTCGTTGGTGTAACTAATTTCAAAATCTGTAATATTATATCACAGTTGGTAATATTTGTGGTGAGTTACGTGGAAACCCGATTTTAGATAAAAAATTCTTAAATTATAAAGTAAATTACATAAAAGATCCTTTATGTATATATCAGATTACGGATTTCATCCTTAAACTTTAATAATCACGTCACACATCCTTTATGTTTATGTTTTGTAACAATCTAGTCCTTTTACAATAAACAAAGTTAACTTTTCAATTAATATTTCTAAAATAACTATTTTACCCTTAATATTAAAAGACAATATAGGCGGTTAATGGACAATCTTTGTAAATTATTACAGATAAATTTTAATTCTTGTTTTCTTTTTTACATTTAATTTTTCTTTTCTTGTTTTCTTTTATTCTTTTAAATATTTTTACTGTATAAATTTCTTAGTTACTTAATCAATTATTTATTGGATAACTAAAAGTATATTTAAATTTATTTGTTTATTATATATTTACTTTCTTTTGTCTTTATTTATTATTGCTTTCTCATTAACTGTTATACTTTATAACAAATTAATTTTTTATTTTTTATAAATTGTATAACTACAACTTATTATTTATAACTTATAAGTGATAAAAATAAAAGTACAGGTATCATTCTGATTATACACTAGGTTAAATAAAAATTTTGTTTTGAGAAATTTTAATCTAAATATTTAGTTAAATTTTAATTCATAAAATATTTTTCTTTAACTCAAAAAAATTTAAATTAAAATAACTTAATCTAACAATGAACCTATTTGATAACTGAAAGCGATAGTAGCTAAGTTTATTTTTCCATTAGTTATAATGTATTGTAGTTAGAAAAGAAATATAATAAAATGATTAAATAATTTACTTATCAATTATTTAACCATTTTTTATTATAATAAGTTGTAGTTATAAAATTTATGAAAAATAAAAAACTAATTTGCTTTATGTATAACAATGAATGAAAAAATCAGTTAATAAAAACAAAAGAAAGTATACAACAATAAACAAATAAATATGAACACATTTTTAATTTTCAAATAAATAAATTGATTAACTAATTAATAAGTTCTACGAATTTATAAAGTAAAAAACTGAAAAGAATAAAAGTAAAAGAAAATAAAGAACTAAAGGTTAAAAAGAAAACAATAATTAAAATTTTTTTATAATAACTTACAAAAAAATACTTTAACTTTAGACATAATTGCATATTTCATCCTTTATTGATAAGGGTAAAATAGGCATTTTAGAAAAATTAACAAAAAACTTAACTTTGATTAGTTGAAAAGGATTTGATTGTTACAAAATATAAAGATAAAGGATGTATGATGCAATTATTAAAGTTTAAAGATGAAATCCGTAATCTGATACATACATAAAGGACCTTTTATGTAATTTACTCTAAATTATATGTGAACCATTAATTTGAAATTTTGAAAATAAATATGTAATCTAAATTAAATCTGAATCAAATATTAGATTTTAAACAAACGATTCATTTTTAATATGAGTTAATATGGACCAGAAATTTATTTTCAAGATTCCAAATCAATAGCTTACATACAGTTTAAGAGTTTTCTTTCTAAGATCGGGTTTTCACTAAATACAAACCCTATTTGTAGTTATCTCTTTCTTCCAAATCTTATTTAATTATAAGACCATGGGGTATGCCCTTTATCCCAACCACTCCACGTAGTCGCCACGTAGACATCCACCCACTCCATCACTTGTGGTGAAAATGTCCCTTTGGTTGGCCACAACCACCCACTCCACTACGTGTCTCTTTCTCTGCCTCTACAAATGGTCGAAATCCCCGTTGTTGTGGCCACGCCCACCCAACCCACGCCCGCCCACCCCCCAAGGGGGGCGGTGATCCACGCCCTTTTCTTTGCCATCAACGCCCAACCACATGGCATACCGGATGGTCTAAGTGTTCCCATGATGGTGGTCTAGTGGTAAAGAGGTGAGAGTCTATAATAGAGGTATAGGGTTCAAAGCCCGACACCACCCAATTTTCCTTGGATCACATGATTTACCTCTCTCATGTTGGCCGTGGGATTGGTCGATGAGTGCCGTCTAATGCCACCATTCATCATTTTTTTATTTATAAGTGAAATTTTAGCAAGTGTTTTTGTTTTCTTTATATATTTGTCATATTTATTAGGGTGGTCAAATTCGGATATTCGAAATGTTTGAATAATGATTTTAAATATCCGAATATAATTCTGAAATTTTGGATATCTGAATTTCAGATATCCAAAATTTCGGAATTGTAATCAAATATTCAAATCGATAATTATCAAAAATATCCGAAAAATTATCCAAACTTCCGAAAAATTATTTGAATATCCTGGAAAAAACTATCGGATATCCGAACTATCCGAAATGTTTCAAAACTGATATTAGAATATGAATTTTCGGATGTTTTGGGTTCGGATTTTCAGATATTTCGATTTCGGATTTAGATACGAATTTTTTGAACACCCCTAATATTTATCCGTTGATGTGATATGTAGCCACGAATAAAATATTTTTCACGATTTATGAATAAATGAATTTCTTTTCAAGCAACGCCATCGATCACGTTGCGTTATAGTTTTTTCTTCTTTTGATGTGGTGAAGATTAATTGTTCTAACTATTTATTCTAATTTATATTGACTTATTGTTTTAAATAATTAATTACTTTAATTACATGTGTATTCAAATTTAGAGATGTAAATAAAAGGAACGAAAACGAACTAGCAATTGTTCGTATTTGTTTATTTAACGTTGAGCTAGTTTGCATACATTAATTGAACAACAATTCCCGCTTGTTTTTGTTTATTAAAGACTAGATTATTACCACATGTATTACACGGATTAAATATAAAATATTAAATAATTAGTAATAAAAAGTTAAAAATTATACAATATTTTGTTATAAATTAATTAAATTACATGTTAATGAGTATTTTTACTAATAAAATAATAATTAAATTTTTCAATAACTAATGAAATAATACATGACCTACTTATTTTGTAATAATAAAGATTATTAAACTAATTGACGTTAAAAATTAATTAATTTTCTATCAAAACCTAATTGTTACAAATTAAGAATGTAATGTACAGTTTGTGTAATTATTAAAATTTGATTACTTAATTTGAAATACCATTAAATATAAATAACTAAAGTTTAATTTTTCCTAACATTTTAACAACTTTTGGTTTAAAATAATTAGCATTTATTTTTAAGAAATATCATTTGTTTATAAAAATTCTATTATTTGAAAACTATTATTAATATTTTATTTTTTTTAAATTATTAAGCTTTTATTTTCTAAAAATACTAATTCAAAATATTTTTCTTACTTTTTAAAAAAATAACTTTTAGAAAATTTCATATTTTATAAACCTTTTTTAAGTATGATTTTTAATGTATTTAAAACTATTTTCTTGCATGAAAAAAGACAAATAATATTATTACTCATTAATATTATAAGTATTCAATAGGAGCGAGTGTGATTCATTAATAGGATAGATAATTTAATAAATTGATAGAAAAATAACAAGTTGCAACATAAGCATAAGAATTTGACAAGTGTCAAAAATTATTTTTGTTTATTTGAATAGAAAGATTTAAAGTTGTTTACAAATGCAAACAAACATATGTTATTAAAAATGTATCAAAATTATCAATATCAAATATTCTGTGTTATCATATAAAGCTAAACACTTAACATATAAATCATAAATATAATTATGTTAAAAAAAACAAAAGTTAGCAATAATAGTCGTAATCCAAATATACCTAATATAATATTTTAAATATTTAAGTTTCAAATCACTATACTATATTTAGGTTATGTTAAACTAACCAACGATGTCTTGCTCTAGTGATAAGATGGAGGTATAAGAGAAATGTTAAAAGACCCAAGTCTTGAGTTCGATCCTTGATCTCACCCGGCCGGTTTTACCGGCTTTTCACCGTCTTGCCCTACTTTTGTTGACTTTTTATCAAGTTCACACACCTTCTTTAAATGTTTATAACTTTTACATACAAAAATATTTTTTTGAAAAAAAAATATACCATAAAAACAAACATTTTTTATCTTTGAAATTAGTATGGTATTTATATATAAAAAATAGTTTATTATATATTTTGTATAGATTATTATATCTTTTGTACAAGACATTGTGTCTTTTGTACAGGTTTTTGTGTTTTTTTACAGGTTTTTGTGTATTTTGTGTTTCATGTTCATTGTTGTGTCATCCTGAACAATTTAAGACACAATAGTGTTACATAATACATAATGTCAATTAAGGAAGACACGATGACGAATATGAATAACAAAATAATCTTTAAAAAAGACACAATTACCTATAAGAAAACAAAACAAAAAAGAATATACACAAACGTTTAAGAAAGACATGATGACGATAATTACACACATTCATTTTTCATAACAATAATATACTCATTTTAAAAATAAAAAATGGTCGTTTTTATGATATATATTTTTAAATAATATCGTATATAAAAGTTATGAACATTTAAAAAATTTGGAGGGGAAAGTAGTTATCACTAAATTCCCCTATAACAATTTTCTCTTTAAAATTTAAAATTTTTTATCTTAAATTTAATCTAATTATCAAATGGTTAATAATATTTCTTAAACTTTTTAGGATAAGGAGACTATTTATTATGACTTAACCCTACTATATTTTTAAAAAAGATACAATCTTTGAATTACTAGATTTATATTTTAAATATTAATATAATAAACTAAAAATTATTTATTTATGAATACATAACACATTCAATAAATTAACATAATAAACGAATATAAACAAAAATAAGTCAACATATTACCGAATGTTTACGAATACAAATAAACAAGCAGGACCTATGTTAATATTAGTTTATTTAACTAAATGAACAGAACTTTTTAAACATTTATTAAACGATTGACACGCGAACAATTCACAAATTATTTGTTGAACACCCTAGTCATTTACAACCCTGTTCAAATTTATAGTGTAAAATACCAATATGTCTCTAAAAACATATACCTTTTTTATGTCTCTAAAAAATACAAATACATTTATATTGTATTTCAGATCTTTAATTAAACACAAATATTCTTTTATCTCTATATATATTAAATTATTAATTATTAGCAATTCACTAATTATATATATTATTATTATATATACATTTTACAAACGACATTATTGCTAGTGAGTAGTAATAATAATTAAATAATGATTATTATATATTATAAATATTAATTAAATATAAATATTCATTCAGTTGGTCAAAAAAAAACGGCTGCAAAGCCGTAATAATAATAATAATAATTAATAATAAATAATAATTAGTATTAATAAATAATTATTATATAATATTATTAATAACTAAATAATTTTATATTTTAATACTAATATACTAATTGTTTTATAATAACTAAATAATAATAATAATTAAATAACTAATAGTCAAAACTTTTGCACACAATTTGGTTTACTGTTTTAGAATGGATTGACAGCAGTTGCAACCAGTTTTTTGTTTACATTTTGATATTTATGATGTCACCACTTACAAACAAATAATTTTCTATTTAAAACTTTTTGTTGTTGATGGGGAAAAAGGCAGCAAAAAATTAGTTTCAACCACGGATAATAATAAACCGCGGAAAAAAATTAGGCTGGAAATGGCGAAACTGCGGCACAAAAAACAACAATCACTACAAAAAGAATGGAACCGCGGCAAAAGCTTCACTAACACATTCCGAAGGTTTTGACATAATTTGAATATTTCAATTTTAACCCTAAACTTTTAACTATTATTTTTAAAGTCCCCTCTCACTTTACTAACATATTTTAAATGTTCACATGATTTTAACATTTGATTAAGTTATTGGATAACAATCATAATTATATTAATTTGATCGCAATGAACTCACAAACATTTATATCTATTTTGACCCGAACGGTCACAAAAATTTTGCGCGTTTTTTACAAGCCAATAACGTGTTTGTACATTATCGAATATTTGTATCATTCGTATATTATTTTGATCGTCAAACGATTTAAGATTTAATAGTAATATTTACCTAATAATAATTAAATAATCATTAAAAGTTAAATAATAGCATTAAAATAATAATAATTAGAAAACGTAAATGATTTTTTTTATGGTTTGTTTTACTAATCATACTCAATTCGATAGAATTGTTTAATCTTAAGGGAGAAGAAAATTATACTCAATTCGATATGATTGTTTAATCTTAATGGAGATCTTCTGTTGCTAACGCTATCATAATAAAATACTCATATCGGCATAGCGGACATATTTACAGTGGCTACCATTAAGGCTTTACGTCGTAGTGACAACACATATTCACGTTTTAATACACGGAATCGAGACGGAATACCCGCGGCAACGCGCGGGTAACCCCCTAGTTATACATGAAAAATGAAACAGATTTTTCGACCTTAAATCCATATTTTTTGCAAAACCAACACGACATTAATGACAAGAAAATTAAGAACACTTGATGACAAAATTATAGTATATAAAGAATTCACATCAACAATATTATGCAGCTAGTTAGCCTGGGTACCAACGAGGCATTGCCTCAATGGTACCCCAAGAGTCTTTCAAATGGAAGGTCTTGGGTTCAAATTCTTCTCACAGCGAAATAGATGTCTGAGGGGGGTTAGGGGGTTCTCCCAGTGGGGTTTTCTCCTGTGGTGGTTGTGGTGGCTCATGGGAGGTCCATGTAACTAGACCTTGATGACACGACCTAGAAACAGTGGATTCACACGATTGAGACCTTCGCCGTTCAAAAAAAAAAGTTAGCCTGGGTGTTCGTGGTCCGGTTTTATGGTTTTTATATGGAACCGTAAACCAAACCATTAACAATGGTGTTTGAATAACAGAAACCAAAACCGAACCGTTCAAACTAAAACCGAACGAACCGTTATCAACGGTTAGGTTTACAATTTAGGTTTTTAATCCCGTTAAAAATAAAATCAAATTAAACAAACCTTTTTATATTTCAAGGTGAAATAATTACACCTAGTCCAAATGTATTTTTTTTAAATAACTCATAAATCATGAGCTCAATACACACACACATTTTAGTTTTTAATTTTGGCTCGTAAAAAGCTTAGACCAACTCATGTTTAAATAAATCAACTATTTTAACTTAATTTGAAAATTTAATTAAAATAACTATTCTGATATAAGTCATAACTTAAAAGCCAAACATGACATGCCAAATGTGACAAAAGGATAAAGGGGTGATTTATCTTAACTGAGAAAGTTTTCTTTTATAGTTATTTTACGACACTTTATTTTCTATAAGTATATGTGAAACAAATTAAAAAGTTAAAAAAAAATCTTTAGTTTATGATTTTAAAACTTTGTAAGTTCTACTTTATGATATAAGAGTTATAAAATTCTTAATTTTAAATGATTAAGTCAAATGACCATGCTAAAAATAATAAAAACAAAAATCCATTATAAAAAACAAAATCTAGTATAAAAAAATAAATTCTAGTAAAAAATCCATTACAAAAATAAAAAAATTAGTATAGAAAAGTAAAAATCCAATACAAAAACAAAAATATAGTAAAAAACACAAAAATCCAACACAAAAAGAATATAGTGCAAAAGAATAAAAATTTATTACAAAAATTAAATAAGACATTATATCTAAATTATCATGAAACACGTCAAAATTTTATTAGTTTTTACTTTTTTAGGCAAAAATATCCTTTTATTTAATCTTTCCTCCATATATCTATGTTTACATACACACATACACATACGGTCCGGTTTTTACGACCGGTTTTAGATGAAAGCCGTAAATCAAAGCGTTTGTCACTGTTTTGAACTTTTAAACTGACTCACCAAATGTTTGAAAAAAACCGACCATGAAACCAAACTGATGACCAGTTTGGACGGTTTCACGGTTCGGAACCATACCATAAATACCCCTAGCAGCTAACTATCTCAATTAATAAGTGGTATTAAAAGATAAAAGACGTCTAACTTAAGATGAAAACAAATATGCGTAATATGATGTCAAAACATTAGTACAGCCTCTAAAGTGTAAAAGAAGAAAAAGATGGATATCCGTTTTAATTTAAGTTGTTGGTAGGTTAAAGGATGTGATATAATTTTGATTGATTTCAGGTTACCCAGAAGATCTTCCCATCTCATGTGATGATCATTTATTGATAAGTTAGGTAACAAAAATTATTTTTTATCTTTATCTAAACCTACACGAGTAGGCAATTCATATTGTATTATTTTTTATTGGACCCTGCTAATCTTCAGGGGTGTTACCAACCCTTACCAAGGAAGCGATACATTCTTGGAAACTCAATTGAATTATAGAACCTTAAACAAATGGGTATCTCATGTTCAACTTGTTTCATGGATTTTATAATTCACTTTAATCAACAAAGTCAATTTAATTACATTAAAATCGACAAACCATTTTCATTGTCTTCTTTTCAAACGATCATTTCATTATGTCAACAAATAACAAAACTAACCAAGACAGATCAAGAACAAAGGCATAAAGTGTATTGTACGGGTGTGTTAGGTTGTATTTGTTTTTTAAGAGGTAAAACGTCTTCAATCTGAGAACCACATCTGCAAATATCTGTAGAAAAATAAGTGAACCAAATCTATGCAGTCTGCAAGAAAAAAACTGCTTGTTTTTTAATATATGTTGACTGTTTATATATAATGGTGGTGATGTGCTGATAATGGTGGTGGGTGATGGGGGTGGTGGTGGACGACAATGGTAGTAGTGGTGGCCGACTTTATTGCTGGTGCTGGCCGACGATGGTTGCAGTGGTGGACAGTGGTGCTGGACGGTGATGGAGGGTGAGTGGTCAGTGGTGGTGGTGGTGAATGGTCTCGATCTTAGAAGATCTTAAAAGTGGTTGGGCCATATTTGCACCAAGAAGAGGCCGCACATAAGTTTTTCAATGAAGCATTTATGAAAAAATAAACAGAAGATCATGAGCGACGCAAACAAAAGAGACTACACAGACCCTTTGAGGAAAAACAAACACTACCTTATTAAGTGAGAGATGAGCTAACTAGAAAATCTCACCGGTATTCAAAAATCGCCAAAAAATCACACAAGAATTTCAAAATTCTCAGTAATTTCAAAAATCACTGAAAAATCTTGTCTAAATTTCAAAAGTCGCAAAGATTTTTGGCCGATTTGGTCCCCCCGATTCTACCGATTTTTGGAGTGGCCAATTAATTGGCTGATTAGGGGAAATGAAGCAAGAGATGACCAATTTGCAATTGTGGGACTAGCCTACTTGGTAGAGGCTTTTCCTCTTAAAATGGGAGGTCATGGGTCCGAGGTCATGGGTTCTAATTCATACAATGGTGTAATTAGTTTGGAGTAGATTAGGAGGAGATAACATTTGCCGTTCAAAAAAAAAGAGATGACCAATTTGCAATTAATCCCTAATTAATTAACATGCTATGTTATGTTGAAACATAGGAGTTAGTTCACTTCTTAAATGAGGGTCTGCCCTACTCCACTAAAGAAACCATCAATATAAAAATTAAGAAGGCTGAGGATTATGCAGTCTCTTATCCGCTTGCTTGTCTTACATAAATGTAGGGCTGGCAATTTCAGATACGAACATATTAACACGACACGAAACGGCTTTATCATGTTTCGTGTTTACCTTTAACATGTTAAGATCCGTTAATACTTGTTAAAATCCGTTAAGACTTGTTAAAACCTGTTAAGATTGTTAAGACCTGTTTAAAATTTGAAATAAATAATATAATACAATATGTGGGTAACCGATTAGTTTCAAAAAATTTCTAATTGTCTAACCCTAGTTCTTTAACAGGTTCCTTACCAGGTTCTTTAACGGGTTTTAACAGGTTATTTATAGTGTTAACTGTTAACAGGTTCCTTAATGAGTCATTTCGTATTTACGTGTTTTTAACGGGTCGTGTTCGTGTTTGAAAAAACAGACACAATAAAAATTCATGTCGTGTTCGTGTCTAACCAGTTCGTGTTTCGTGTCTTAACGGGTCGTGTCTGAACTGTTAGGACAGCCCTACATAAATATTGCTCTAATCGACGAATACAATGGTTTTGTCAACCCTAGTCTAATTATAGTTTTGAAGATGAAATTGGGTGCATGTGCATTAGGATTTATCTAGATTAAATTTTACAAAATAAAGCTTCTAATTCAAGCGGTCTTTTTTCTAATTCATTTTCATGAAGGTCCTTTTTTGAAAGTAACAAGAACAGAATTTCCATGATGAAATATAAAATTTTTAATATTTTAGGAATTTAATGTTTTATACCAAAAATATTGTGTCTTATCATAACCAAATTTTAAAGAGATAACCTAAAACCTTTTTATAACCACTTATTTTTAATCATGACAAAAAATATGTGTTTCACACACAACCTATTTTATTATTATTTTCTTAATATTATTGTAAATTTCACATTATTTGTCATGATTAAAAATAAGTAACTATATAAAAGACTATGTTATTTACACATTAAACTTTTATATTTTATCACCCACTGACCATTTGCTCTTCTAATAGCGTCATATGAGAGTATATTATCCAATAATTTTTTTTTTTTTTTTTGCGTTTTATAGCGTATAACATCATACAATGTGTATGACATCCACATCTGTAATTTTAATTTTAATGACATGATCCTAAACATCCTATGTCATATTATTTGTATGGTTCTATACGCTACATATGGATTTGCCACTTATTTTCAAGGAGGAATTCCTCTTGAATGAAATCTTATATGTGTAGTGTAGCATTATACAAAACGTATTATTACAAAAATAATTTATTAACTTATATTACTATATATAATTAAAATACATGAAAAAAGAATAGTAATAGTAATATTATTATATAGTGAGTGACCCTATTTATTATTATATATATATATATATATATATTTACGTGTCTGATCCATGTAATGACGTTTTGAAAATTTAGACTAAAACCATCAGAAGTTTTTAACTTTGAAAATTAGTAAAGAGAGATAAAAGTATTAAACTTGAGAGATTTGCTTAAATATTTGGTTTTTCTTTTAATTCAAATGATTAGTTGCCGGTGAGACGGCGGATTTTGTGAGTAATTGTTAGTTTTATAACATATTTTTGAGGATTTTGTATGATTTAATGTTTTTATAAAAATTTCTATAGAGTTCATGATAAGAAATTTGATTTTGATATGCAACTTATGCTTCTGCAAATGATATATAATACGCATTCTCGGGAGTGTACCGTGATAACCCGCCGCAACGCGCGGGGAGAATAAACCTAGTTTTTATTATAAAATAATTTAAAAATAGTTAAAGGAACTATGAGCAACGTCCCTATACATCGCGTATAGAACTAGCGTATGAAACTATACCCCACACGTTATACGTGGCCTATATAAACAAACATACCCAGTATATGACCACTCTTTGGTAGGGTCTGGGTGGAAAGGATAAAGACAAACCTTACCACTATCTCAGTTGGGATAGAGAGCTGTTCCGAAGGAGTACTTAACTCAAAGTTATCGTTAGAAGTTAATAATCTCAACGCTTTTAACGTTATTTTTACAAAATAAGTAAAATAATCTAAATATTAATACAATTTTATTTTTGTCCCTTAAGGGTACACATATACATTATGCACGTGGCGTATATATCGTATTTAAACCTACAGAGTTGCCTATGAACTATACACAACATATAGGCTATGAGTCACATATACTTGTTAGCATATGGTGCTATATTCAGATCGTTTGTTTCGAACATCTGAATGAAAAAAACATTTGAATGAGACAGATATGGAACCAACTGAGTGGTGAAAAAAAGAGGGGTGGTCGTTTTTGCCATGTTTTCCCCCAGATTTCGGCCTTGTTTAGGATTTCATTTAAAAACAAATTATTGACTTGTTGGCTTTTTGAAAAAGCCAATAAGTCAATAAGTTGTTTGTCAAACCTAAAAGTACTTTTGAAAATGACTTTTTGTAAAAGAGTGATAAGTTGTTTTTCAAAAGTTAAAAATTCTAGCTTTTCAAAATGACTTATGACTTATTGACATAAAATTACAAATTTATCCCACTCTTTAATCTTTACCCAATAACATTAAACAGTGTCAATAAAAAAATGGTCATTTTGAAAATTAATTTTGAAAAAGCTAATTCAAACACATTTTTAAAAACTTTATTTCAAAAAGTCATAAGTTAATAAGCAATTTTAACAATACAGGTCCATTCATTTCATCATTCTCGTCTCCTCCCTCAATCTCACCGACAGAAGCTTCCTCCAATCTCACCTACGGCTTCCTCGTCTCCCGCCGCCGTCAGCCTCGTAGCCCACCGCCGACCGTCGGCACCCCCGATCGTCGCAGAGACCCCGCTGCACTAAATCTCTTCCCCTCCGGTCGCTGCAAAGAGCTCGTCACCGCTGCACCTCCGGTCAATGTAAGCATTCCTTTTTTTGTGTCTTCGATCATCTATATGATTTATTTGATGGGTTAGTAAGATTATTTCTTTTCTTTCTGCCTCCAATACGATGGGATATAGTCCACATGAAAAAGGGTTATCAAGAATTGTTTGTTTTCTTTTTTTCCTCCTCCAGCAACTATGATTTTCTTGTTTGATGAAAAAGGGTTATAGTTCACATGCTAGGTTTACATGGGTCAGATTATAATAAGATCTTTGATTTGTTTGATTCAAGTTTACTTGTGATTAGAAAAGCTATGTTTACATGTTTTGTTTGATTTAAGTTTACATGTTTTATTTGATTTTAGTTGGATTAGTTGGAAACAACGTGTTGATTTATGTTTGAATTTTATGATTTTTCTTAAGGATTTTAGAAGACTATAGTGTAATTTGGATGTTTGGATTTTATCTTGTTTTTATTATTTATATTATCCCGGGAAAAAAACTCGAGAAGGTAAAATAGTCATTCTGCATATTCGTTCAGATGTCAACCAAACATTCTTAACTGGTTCAGAACTCAATGGTACCGACACTCTTAATCATTCAGACATCTTAACCATTCAGCACTTAATGGTTCAGATGCTACCAAACAGTCCCAAAGTTGCCTATGAACTATACACAACACACAACATATAGGCCATACGTCGTGTTACTCGTGTATACCCGCTAGCATATGGTGACATACTCTACATGCTATACGAGACATAAAACATCCAATCATATCAGAAATAGGTTTATCCCAGCGCGCGCTGCGGCGCATTAAACCGCGAAAAACAAAATTAAAAACTTAAACAAACATACCCTTTATATTCCCATTTTTTAGTAGGGTTTGGGAGAAGGATGAACACAAACCTTACCCCAATCCCAGTTGGGATAGAGAGGCTTCGAAGGAGTCACCGACTTAAAAAAGTTGCAAAATGAAAGCATAGGATCTAGATAAACCTACCTTAGCTAGAGGGTGAAACTATTATGTGTAAATGGTGTACATTTTAGAGAGTGAAATCTTCTTTCTTTGCAACTTTTTTTGTTATTCATCAATCCATCTTCATAAACATATATTATTTTTGTGAAACAATTGTCGATTTAGGGAAGGCAGTTGCGTATAAAAGAAGCTCTTTTTCAATTCATGTAACAATTTAAAGAATTTACTAATCTACATATGAACTGTAATTGAGATTTTATTCTCTAAACATACAGACTTAATATTGATAAACCATATTATTGTCACTAAATACTTGAATTTGACCTTTACAACTAACAGAAGGTAAATCATTACAATTGTTGTTTATGTGAACTTTTTGGCAACGATGTTTGCAAGTCAGGGATCCTGTAAAAAAACAAAAAAGTATAGTATTATAACTCGTAAACACGAACATACAGTCATATCCAATCAATATACAGTTGTTGGCAACATAAACATATTCAATCAATGAAGCTTAGCTTAAGAGCAATGAATATTGCAAAAGAAACATCATTATAACAATGAATAAATTTCTCACTTGAGCCAATTTAGAAGGTTGCATACATTTGACCCATTTAACCATTTAATCCAAACAAAGTTACAAATTGAAGCTTAACAATCCTTAAAATTACCAAAATGGCAATATATATATGCGATAAAAAAATCATTAATCTGTAACAAAAGTAGTATCTTTACATGTTATCTTTCAGAAATAAGCCAATAAAAGTAAGAACCTGCAATCATAAGAGCAAAGAAATTAAATTTTTTAACACCAAATCTAGCTGCTATGTACAATAATAAATCAATTCTAAAATTAATATGGTGTAATCTAAACTGCCAACATACAATAACATGCAATAATTTAAAACAAAATGTAGCATTCATCCTTTTGATGTCAATTAAGATCTAAAACATAAAGTTAGGATTGTTTTTAATAACGTTGTAATTGTAGATGATGGGTGTGCATGAAGCATGCAAATATCAAATAAATGCTTTGTTAATAGATACACTTGTAACACGCTTTAATTAAACTGTAAATGTTTGGATTTTTGGTGGGTTCTTACAGTAAGGCGAGTTATTGTTGTTCTTTCTAAAGTAAGTTTGCAAGAGTCGTGTTCTTTTCAAGACCTAGTAAGGCGAGATTTATGTTGATGTGTTACCTTAGTATGCTGGCTACCATAAACTCGCTTCTGAATGAATGCGATAAATTTGAATTGCAGTTAATTCCTAGTAGTCCTTGCAATCAAGTATGAAAAAAAGATTAGTGAAGGTATTTAAACCTGTCAATCAAAGTAAAATGGGTAAACTCAATCCAATGAATTGAAAGTGACCAATTTTTTTCTTTTGGAAAATTTTTCGAAAACAAAACAACTCAAATGGGTTGAATGTGTTGAAAGTCACTCTAGATGTCCGCATTTTTTTCATAGCAAATGTGGTTTTCTCTAGAATGAAATAGGTATAGTGGGTCAAACGTACCACGTGCTCATTATCCAACATATGTGAAAATGATTTATCTTATGTTGTTTATTTTTTATATCAATAACAATAATAGAGCAGGTATAGTTCGGGTCAAATGAATTTGGTTTCTCTTTCATTATGGACCTGATTCTTGATCAAGTCAGGTCGAATTGTTAAATAGAAAGAAATTTAAATATGAATACATTGCAACCTACCTAAAAAAAAGGGAAGAGCTGATAGAATGAATAGAAAGGTACCTTTTATTCTAATAATTTTCTGAAAAATGAGACGGCTTAAGTGGGTTGAATAACTTGAAAGTCACCTGAAATGTTGGGACAACATGACCACTTTCTAGTTTTGAATAACATTTCAATCTCCTTATATGCAACCTATTTTTTTTTTTATGTTGTTTGTTTAGTTTTATGTTTTCATATAATATAATCAGTGGGTTTATTTTCTTAGCATATCATTTTCATTTAATGGGCTTTAGATGGGCAAGTAGGTGTAACTTACAGCCATCTCTTCTGTCTTGGTTGCATTAATGGTTGGCAGATTTGTTTGTGAGAAGTCAGTGGGTTTGAGCATATTTTTTACCTTTTGGGTTATGCTGGCTATGTCTAAACTTAATGATTTGTGAGTTAATGATCTTAATTGCTTATAGACAGTGTCATAACATATAATGGATCATTCAACCTGATCTAATATATAGCACAGAATTCATGATTTGTTCAGCGTGATCTGTTGAAGACAACTTACTTTGCAAATGCAAGTGAAAATGGCTTTGATGTATCTAAAGATTTATGTACTTGTTAGTACTTCATTACGATTAAACAGTGTTTTTTAAAGTGTCGTATGACATGGAGTTAAAGTGAAGGCGTACATGGATGCGGTGGTAGAGGGTTCTTGATCGTCACCTATGGCAAAAGAACTGATGGTGGTAGGGTTGCTGGTGAATGTTTGGTACGCCTGTGATTGAGTGCAGGTATAGTTCTGATTGAGTGCATGTATGGTTAAAAGGCAAAGTGAGTGTTAAATCACAAAAAGAAAGAAACTTTTGTTCTCCACTAAAAAGTTGCATAATCCTGTTCATTAGGTTGTGTGTTTTTAATATATATAATTCGTGTAAGAAGATGACTATAATTCTATACAATACGTATGATTGAGTGTAAAAATAAAGAAATTGATATTAAGGGCATGTTTGGGATTGCTTATTAAGTTTAAAAGGACTTTTTGCTAAAAGTGCTTATGAACTTATGACTTTTTAAAATGAAGTTTTTAAAAATATGTTTAGATTAGCTTTTGTGTATGAAAATGTCAAAAAATGACTTTTTAATCATAAAAAGTTAAAAAGCCAGAAAAAGTAGCTTCTTAAAAATGACTTTTTAACACTGCTCAAAAAGTTAAAATTAAAAGTGCTTTTTAAATTACCAAACTTCTTTTTAACTTAATAACTTTTTCATTAAGTCAATAAGTTAAAAAGTTAATTTTGAATGGAATCCCAAACATGCACTAATTTATCAGATAATCCCTAGCTTGTACTGAAAATATACAAATGTTGGGCTGGTAAATTTAAATTGGAAATCATAATGTATACAGAGATTAATTTACGAAAATACCCTTCAAAAAATAAGCCCATCTCTCCCATCTCCCCGCCAGTCTCACCCTAATACTCTCACAGTCTCACCCCTGAGGGCCCTGATTTCAATAAATTAGAGGCATCATCCGCTGCAATTGACCCTTCGTTGTTCTGAGTTTGTTCAATCGAGTTATGAATTGGTCTTCTTCGCAACTGCAACATAGATTTTGGGGGCGGTGATTCGTCGACCTGAGATTTTGGATTTTTCTCCTTCTCCAAATTGCAGGTTCTTGTGGTTTTTATTTTAAAGTTTCCATCGAGGATTTTGGTTTTTGCTTAAATTTTTTTCATGATGATATATAGAGTATGTCTTTGAAGGTTCACGTAATTTTACTTTGGATTTAAGTAGATTATATGACGGGTTCAATTTGGATTTTGGAGATGTTTGGAAGGTTCACAACAATTTGATTTTGAATGTAAGTATATGATGATGCGATTTATTTGATGTCTACATGTCAATTTACATGTATTCCATTGAAAGTCAAAAGTTTTATTGGGTTAGTAAATGTTTCTTTAATTCCTTTGTCCATCAAACCCAGTTGAATTATCAGGTGTTTTGAAGGTGAAATTGGGTGCAGGTGCATAAGGTTTTATAAGGTAAAGGCTTCAAATTCAACCTGTCTTTGTTCTATTTCGTTTTCATTAGGGTACTTCTTGAAAAAAAAAGCAACGAGGCTTACAGTCTATGGTTGTGGATCTTCTTGTTATTGTATAAATATTCAATTAGCTTCACACTTCAATTTAGGTACCGTTTTCTTGTAAAGTACCTCTTAAATTTGATGGCTACAATCCATCGTTGTGATTTCCGGTTCCCTGACTTGGGTTTCGATTAGCTTGAAGCTTAGATTTGGATTCTGATTGTACTAAAGTAGTTTAAATTTAAGATCATTTTGTTTCTTCATCAACCTTTTCAAGAGTCTCTTTTATCATCATGGTTGTATGCTTTAATTTTCTCTCTCTTCAAGTTTTGTTTTTGGCTCTATGCTTTGATTTCTGCTGGATGGAGGAACGCTCGTGAGTTTTGAGATGATTTGGAGAAGAAAGGTATAGTGTTTTTGGTAATCTTTAAAGATTCCAATGGACAGTTTAGAACTCCATCACCAAGATGAAGGATTCTTGAATTCTTAGGTTATAAGAATTAGTTCCAATTCCTGTTCATTTCTTAACTAACCAAACTTGATTTTTGATGGAATATTTTCCATTTCCGTGTCAATTTGTTCGGGATACCACACACATGAAAGCAATACAGAACACGAGGGTTTAACGTGGTTCGGTTTAAACTGACCTACGTCCATGGGTGGTGACTAGAATATTCTTATTACGAGGTGTTCAAACATTACTATACAAGATCAATATATAGATAATGAAATTAGGGTCAACAAAAATAGAGTGGGTGTCACTATGGTTAGGACCGGCTGTCCTTTCTCTTGTTCCCTGCAATCTAACCTGGCCCAAATAAGGCTTATGAACCCAACTAATTTTAATTGAAATCTGTGAACTAAAATCCCACCTAAGAAAAGCCTGATGAAAAAATGTCATTTGTAACTTTTATTTCATCCATCTAGAACAAAAATAACCTTACAGTATCAGAAGTGTATCACAAGATATCTGTTGATGTAGCAGCTTTGCCTTAGAGAATCCATTTTACTAAGTTTAGTTTGTTTTAAGTCTGTCCATTCATCTTCATTATGAGCATTAGCAGATACAAACTTTCCTGTTTATATAAATTGTCACCAGCACACCATTTGAGATTAGGTTCAAATCCTAGCAAGACGAAACAGTTATTGCTTGCTGTTCTCTAAATATGCCAATGCACCTAAAACCCTAAAGTTATAAACCCGCCATCAATCTAGCTTCCATATGTTTTCTGCCTCAACCTCCTTGAAGACCATAAGCACGAGCTTAAGCTGCATTCTACCTGGTTCCATTAGTTGGCGAGTATTGTTGGGGCCCGTAACGGGTTCTCATGGTGAACAAAATAGTTGGAGATCATTGTTTATTATGTTAGATTAGGTCTTTTAAAGTTGAATAAAAACTGACTCTTGCATTTAGTACTTTCAGAGAACAATTTATGTGGTTTGTTAGATTAATGTGAGCATTGAGTTTGTAACTTGTATGTTTATTTTACATCATAGTCCATTCACTGCATCATTCATTTCACCCTAGATAAAAAAGTAGAAAAAAGTGTTTGGTCCAATGGACCAACTCCGACTTGTTTAATAGTGATTTGTTCTTCAAAGTTTCAATACTAGGCTACTAGGGTCTGTTGCAGCATGGTTTTAATAAGGTTTCTTTAGATCTTAAATATCATTTTTTCTATTCGTATCTACCACTATGCTGACTAATCAAGGGTGCTTGAACTTTGCAGAAACACATGATAATTTTCAAGGTAGATCGCATAGTTTTGATGTGTGTTTCATTACAACTGCTGCACTTTTTGGTAAATTCTGGCAAGGGTATCTCAAATGGCACTGTTTACCCGACCTGTCGCCTTAAACAACCAGCTTTACCAACATCATGTTTACCTGCAACCCTTTCGCACCTTTGTTGACGCCAGAGTCAAATGGGTTCGAGATGCATACCTTGATTTTGCAGTTGAAAAGGAGAAAAACCTAAAACAAGTTATTTTTTTAAAAAACTTGATCATCTCTCAACCTTCTAAAAGCATACTCCTTTCAACAGCATCTGTTTATAAAACCATTTTCAATCTCCCAACCACTGCTGCTAACTTTTTCCAAAAATATCCTTGTGTTTTTGAAATTTTCCATTCCCCCAAACCATTTTCCCTCCCTCATGTCAAACTGACCCCGCAAGCTATCACCGTTCACAACGAAGAGTCGAAGATTTTTAACTCTGCCCATTACAGGAAAGATGTGGCCGAGAGGTTAACAAAACTGTTGATGCTCACGCGAGCGGGGAAACTCTCATTAAACATTATTGATTCAATACGATTTGATCTTGGTCTGCCACATGATTTTATCCTCACATTACTTGCAGAATTCCCAGACTATTTTCAGATTTGTAACATGGGTGATGATTTTGGTCTGGAACTGGTCGCATGGAGAGATGATCTTGCAACCTCGGTTTTGCAAAAAAGATCAACAGAAAAGTTCCCGATTAATCTACCAAAAGGTTTTGATTTGGAAAAGAAAGTTAGAATCTGGATGCATGAATGGCAGAATTTGGCATACATATCACCATATGAAGATGCATTTTTTCTATCACCCAACAGTGATCAAGCAGAGAAGTACACAGTGGCTGTTCTACATGAACTGATGCATCTTTTTGTATCAAAAAAGACAGAAAAGGAAAACATATTGATTTTAGGGGACTATTTAGGATTCGGGCCACGGTTCAAGAAGGCGTTGGTGCACCATCCTGGAATCTTTTACGTATCGAACAAGATCAGGACACAAACTGTTGTTTTGAGGGAAGCTTATAAGAAGGATCTATTGGCAGAGAGGCATTTGTTAATGGGAATGCGGTATCGTTATCTTCATCTCATGAAAACCAAGAGAGTTCGACCAGGCACTTTTATTAATGCAACGTGAGCTCTTTGTTTAAAAAGGCCACCGAGGTCGCTGCAGAAGTGGGTAGTTGAGGAGATTTAAACACCTTTGAGTGTATCGGCTTTTGGGATCCGATTTAACACCTCAGAGCGTCTCGTGCTGTTTTAAAAACAAGTTTGAGCCTGGTATTCTCAACCAGAGGTGACAAAAAGGGGATCTTATTGTATCAAAATGAGGTCACAAAAGGATATTCTTATAGTGTCAAAATGAGGTGGCAAATGGGGATCTCATAATTGTCAAAATGGGCATTTGTTTTAAAATGGATAATGTACAACATGTTGATTTCAAGTTTTAAGTATGCCTAATTGGTTAATTAGCACGTGTGGCTGTGCATTGCTGATTTTAACAACTGTTGCCATGTTTAAATGTTTTTAGTGTTTAACATTAAGCAAGCAGAAAATGAAATATGCAAGCTACTACCAAAAAAAAATTGAGTTATGTAAATATGTATGTAAAAATAAAAAAGTTTCTGGTGGTGTGGAAAGGATGGGTAGTTATTGTGTAATAAGTTGAAAATTTGCATCAAAAACTTGACTTTTCTAGTTAAAATTTTAGGCTAAATAGTAGATGTAGGAGTTTAGAAATGTTTGACTAGGTTTTTGTTATTTTAAGCGAGTGTTTTGCATCAAAGTTGACTGTGTCAAAAAGGAAAGCCGTACAAGTTAAGCACAAATGCTCAAGGCAAACCTCGAAGGAAGTGGTGTATAAGCAGGCTATAGGTCTTAAGTTTATTACCCACTTAGAGTAATTTTACTTGTAAGTCACCGATCCGGTTGTTGCAGTCGTGCTTTACATGTTCCTCTTGTTAGTCAGGTATTGGAGAGGACCTGTCTCACGGTCATAAAAAAATGCTCAAGGTTGGTTATTCAAAAATTTTAGCAAACATAATCAGTAAAAAATAAAAAAGAAAGCAATATTTCTGTAAATTTAAGGGTAATTAAGTAGATGTGTATTTATGTAAATTTACGCCTCATTTGCGTTGCACACATATAATGTATATATATGTGTGGGCACCTCAAGGGCCAAAGTAAAATTACACTAATTTTAACGTTATTTTACTTATTTTGTGAATATAACGTTAAAAATGTTGGAATGATCAACTTCAAACAACAACTTTGAGCCGGGGACTTCTTCGAATCAACATCTATCTCAACTGGGATATGGGTAAGGTTTGTGTATATCTTTCCCTCCAGACCCTATTGAAAGAAGATACTAGATAAGTTTGTTTGATTGTTTATTAAGTAGATGTTAGAACTTAAAAATACAAATGATTTTTTTATTATTATTTTTGCATAGACCCTACTGCCCTAGGTTGCATATTGGGTTGTTGTTTGCTGAGAAGAAAGAGATCCCAGCACTCAACAAAATTGTTGACAGGACAAATTCACTAAGTTAAATTCACAAATTGGGTTGTTTCTCTATTAGACACTTAGGTTTGTTGAATTTGTTGCATAATTAAAGTGTTTTCTTCACCTTGCAAACTTAAGATACTTGTTAAAATATATGAAAGAACTTGAATATATACTTCAATAAATTGAGATCTTATACAATACAAATACAAAAGATTTCAAACATATACAAACCTTATATCTAAACAAATGATCATGACTAATATACAAAAGACACAATTAAACTGAGAAAGATGAAAACTCAGAAACTATAAAGGTCGAAAATACGGAATGTATCTCTCTCTACAACTTTTGGATTATATCAAAAACACAACTAAAGACGTTTAGCTTTAATCATATCCAATTGAATTAGGTCACAAGCTATTCAGATCAACTACAAGCCCTATACAACCACAAGTTCATCCATCAGTCTCATCAATAAATTCTCAGCAGAAATAAGTCCAACAACATATACAATCCATTATAAAACAACAAATATAACAACAGATTAAACAATGCTAGCTAGGTTTACTATTCAATATACATACTTGAACTTAGGGCTGTAAATGAACAGAACGAACACGTACGAGCCATTGTTCGTGTTCGTTCGTTTAACATTTAACTTGTTTACGAACGGTTCACGAACACTAACCGAACGAAAATTCTTGTTCATGTTCGTGCATTAAGGAATTTAGCTTGTTCATGAACGCTAATGAACACATATTATTTAAACAATAAAAATCAACATTCTTAATATCAAGCATTAGAGATAATCATTTATAAATATATAAATTAAAATATTATAGTATTAAACTAAAAATAACTTAAATATTATGTTATTAAACTAAAAATAGAAAATTAAAAATATACAACATATTTAATGAATAAATGTAACAAACGAACTAAACCAAACATAAACGAAGATAAACGAACATTTTACTGAATGTTTACAAACACAAATGAAAATAAACGGAATTTATTGTTCATGTCCGTTCTTTATTAAACGAACGAACTTTCCACCGAACTGTTCACTGAACGTTCGGTTCATTTACAGCCATACTAGTTGAACTCTAAGTATTATAGTATGTGAGTAGACCTTTATAAAATTTTTCTTAATCCGTCATTGGTTATTCATGTTCATCCAATATAATCAAATTTTATATTCTTTTTAGTAGGATCGTCTTTATAATTCAAAAAAGATTGTGACCTAACTATTTGTTCGCTTACTTACCAGTTTATTGTAATCTTTTGCTTCGTTAATGATATATTTAAAAACGAGATAAAAACTCATTATCCAGAAAAACCAATGGAACAATCGAAATGAAACTTTTGTTATTGTGTGGACCGACATTTTAAAGTTTAAACTAAACCTTAATTGAACGGGTTTATTTGCCATAAATTCTAGAAAGTCTTGTTTCGAAATTCCACTACCCTCCTAATTTTCTTCTCTCCGTCCCTTTTCCCCAAACCCTAAAAATCCATCAACATAATCCACACCAACATCGCTCATCTTCAACTGTCGATCGTCTTCACATATCGATCGTCTTCAAACATTGGTATGATTCTTCACGTGTTCCTTTGATTCAACTGATTGATTACTCCGTCTTCATCACGATTCTTCCTTGGCCTTCGTATTCTACTTTCCGCTTTCAATGATTTGGATTTCATTTGAGGTGACCAGGTTTGATCCTGATTTCATGCATAGTTTTGATTTTGGATTTTGATTTCTGTTGTGATGAAAATTCAAGATATAAGTCGTAATTTTAGATATGGATTTTATGGGTGAACAAGGTTTTTTATTTTTTTTGGTAATTAATAAACGTTTCAGTGGAATGTTCTGAAATCCTTCACCAACATGATGGAAAGTTGAATTTCTATTATTGTGGGAAACTGATGGATTCCAATTCCATATTTGGGTGAGCCAAACATGATTTCTGTTGGAATGTTTTCCGATTCCAGTTCCTGCAGATTCTGTAAACAAAACAAGGCCTTAGTGTTAATGCTTTTCTGTGAATTTTTTTTTTAGAAATTTCTCGTTAGTTATTAGCGGATTCTGAAATCATGATTGCTCTGCGTGTTGGTTTATTTGAATGATTGTTGCTTTAATTGATGAATACCGTAGTTCATTAACCCCAGTTGAATAATCAGGTGTTTTGAAGCTGAACTAGGGTGCAGGTGCATAAGGTTTTATAAGGTTAAAGAGTATAAAAATTTTACAAGATTAAGCTTTAAAAATTAACCAGTCTTTTTTCTAATTCGTTTTCATTAGGGTACTTTTTGAAAGCAAAAGCATAGATGCGAATAGTCTATGTTTGGGGATCTTATCGTTACTGTATAAACATCCAAATTGTTTACTTTCATTTGATTATCCTGTTGTTTATGGATTTGGTGTACTTTCTTGTTTTGTATTTGTTTTGATAAGTTTGGTTTTAACAAATTATAACAGTTTTTTTGTCTAATACACGTTCTCATCTGCAGTGATAAATCTTAGGAATGACTCATGCAGCACACATAATAAAGATTGCGTGGTTAAGAGAATCCTTAAATGTCTTTCTGTGAAATTGGATACCAGAAGAAATCTTGTGAACTGACTTCATAAACATAAAAGCTATAGCCAATAGAAAAGGAAAATAGATGATATGAAGACTTTAAGTAGATGCATGAATCATGTAGAAATCGATAATGTAGTTTTGATTGATGTTGATACTTACAATTCTAATAATGTTATCATTATTGACACACCTGAAATTCATTCAAAGAAAAAAGGAGGGTCAAGTGACAAGAATCGTCCTTTGAGGACATATATATACATAGATGATGATGAAAGCCCTTGCAACAATAATGCTGGTGCTTCTTCTAGCAAAAGATATGGTTCAGAAAATGTTTCCCCAGTGACGCTATCAAAGGGCAAAAGAACCTATTCAGGAAGAGGTCTTAACACACAATCAGACAGTGATTCATCTGATGACGACGGTCCTGATTGTGAATTTATGGAAGATTTTTCAGGAAAGTTAAGAGAACAGTGGGAAAAAGCTTCGTTGAAGAGAAAAGCTGGTGTACACAATGATCATATGAGTTCTTCAAGGCCATTTAGAGATGCTCATTGTGAATTTGGAGTGAATAAAAACAAGAAAAAACATGTTCAAGATTCTAACATTAATGGAACTGTTGATGAGAAAGAAGGTGAATCTTCTAATTGTGATGTGAGAGATGATGATGGTGGTAAAGATGATTTACCACCAAATGAGGCACCTTCTGCTAGCAGTGAAGAGGAGAATGAGAAATACGATTTAGAAAATGATGGTGGTAAAGATGATTTACCACTAAGTGAGGCACCTTCTGCTAGTAGCGAAGCGGAGAATGAAAAATACGATTTAGAAAATGATGCTACCGTTGATGGTGATGTCCCTGTTGAGAACTCCATTATTGATCAACGTGAAAAGCTTAAAGAGACCAACGAATACAAGCGGGCACTAGAAGAAGAATTGTCAGCCAGACAAAAAGCCTTACAAATCCAGGTAAATACTAGTATACTACTTACTAGTTTAATTAATACCATTATACCAATGTACCATAAAATCAGAAATTCGTAATGGTGTGATTGTTTAGTTAATATACTTTTAGTATGTCTGTGCGTTGTTTCTATTCTTGTATGTTTAAAATTGTATGGTTGTCTGTTGTTTGTGTTTGGAGTCAGGTGTCTCTCTAAAAGCAGCCTATCTTTCCCTGAGGATAGTTGTAAGATGTGTTTACATCCCATCCTTCTTAGACCATACCATTAGCTTTGCTATGAGTAGATTTGATTGGTACAGTTATATTTCTAGTTTGTCTTTCATTGTTTTGTTTGAACTACATCCTACTTTTCTGGATCTAAACTTTAAATTATATCCAAGTATGTAGAGACAGAAAACGAGCTTGCTGATTTTTTTTTTTAATTTAATGTTTTAGGCAGTGGTACGTATCAAAGTATGTTTGAACAACCTGAAACCAAAAACATGTATTTCTATTTTGCAGGCAGAAGAAGCTCAGCAGTTACGTCGTCTGCAGAAAAGAAAGAAAGCCGAATGCCTGCGTTTATTAGACATGGAGAGAAGACAGAAGCAACGTGTGGAAGAAATCAGGGAAACTCAAAAAAAGGTTAATATATTTCTTCTAGCATCTCCCTGCTTACACTTAAAAAGTAGTTATATTCGTTGGCTCTTTTTATCACTATTATTATAATTATACCTGACAATCTTGACCAATAGCAATAAATGGATAAAATTGGGTAAACAATGATCGCATTTTGGGTTGAAATGGGTCATATTATGACATAGTATGGGTTAAGATGGGTAACACCTCAACACAAAGCGGGTCAAGATGTGCAACTTAAGAACCATGTAAACATAATGAATTTCAACGGATAAGAATGATCAATAATATATTTAATGAGGAAATTATTAAAAATTATTCAAATAAACTATTTGTTTAGTTACAACTCATTTTAACTTGAGCGAAATTGATTTTTTTTAAAACAACCTGTTTAAAGTTTAAACCCAAACTGATTTTCTTGACCCGCACTCCTCATAACCCGCACCCGTTTTGACACGTTACCCAACCCAACCCGCCCATTTTGCCAGGCATAATTATGATCAATGATTATCATGATGATAACATATATTAATATTGCAGGATGAAGAAAATATGAATTTGAAAGAACAATACCGCACAGAAGTCAGAGAGACGCTTAAGAAGCTGGAAATCACTTGTCTTGATATGACTTCGTTGTTGCATGGTTTAGGAATCCAAGTTGGTAATGGTCCTTTTCCTTTATCACATGAGGTGGGTTGCATACCTTTGTGGTAATTTTGCATTTTGCATATTTACAACTGTCATGCATATGGTTCACATGGAATTCTATACTATTCACACATTCTTTTTGAACACACATGCCTAAACAGAGTAGATCTCATAATTTGTAATTATTTGAATGTATAAGTGTTTTTAATCTAGTAAAGATTGGAAATCATAGGAAAAATACCGTCAAAGCTGCGAACATAATTTCCCGTTTATATCAAAATTAAAGTAGAAAAAAGTTGCTTTTATGGCCTTAAAACTCGTGGTTGTAAATGATTTTTTTGTTTCTCAATAATTTATTGGTTCTCATTTGAATGCATTTCTATATATCTATATATGTAGTATATATATACATTTCTTAAAGAAAGTCATGTGAACTTAAGAATCTGTGACGATTTCAGGTGCGTGCAGCTTATAAGCGGGCATTACTTAGCTTCCATCCTGATCGAGCTTCTGGATCTGACATGCGTCAGCAGGTTGAGGCTGAAGAAAAGTTTAAACTTATATCCCGCATGAAGGACAAATTTTCATTTTAACTTAGTTGTAAAGTTTGAGCTCATATGTCACACGAGTTGATCATTTTGTAGTTCTTTGTTACATTCATGATGCATATAATGCATTGTTCATCAATATTTGCAGTGCATTTTAAAATATTTGCTAGTGTTTAAACATATTCTGGTTTATTTCACTAAATCTCTCTTTATTTGTTGTATCTGTAACAAACTTACTTATCCGGTATATTTCTAGTCTTTAGTAGGGTCTACGGGAAGATGAAGACAAATTTTGCCTTTAACCCAATTGGGATAAAGAGGCTGATTTAAAGGAGTGATTGGTTCAAGGTTATCGTTTGAAGTTAATCATCTTCAACACTTTTAACGTTATTTTCTCAGAATAAGTAAATAACATTAAAATTAACGTAATTTTACTTTTGTTTCTTGAGGGTCTATACATATATATTATATGCGCATGTCACAGTATTGTGACAGGTACAATACTCATCCAATTATTGAGTTTCGTTTCTTTTTCTTTTTTATTTTAACTTGTTTTTGATTGCTTTTACATCTTTGGCTCTTTTTGGACATGTAAATTGTGATTTTTATTTAAAAGTGACTGAAATGATAATTTTTAGTTGACCATATTCGTCGACATTGGTTTCAAATATTCTAGAACATTCCCATTTGTGATTTCCAACTCATAAGTAACTATGTAAGTTTATCAAATTTCATGATCATTCTAAGCATGACAATGAGTCACTTAGCCTCAAATATTAGTGTTCAATGATGACAAAATTGTTTTTTTTTTTTAAATCAAAGATTCCCCTGATTTTTATACACTTATAACTCTTTTATATTATGTTATTTTTTTTATAAAAATACATCATTAAAATCATCGTATTTTTCTCATTAATTCCATTTCACGCCACCTTTTTTTCCAATCGTTCGTGATCACACCAATATAATAAGCAATAGCTACACTTATTTCCCTCCTTTTTCAAAAAACTTTCCATATTAAAATTTTTTTTTTCTCATCTTAAATATACATTACAATCTTATTTTTTTTTATAAAAATTAGATCATTAGATAAATTTACATAAATATAAGCTAAAAAGTTAGATGAATAACATCAATATAAATTATATCAATGTAACGAGCTGTAACATAAATACAAAGTATAACATAACGTAAAGAACTGTAATTACATTAATGTAAAGATATGCATTTAATTATGTAATTAAAAAAACATTTCTATAAAAAAAAAACTTATGTGGTTTTTTTACGTGAAATCTTTTTATTGATTTTTTTCAAAATAGAAAAAACAAAACTTCTGGAAAAAAATGTTGAAAACTTATTATAAAAAATAAGAAGTTACGCTCTTACATAAGTGTAATGGTCTGTATTCAATATTGCCGCACATTATATCAATGTAATTAGAAAACTTTAAAAAAATTGACAAGACTATACTTGAATTAAAGATACAAATATTATAAATTTAAATGTGTAAATTTTATTAAATAAATGACAATGTGTATAAAAGTTATGAAAGTTTTGAAAATAAGAGGGTAAATTTTTATTACGTTTAAGGATTTAATTACATCAATATAACGATTTGTGTTTAATATTGCAGCTCATTACATCAGTGTAATTACAAACATTTTGTAAAAATTTAACAAGATTATACTTGAATTAAATATAAAAATGTGACAAGTTTAATGGTATAATTTTTATAAAAAATAACAACGTATATCAATTTATGAAGGTTTAAAAAATAGGGTAGTAAACTTTTTTTAAAAGGAAATCAAGTTAGTCAGCAAATGTTTAAACTATTTTCAACAAATCTCAGGCACTTATTTTTTCCAAAATTAATACAGACCACACACTTCAAATTCATTATATAAAACAACCAATCAAATTGGGTTATTGAGTTTACGTACATAATAACTTACTTCTATATTGAAAACCTAAATAACTCCGACAATATCAACCCAAATCTTTAGGTTTTTTTCATTACTTTTATTATTATACGTATACAAGAATATGTTATTTTATGTGTTTGTGCAATTTTTTCGTTTAAAATCTTATATCAGTGTAAGTTGTCATTACATTAAATAATTGTTGCTAGTATAATGTAAGCTTACACTTGTTGTGAATCCCTAAACGCTTGTAAAGTAGTAAATACACATAAAAAAAACATAGTCTTAAACATACATAATAAATGTTATAAAAAAACCAAAAATTTCAGTTTATCTTGTCGGAGTTCTCTCCGTGTAGTCAGGAAGACAGAGAACAGTAAGCTTGATAAAATTCCAACACCCAACGGTAAATTAATTGGTACAACATCCAAATTGGCCCCTGATTCAGGAACTATGCACCTTTGCACGTCCATATCGCTAAAACCAAACACCAAGAACACAATAACAGAAACAAAAGCATGAACAACATCAATGCTAATGATTTTAAATCTTTTCAATCCTTCATCATCATCATCAGTTGATGTTTCTTGATCACAATAATGTTGGAGACTTCCGTAGTTAAACAGATATAACCCTTTGAAGGTTGCGATGCCATAGTAAACGTGTCCATCCGAGGGGTCGATGAAGCTGTCTATGAAGGAGGACATGAAGCAAATCATGGAAGAAACCGCGATCAGTGATGCCGTGATGAGCAGGGCCGGCTCCCTTTTATAAGCTTAGAGGCAGTTGCCTAGGGCCCTCAAATTTTTGGGCCCTAACAATTAGAGTTATGTTAGGTTAGTTATTTGGTCGTATTGAATATGGAAAACTAGAAGTCTACTCATAATCATAAAAGAGAGTTTATTTAAGGTTTTTTTGTCCAAATAATTGCATTTAATTCGTTTTTGTTTCACACTTACTTGACGTTGTAATGAATCTTTTATTAATGGTACAGATTAAATATTTTGACAAGCTTTCTCGAGGTAAATAACAAGTTGAGTAACGGCAGAGTTATAAAATATTATCACCAAGTATGTTACTTCTAGCCATCTTTGTCCATATCATCTATAATTATCATTTGTTAACTGTAATTATGAGTAAACTTATGTAAATAGAGATAAATTAACATATTTTTTTATGTTTTTCAATTCTGCATACCGTAATTTTATATCATATGCAAAATTATTTACAAAAATGAGCTCAATTTGTGTATTTGCCTTGAGCCTCCGAAAGGCTTGAGTCGGCCCTGATAATGAGGTGAGGGAGCGGTTTGCTGGTAGGCAAGTGGTGCCTCTGTTGGTGAATGATGGGATCCCTGATAATGAGGTGAGGGAGCGGTTTGCTGGTAGGCAAGTGGTGCCTCTGTTGGTGAATGATGGGATAAGGGCTCGATAAGCAAGAACCGTGGCGGTTGGAAGAGGGTTAACTAGTTTGGAAGCGGTGGGTGGCTAAGGTCTTGAGGGCTGGGTGGGTTGACTTTCGGGACTTGGGCCTTGTTGGCTAGGCTTGTGGTTGTTGGGATTGGGTAGCCATCGTTGGAGTAAAAGAAGAGATCGACCGAGAGAATTGGAGAAATAAATGTGATCGTTTTTAATTTAATTTGTATTTATTTTTATGTAATAGAGACAAAAGAAATCATATTAATTGTTAAAGATTCAACTACATTCATGTTTTTGTTACATTATAAACTAGGTTATCAACCCGTGTATTATACGGATTGATTATAAGATATTAATATAGTTAGTAATAAAAATTTAAAAATTATAAAATGATATTTTGGTATAAAATGATGAAAGTAAGTATAAATAAGTAATCTATATCTATGTATATACGATATAATAAAACTATAAAAGAATAACAAATTTGACACTTGTCACTCTGACATTCATTTATCATTAACTATGTTAATACCGTGTGTATTATAGGGTTGAATAAAAATATATGATAAATGTTTATCGATTAAATTTAAATACTATAAGATGATTTTTAAATATGTCATGTGATTTAAATATTATACACACACACACACACACACACACATATATATATATATATAATATACTTTAAGTAATAAAATAATTATTTTTTCTTTAAACACTAAATTTTCAAAGTTTATTTTTTTAAACATTTCATTTTAAAAACCATTTTTGAAATTTTATGTTCTATAATTATTTGATTTTCTAAAAAAACGTTTTTTAACATTTATATAATTTTAAAATATATAAAAACTATATTTAATATTTAATATTATTATTATTTAATACAGGATGCATTCAATAGAAGAGAGATGAGGGGAAATTAAAGTTTAGGTGCTTTAAAAAAATGACACGTGTCTCTATAAAATTTTTATTTATTAGAATAGATAGATTTTTGTTGAATTGATGAAGAGTTAGAATATTGAACTGGAAAAACTTAGTGTGTCAAGTTGTGTTTTGGGTTATGTAATACATGTGAATGTTTTCCTTATTTAATACATCATATCAAACAATTTTTTTAACATAAAAATCAAACAAACTTACCTACTATATTCACTCTTCAGTAGGGATTGGAAGGAAAGAATGATGACAAACATTACCTATATATCAGTTGGGATAGAGATGTTGTTTCGAAAGAGTCTCTGGCTCAAAGTAATCTTTTGAAATTAATCATCTCAAAAAATAAGTAAAATTATGCTAAAATTAGTGCAATTTTACTTTTATTTATTGAGGACACACACATATGTACATAATACGCGTGCATCACAAATGAGGCGTATAATTATCATAAGTTGAACTACTTTTTTCACTACAAGAAAAAACATCTTTAACGGCGGCAAATATAGAGAAGACACAATGTCGTTTCTATAACTCAACCTACAACGACATCATATGGTTGTTATAGCATTAAAAAAATTGACATGCCATCGCTATAGCCTATAGCGACAAAATCTGACATCTATAGCGACGACAATTGTTGTCGATGAAGGTCCATTTTCCTGTTGTGCTTTGAAAAAAAATTATTATTGTTATCACCACTATATATTAACTTGCAACATCACCATCAGGGCATGCATGCATCTTTCGCTTCTTAGGTTTAAGTAGAGAATGGCGTAATACAAAAACTTTGGCTAATTTCACTAATTATAGTTTGTGACCGATCAACTATATGTCTATATCTATCGGTATTGATGGTATTGACACTTGGGCTACACAGTTGGTTCACACATGTCCTGTGAATTCAGTGTTCTGGTTGGGGTTTCACCTTCTGATCAAGAGGTCATGTGTTTAAGCCCTGCCAGAGGCCATTTAAAGGACATCCAGGAGGAAAAGAATCTTGAGCTTAATCTCTGGTGTGACCGCGTTTTACCTCTGCCCGGTGTGCTCTGTTAAGACAACATACGTGGTATGTAGGATCGTCGCCGTTCAAAAAAGGTTGGTTCACACATTACCATGCAAATCGTGAGGTGGAGGATGGCGCCAGTGGGGAACATCAGCATCACTTCCCCCTGGCCATTCCCCAAGTTGAAAGTGCACCACCCGCGGCTAGACATGCAAAAAAAGGGGTTTCAAAACCTAAACCGGTTGGTTAATAAATTTTTTTTATGAACTGGTTACAGACTGATATGGACCATAGGTTTGGGCCTTGGCCTGAGTTTTCAAGATAACTAGTGGACTCCCCGTGCGTTAGTTCCGCTGCTATTGCGAATATCAGAAATATAGTTATGATTTATGATATTCGCAAACATGATTCCATATATCAAAATAAATATATAAAAACACACCGCAATAGTTGCTATTCATACATAAAATCCTAGAATATAGTTATCTTGAACATGTTCATCACACCAAAAAAAAGAGCCATGCTTAGTAGTAAAATATAGTATCAAGAAACACAAATATAAGAGTTCATTTTAAGCGTCTAATAATGGTGTAAAAATGACCTAGAACCCGAATCACACAATGTCACTCAATAAAAAAAAGCTTGAACCATATCGCTCTACCAATATGAGTACTCCGTCACGATAACAATAACAATATCATGAATATCAAAACGTAGATCAAAAAACCATGCGCAATGGCTATCAATTTAAATGATATTATTGTTTCTTTGTAAGCATTAACATGATGTTAAAAATCGTAAAACGAAATGATAAAGCATTCACATAATCTATCATAAAAATATGATAGTAAGCTTGACAAATAAAATAAAATAAAAACATTGTTTTAATAAAATGGTAAAGAAAACCAAAAAACAAAAAAGTTGCTGGGAATCAAACCCGACACCCATCAGTTTACATATGTGGTTTTTATTAAAAAAATTAACATATTTAATAAGTCAATAATATTAATTAATTAGTTTTACGATTCACTTATTATAAATTATAATTGATAATTGCGTTTGGTTATATACTAAGTTACTAACTCATGAATCGGCTACGAACCCAACTAAAAACCAATTCTTTGTTCAATTAATAAACTATTAACCAATTAGGGACGTGGGGTGAAAAAAATAGATATTTGATAAAGAGAAAATTACCAAACTAGTCATTGATGACCACTTTTTTATCAAAATAATCAATAGAATTTCGGCGTCTAAGACGCCTCTTTAGATGTCATTTTTTTGTACTTTTTATAAACATACGGGCCCACATGTCGGCGGCTTTGTCGGGGTCTAAATGGGTCTAAGACCTCTTTTACTGGCGTATTAGACGCCACTTTAGACGCCCTTTTTCTACCGTATGTTTACCAAAAGTACAGAAAAAAGGCGTCTAAAGCGGCGTCTAAGACACCGGTAGAAAAGGGGTTTTAGGCACCCCGACAAAGCACTCGACATGTGGGCCCATATGTTTACAAAAAGTACAGAAAAATGACGTCTAAAGGGGAGTTTAAAAGGACGTCTTAGACACCGGAATTTGATTGATTATTTTGGTAAAAAGGTGGTCAACAATGATTAGTTTGGTAATTTACCCTTTGATAACGGCTTTATAGCTTTTTTTTACACGCCTTCATAGGTTAGTATAAATAGGTGGATTTATTGGTTTGATTACAAGTGTTTGCTCTTTAATACTTTGAAAAACAATGATTTTATCATTAGTTTGTTATCCAAAATTCGTTTTGTCGTCCAGTAGCCACAATCGTATTTTTGATTGGCATCACAGTGGCCCTTTGGTTGGATATTGGTGCAACATTGCCTATTGATAAATCCCTAACTTTAGGTCTTTTTAGTCGAAGTATATATTTTACTTGATACAAACTTTTTTTTTTATTGAAAATCCACTATGATAATGAGAAAGATTTCTATATACACGGCCAAAACGCTCAACAATATTGAGACAGGAATCGACATCTATCTAATGAATTCAACGGTTCCTGTATACATGAAAGAAAAAAGGGAATTTGAATCGTATTCCTACGAAAGAATCAGTGAAGTTGAAAAAGCACCTAATCTTTCGAATATTTGTTGCGGAGTCGATAAATTATACGACCTCTGGTTGTATCATAACGACTTGGCTACAAATAAGTTGGTTCTTCGCCATTTATTTAATGTTAAAGTCTAAAACGGCTACACCAATATATTGTCCGTTCTGTCATTAATGTTCGTTCATCCAGAAATTCACGGTTTTGTTTACACCTGGCGAGTTGCTTGTCACTACTAAACATGACTAGATATGAAAGGCATCCATTATCTTATAAAAAAAGGTTATGTTCCCCCTCCCTAAAAAATTCAATGTAGAATATTACAATGCACCATAACAATCACACCAAGATAGTGTTACGATTATGGTATAAGAGAATAAGGTTCTTTTCTCCTAAAAACTTAATCCTAAAAATTAAACATGTGAGGTAATGAGTAAGCAGACAACTCGATGACATATATTTTCCAATTTTCACCAAACTTTTGACTCATTATTGTTGCATTCATTGAATTATTGGTGATGTAATACAAATCCAACCCAACTTGTTTAATCACATTTTTAAGTTTAGCTTATTGTTACACTAGTGTATCAAAAAAAATTATTATTTTTTATATTTGAAAAATATTTTAAAAAAATATACGAGTAAAAGTATTATATGTGATATAACTAATTTGATAAAAGTATGATGTGCAGATAATAGAGATGGTATAAGAATATCATATTAGAACCAAAGCCGGCTCTTTTCAATGAATATTTAGGCGGGCGCCAAAAATTTTAGGGCCCCATCTCTAAAAAAACATGATAGTATTTTTATATACACATTTTGTAATTTATACAGAATGATACCATAAATCAATTGATTTAAACAAATTACTATTATGAATCGGTTTAGTTATGAATAAAGCTTAAAATTATTCAAAACCAAGCAGACGTAAATCTCAATCATTCCTATTATTTCTGTTTACGACATTATTGGCACATGCCAAATGTCAGTTTCTAGGTCTTGTAACGATATATCATTAAATTTGTAAATAAATTCAATAAACTTCCCGTATATACATTCTCGGTTGTGGCCAATTTTATGGTTTTCTTATGTTGAAAATTTATGACACCGTATCAAGTAGTTCCTTGCAATTGCTACGTTTGTAAAGAGTGAGTGAGAAAATGAGTGGTTCCGACCAACCAACATTAAATTATTAATATAATATTGTTAAATGTTTGATACAAATTAAAAAGGTTTGTTTTTAAAAGTTTTACATTTACAGGGTTAATATGATATTTATTTTTCTTGATATTTATTTTTAATATTTTTTCCATCTACACATTTGTCAACTTTTTCTTTTTAGTAATACAACCATTAGTTTTCTGGTTGTTGATCTTTGGTTAATAAAACCTATCTATGGAGATAAACAAAGCAAGTATGTGGGTTATACCTGGCAAAATGGGCGGGTTGGGTAACGAGTTAGAACGGATTCGAGTCAGGATGGATGCGAGTCAGAACGAGTTTTAAGCAAAATCAGTTTGGGTCTAAATAGATTGTTCTTAAAAACATCAATTTAGTTTAACTTAAGATTTGTTATAAGTAAACTAATAGTGCAATTGAATAATTTTTAGTGATTTTCTCATCAAATATGTTATTAATCATTCTTAAATGTTTAAATCCATTGCATTAACATAGTTTTTTGGTTACCCATCTTGACCCATATTGTGTTTAAGTGCTACCCATCTCAACTCATTCAATATTATGATGTTACCCATTTCAACCCATTATAATACAAATGTTTACCCAAACCAACTAATTTCCTTTGATATAGGTAAAAATTGCCACCTCTAATGTGGGTCATTAAATGTGAAAGGTAGCAAAGCACGCAAAATTGTTTTTAATACGTTAAACACGACGCGATTATTACAAATATTCAACATGAAAAACAATGACGCATAATTTCTAGTTTTAATGATTTATAAGAACTTATAAAATTGCAGGGGTACTTTAATCTAAACATATTTAATCGTGTTATAAACATATGAATATTGTCATCCCTTCTTTTATATAATGCATGTTCTTCAAACAAATAGAGTGGGATGAAGACATGATCTATCAACAATATGACTTTTTTCTTGAATTACATGTTTTTATTCACTCACATGGGAAAAAATTTTATAGATAGATTTATTAGAAGAAACTAATTATGAAAAGATTACAAGAATCATGTGTCTCACATAATTCTATTTTGCAACTTTAAGATGATTTGATTTTTTGTTTGACTCGTTTCCATTTTCCTATGGGTAAGTCAACGATTTGAGATGCAAGAAGATAGGAAATTAGTTGAGAAAGTTAAAAAGGCATTATTAGTAATCAAAGTAGTTGGTGGAAGAATTATGTCTAGAACAATGCTAAACAGGGACTTTTTTAATTTTGAACAATCATATGAGATTACCCTGACAAATCATCTTTCCGTCTGAATAACAGAGCGTGGTGACATGTCTCACTGCCCAAGAGGAAACCTATAATTGAGAAAACCCTCTGACTCAACTCAGAATAATATTTGTTTTAGGCAAAACTTCAACCCAGAAAGGCTATCACTAAACTAGAAGCCCTTTGGTGTTAATCAGCGACTTAAAACTTAAAAGCAAGAATTTGGTTTAAAAATGGAGCATACATGAAAAGGTGGAAATAATTCCAGCTAACTGTTAGAAATTATAATTTGAAGATGTAATAGCATCATACATGTAATCATAACACAAGATGTAAAAGACAAGTAAACATTTGTAAATTGTTTGATATATTATATAGACACCCGGTTTAAATAAAAAAAAACATAAAATTAATAACTAAAAAGCATATAAGCTATTTTTAAGTTATTAAATAATTATGTATTTGATTGTTGAAAAAATATCTTAAAAGGGATGGAATTTCTTTATAACATATGTTTTAAAAAAAGGGTGATTTTATTTGGACACCCCGCTTTTTTATTTTAACACCCCTGCCGGTCAAGACGGGCCATACTGGGCAGTACGACCCGTTTTGAGTACAGACAAACATTCCAGGTAATTCCTTGGAATCAGTGAAACATTCTGTTGGACGGGCCGTACTGACCAGTACGGACCGTCTTGGCATTCACTTATTTTTCCAAGCCATTTTGGGTGTCAAAGCAGTTGAGTCACTTAATACGGCCCGTACTGGTCAGTACGGGCCGTCTTGAAATTATTTATTTTATTTAAACTTAATTTACGTATTTAAATATTTTTTAACTATATACGTTTAGTACGTGAATTATTTGAATGATATACGACTATTATGTTAAATAATTTTTAACGATATACGTTTAGTACGTGAATTATTTGATTAAACGTCATAATTTTGTTACGTTATCATTTATAACGATATTGATTATTTATGAAATCGTTTTAACTAAATATTTCATTTTATAATTAGTTTGTTTACGTTAATTTGAATAATTTAAACGTTAATTCTGGAAACACCTTACGGCACCACTCATAACAGCAAGGTCTCGATCTGTTATGATCACTCTTGGCTCCATACATTTATTCAACATACTCTTAGCCATTTCCAAGACTTAGACGTAGTTTTCCTCACGTTCTTTGCTTACGAACGCGTGAGCAATACTAAACGTCTGTTATGTGGAGGTTACGCCAACAATTTGAATAAATGGAAGTCTGTACTGGTTCGTTTTGTACGTCGCGTCCATCATCAGTACATGCGGAAATGCACGCCACCAGCAATACGATTTTGGATGACAGAAGAAAATGTCTTCCACGACGTTTGTTTCAGGATCCTACCGGGTATAGTAAACGTACCGCTGATTGTGAAGCATGTTTTCCAAAACCTGCATCGGAGTATCACCGAATTTCTTCTTGTTTTTTATTTTCTGCTGTAAATTGTATACATCTCTAGAGATGGATACATTTGCAGGGTTATGTTTCTTTATGCTCGAAAGAATGTTACGAGGATCCATGTATCGCTCGGTCAGATTCTCAACCATATCTTCTTCCTCCTGAGTAAATCTTCTAACATATGGATGACCCTCTAGATGATGAGCAGGTTCGTGATTGTAATTGTCGTTTATCACCTGTAATTTCCAGGATTCACGAACTTCGTTGTATAACCCTATCAGTTGAAACGGACAACCGATTTTCTTGCTGTCCGACCGTCTAAGTATTGCGATGCTATTGTGCTCGCCACCACGGTCACACATGAGCCAGACTTTGATTACACTGTCTGTTGTCTTTGATTTCTTCGTTCTTCTTTTGACTACAATGTAACCATTGTCTAGTACTCTACTTTTCATCCTCCCTACGAGCGCTTCTTCGGACATAAACTCCTGACATATAAAAGCAATAATAAATACCGTAAATGGGTAGCGATAATATACAATCATCAACATTTATGTTTCATTTAAGTTACCTCTTTGGTTTCCCAGTTAATGTTTGAATCCACCGGCTTTTCTTCATAAGCCTCCTCCGGTTTGAATTGTTTACTGTCATCATACACGAATCCATAATCGTTTTGTTGCGCATACGATGCTTGACTGTCAAAACCGACATCAGCGTTAGGTTCCGCATTCAGATCTATCGTGTCGTATGAATGCTCAACAGGAGGCTCTTCGTTCAAATCTGACACGTAATAGTTGAAAAAACTCCCATCCAGAACGACATTGTTACAAATATGAATTATCTTAAAATATATTCGAATTCTAAAACTTATGCGTTCGTTTGAAACGATTCAAGCTTATATACAAATTTGAAGTTGGTTCAATACGGCCCGTACTGGTCTATACGGCCCCGTATTGGTCAAATCAATGTCTTTCCATGTCAGCATTGTCAGAATTGAAAAAGCAAGATGGGTCGTACTGCCCAGTACGGGCCGTCTTGCTTTCAAATCATTGTTCTATGTTGCAAGGAATATCTGTACGATGAATTAGACGGCCCGTTTTGCTCTCAATCATTGTCAAAGGTTGTCAGGGGAAATGTTTGACCAGGTACTGAGACGGGCCGTACTGGGCAGTACGAGCCGTCTCAAGGGTGTATTTTTAAAAAAATGAGTGTAAGAATAACACAATCCTTTAAAAATTAATTTGTACATCATGAAACATTTTAATAACATTTAACATTGTCGCACTGTCACTTTACTTATTGCATCAACAAAATTTTTTATTTATTAAACAACAAATTTATTCTACTTCTTATAAAATAGTTTAAACTAATCTATTATTTATATGTAGAATTTAAACTTACAATCTTACTTTAAAATACAAGGTCTCTATTAAATAAGATAGTATGTCTAATATTATCTAATAAAATATTTTGATTAAACAAAATATAACGATTGAACCTTGTTTATAACAATAATGTTAGAAGTTAGAACTTTTAATGAAAATCATAGATCCACTGAATGGTTTTACGACTTGACTTAATGCGTGAATAGTGGAACCTTGACAATTTGACATATTTTGTGGGATATAATGACAGTTATCAATCAATTGTCATTAAATAACTAATTCTATATCACATCCATATGAGTAGGGATTAGTTATTTGCACGCTCAACCTTTTTATTTTAACACATCGCCCATCTAATACGTGTCATATACTCATTATAGTCCTAAAGGCCTATGTGAGGCATATACTCCTCTCTTACGTACACCCATTGATTCTAAAATGATTGGTCACGTATAAGCCACATATAAGACTTATACGACGTGTATAGACCTACATGAGCTATATAAAAGTCTAATTATTGACACTGTCAAATTCTGACAACCAATGATTGTCCTCTATATGCCTCGTATAACTTATATGATACGTATAGAGGGTGTGAAGGGTGTGAGGTGAGTGTGAAAATAACATAAACAATTGGGGCTTGTTTCAATAACCACTAAATGTGACTCAACGATAGTTAATTTATGAAAAAGTTCTGTATCAAAAAGGTTGTAACTATTTAACTAAGCATGGCAAAATGGGAGTTCAAGTCAGGCAAAAGATCGGAACGTGTTCGGATCAAAATAGTAGCGGTTAGGATGGGTTCTAAGCCAAATATGTTTGGGTTTAAATGAGTTGTTTTTTAAAAAATCAATTTAATTTAAGTTAAAAAATATGTTATAATAAAACAAATAATTTATTTAAATAATGTTTAGTGATTTTATCATTAAATGTATTTTTTTAATAATTTTTGTATGTTTGAATCAATTTTATTTACATAGTTTTTAGGTGTTGTTCAAAAAAAACATAGTTTTTAGGTTAATCATCTTGACCCATATTGCATTAAGGTGTTACGCATATCAACTCGTTTGATGTTATCATACTAACCATTTCAACGTAAAATACAATAATAATTCACCCAAATCAACCTATTTAATTTATTTTGGGCAAAGATTGTCAGGTTTAACTGAAGCTTTGTCATATAAATAAATAAATAAATAAATACATAAATAATTAATAATTAATTAATGTAGCTACAAGAGTATAAATTGTCGCAACTACTTTTTTTTAATTTAATGAAATATTGATGAAGAATTCTGAATTTTTATTAATTCTATAACTTTATGCTTAACCCTCTCATAAAAAAGCATTTTTAGCCCATTCGTTATCACCCACAATATGAATGGCGTTAATGTGACATATTTGGTGAGCGTCTAGAAACTTTCAAGTTTCAATGTTAATTGGAAGATATATGATTGTCAATACTTTCTTTAGTCCTCACAAAGATGAATATCATATATGATATTAAAATAAAACGTGATACGATTATTAAAATATTGATTTTTATATAAATTAAACTAATACTCTAATATTGTTACGAATATCATTCGTATGTTTGTTGCTACATAACACGTCTTTTCATTGTAATTTAATTTTCAAAAACGGATGTTTGAAATTGTAACATAATGATTTTCAAAGAACGGGCATTTGAAATTCTTAATTTCATAAATATATGATTCTAGTATTTGATCAATCTATAATTAAGTGAGCTATTACGCACTCTTTCAAGGGTGACTGCTTCAAGGCAAACCTCATGGCTGTCTCTACACCCCTACCTCCTTTTGCTTTCTTTTCCTCTGGCTACTAAGATGTTTCAGTTCGCGAGGTCGTATGTCTCTTGTCTGCCCATGGATTCAGCAGCAGTTTAAAAGGTTAACATATTCGAGAATCTCCGGATCTATGTATAAAACAAATAGGTGTTTCTTGATGTTTTCTTGTGTAATTAACTATTTATGTAAATTATATAATTTTATTTTTAACAAAACTTGAGAACTTATGGCCCCTACCAAGCTTCATGACACCCACGTTCAACTCCATCTCCACAACCAAAATAATTATACACACAGCAAACAACCAACATGATTAAAACAGCAAAAAAGCAATTTAAAATATTTAATTATATCATTTTCATATAGCTTAATTATATTATTTTCATATAACTTAATAGTGATTTCCCTTTTTTCTTTTATATTATTTAAGAAAACGTAAAATGTCATAATGATTTTATATGCTTTAACAAAAAATATATATAAATAAATTTATAGAGTAATCACTTTCACCAAATAAAAAACGAAAAAGACATATAGGTCCCATGCAACAAGCCTATCATTAATACACCTTTTTTTGCTTTGTCCCTTTAATTCATCTTCTTCATCTTTTCCATCTTCACCATCATAGTTATACATTAAGGAGTTTCACACTCGAAACCAAGGGGAAAAAATGGTCAAAAATGGCTCCAAAATGCCAAGTTTTTGTCTTGCGAAAATTCGCCCAAATGTTCGAGTCCGTTCACCAACTATACAATTGAAAGATTGCGTTGATGATGATCAAAAATCAAAAGCTTTCGACGGGTTTGACAATGAGAAAGAGACTAAACCCGAAGGTGTCACTAAAGTCGAGCCGCCTGTTAAGGTTGTCAGTAGGAAAGTGATGATTGTCGCTGATTCGAGTGTTGAAGCGAAAAATGCTTTGCAATGGGCCTTAACTCATACGGTTCAGAGCCATGATGTTGTAGTTCTTCTCTATGTCAAGAAGATTACTTCTAAACAAGGTTTGTTTATGGTAATCCTTACCAATTTATGCTCTTAAAATTAGGTTTTCTTAAGATGCTACGTTCATGTGTTATGATTAGTTACATATTTTTAGGTGTCACGTCAGCATCACATCAATACCCTTATCACCACTAATGTACCCATGTGGTGCTAATCAGTTGCTCGTACCTCATGAATATTTCTTTCCTTTATTATGTGTACGATTTAGTCCCTATTTAGGCCCTGTGTAATCATCACCTCCTCTTTACTTCACGTAAACACCATGTAAGCGTCACGTAAGTGACTGGAAGGACGTAATCGGGGCTTGAGGGTTGTCACGACTATTGTTACCCTTACTATCAAGAAATTTTGATCATGACCTTTATGAATTTTGGAACTATGCTAATTCTTGATAAATTTTAACACTAACCCTCAAAATTATCGATTTTAATATTGTGAAATTTTTACAATAATAATTAAACATATTATAAACTTATAAATGCATACTTAAAAAACTTTTTACAGCTCAGAACATGTTTTAATCAAAATCAGTTTTGATATAAATAGATTGTTTTTTAAACCATTAAGTTGATTTAAGTCAAAATGTGTTATACCAAACAAATAGTCCATTTAGATAATTTATAATAATTTTCTCATCAAATATTTTACTAATCATTTTAAAAATTTGAATTCATTGCATTCACATAGTTTTTATGTTACATATCTTTACTTGTATTGTGTTAAAGTGTTATTCATTTCAGCACATTCTATGTTATAATGTTGTTCATTTCAACCTATTATATAATACAACAAATGCTTACCCAAACCAACACATTTCTTTTGATTTGGGTGAAAATTGTCATCTCTAATCCCAATCCTTAAACAAATAACTTAATAACTAATAAAAATATCAATTATAATTTACAAAATTACAATACCAATAACAATTGAAGAGACAATGAAGTTTGATCAACATTCCTCCCCCGACTAGACTCCACCCGAACCTAACAAAAAAAACGTTATATTTAATAAAAAAAAAAACTGACGCTAAAAACTAAAAAGTATCATGCGCTCACTCACTCACTCTGTTATTTTATTTTATTTTATTTTTTAATACATTTAATGTTTTTTTTACTACGAACGCTTGGCTCCTTGCTCAACGTTCCCTTTCTTCTCTCTTCACGCTCATGAGGATTCTCAGGCCATATATCCAGCTCACACAACTCTCACGTGCCAACAGCATGGTGATTGCGTCAGCCACGCTCCACCCCAGCTCTCACGTGCTTAGACTACTCACGTTCACAATCAACCAACTTAAATTATTCATTAAAAAAATAATTTCTCTTTCTTCTATATATACAACCAACTAAACATAATTTTTTCACTCTCATTCATAACCAACCCAACCAAACATATTTTTTTCACTCTTATTCATAACCAATCTAATTAAAAATTGACATGTGTCACATTAAATAAAAATATTAATAAAAAACAACCAATCAAATGTTGATCCACTAACTTGATTGCCCATTTTTTATGAATTAGTGATAATATCAACAAACAACCGATGGATTTGTTCATGGATAGGAGTAGAGATGCACAAAATAACCGGTTAACCAAACCGGTACCGGTTCGTAACCGGTTAGAAACCGGTTATTGCAATCGGTTATAGGTTTTTGGAAAAACCGGCGGTTTAGGACCGGTTTGAGATTTCAAGAGATCAAACCGGTTAACCGGTCCAACTCACTAAAAAATCGGTTATTTGAAGGTTAACCGATTCGGTTAACCGGTTTCGGTTATTATACGGTTTCAGTTTTTGAGCTTGAAAAACTGGCTATTAGAAAAAACCGGTTTCTAGCCTTTGACCAGTTAACCGGTTCGGTTATTCTAAAACCGGTTTCTAAAAATATGTGTTTGTGCGTCACTAGATGGGTGAGGGTCTTGTTGCCTTTTGTGGATTCTCTACCAATCTCATCTAACCATATTTGGATTTTTTAGGGACCTAAGGTCAAATCAACTCAACCGTTGGCTTCTTTTTCTCTTTTCTTTTTTCATATATTTTATTTTTAATATTGTTTATAAAATTTATGTTGAAATACTTCTAGAAATAATAATTTTTTAGATTTTTCTCGTGTACGTTTGTTAAGATATTTCGTATAAAGAAAGTTATTAGTCGTTTGTCATATCTGCAATATATTAAAATATATTTTCTTCATTTAATTTATTATTAATATAGATATAGATGTACTTGGATGCAATGCATATGATAGAATAAAAATGTAAAAACAAATTAACGCAAACACAAAATTAAAAATTAAAAAAAAAAGTATATATGAATGTATAAATAAAGTTTCTAAAAAGAGATTTTTAGTGAAAAATAATAGGTAAATAAAGAAATTGAAGGACGACTATCTATATTATTTAGTTTTCCAGCTCCATCGATGATTTTTGCTCATGTGGTTAGTGTGACACACTAAACAGATGATTAAGCTGATAACCTATTAAAATAACATATAATTAACCTGTAATCAAATATGTGTGTAATTTTATATATTATCTGACAAACTTTCTTACAGCAGAAGAGGAACAACCCACAAACTCTGAGTAAAATTTTATAAAGTGAACTATAAAATGATAAAATATAAAAATAATAATAATAATCAAAACAAAATAAACTAAAAGTTGTAAGTCGATAAAGCCAACCTAATCAAATCATTTACATTAATTTTTGTAGCGAAAAAATTATCATGCTTCTACTATTATCAAATTATTATAAATAAATTTTTCATTACCAGAATTTGAGCTCACTACTTTACTTCTAAATGACACTGCTTCTAAAGGATAGCCCGTCCCTACTCTACGAGTGGGATAGATATGCCATTTGTTTATTTTATTTAATATTTTCCCACATTAATTATGAATATGCGGGTATAAAAAAAATTATATAAATAAACAAGGCGAAAAAATCAATATATCATATAAAATATAAAAATAGTGTAAAATTTTTGTATTGTTGTTTGTATATGAGTTTGAAAAACATAAAAAGTTAACTAAATCATGTATTATAATAAAGATAATTAGTAAGCCAAGAATACTATGCATTTGACATCATTTCTCCGTATTTGTAATAGGAAATGAATTGAACAAGGAAAAACCCATGAAAGTTCCTGGTTTTATTTGTTCTATGAAAACCACATGCCAGATGAAATACCCGGAAGTGAGTATTGTTCACATCCCTAACATACTTTTTTCTAATTTCTTTATAAATATATAAAAATTTATAAACTTATGTTAAATGTTATATATTTCACTTTTTATTTTTTTATACTAAAGCTACAAGTTGAGATATCAATGGTAGAAGGAAAAGACAAGGGTATAACCATTGTAGAGGAAGCAAAAAAACAAGAGGTGACAATGTTGGTCCTAGGGCAAAAAAAACAACCGATTACATGGCGGTTGCTGTTGACATGGGCGGGTAAGACATCGGGTGGATACGGTGGCAGAGTGGTTGATTATTGTGTTCAAAATGCGAGTTGTATGGCGTTGGCAGTAAGAAGGAAGAGCAAGCGGGTAGGTGGGTATCTTATTACGACTAAACGTCAGAAAGATTTTTGGCTTTTGGCTTGATTAAACCGTATAATTTATTTGAAAATGTATTTGTAAAGTGTTTCTTTTTACCTAAATTTATGTAAATATGATGTGTATATCTTTAAGTAAGAACAGGATGCGAGTTATGTTTTTTAAAGCCTATCGATATACCAAAAAAAAAAAATCGCTTTCGATGTTTATGTTATATGTAAACAAATCCACTTGTTTTCCTTTGAAACAAGATTACTAAAAAATCAAATTAAGCTAAGGTTAAATGTATATAAGTGTATAAGTTGTAAAGTTTTAAATTATTTAAGATGGTATGTTGTGATATAAATTTAGAAGTCATACTAGATAATCATATGTTTACTAAACTTAAATTGATGTTCGTTTGGTCAACAAGCTCAATTTTAAGCTTAGTATATTAAGTTACTTGATAATTTTATTTATATAATTTTTTTAACATATATCAGATCGATTGTATAAATTGTAATTATCCATACATATAAGTATATATTTTAAATACAAAATAATTAGATTATTAATATATGAGTAGACGGACCCTACCAAGCTCGAGTTTAAAAGCTTACTCACGATTACTCGAGCTTTATCGTAGATCTTGAAACCTAACTGAAGCTACGTTAAATTAAGGGAAAATAACCAAAACCAATATGTTGCACAATCTGGCTATTTGACTTTTTTATTCCCGAAATATCCATAGCTTAATGGGCGCCGTCGTCCATTAACTAGCCGGCGGCCACCCATTTGAGCACCAATACCATTTCGCCACGTGGCGTATACGGGCGCCCACGCCCGTTAACTCTGACGAACGCCCGTCATTCAAATAAGTTGTCACAGGCGTCCGCCCGTAAAAAAAAATCCGTCATCTCACAGGCGCCCGAACCGACCAAACAGGCGTCCGAACCTACCAAACGGGCGTCCAAGTTTTTTTCCTCGAAAAACACATAACAGGCGTCCGCCTGGTTTTTTTTTTCCGACTTTTTTGCACAGGCGTCCCGACCGTAAAAAGGGTTTTAAATATTTTGCGTAAGTTTACACATTTTCTTGAATTAGTTTAAACAATTAGTTATGGAATTTACAGTTGTTTTCTGTATTGTTGGAAATTGGGAGGTTAAAGATGGTAGATACGATTATCTTCCTATTGATTGTTTGCGACGTGCTGTATGTCTTCATTATAAAATTAGTTATCAAAAACTACTTGATTTAATTTCTGTTCGTTTTGGTATTCGAGATATAAGTCGAATATCGTATAAATTTTCAACATACATATATCCTGTTGATATATGTGATGAGAACGATATATCTGTTTTTTTTTAAATAGTTGAAAAAAATCAGAGTTAAATATGTTATTTGTATGCCGTTAATGATGTTAGAGTTGATCAACTACGTGATAGAAAAATTTCATCACATGGTTCTAACTCAAAAAAAATTCGAAAAAAAACCAGGCGGGCGCCTGTTATGTGTTTTTCGAGGAAAAAAGCTTGGACGCCCGTTTGGTAGGTTCGGGCGCATGTTTGGTCGGTTCGGACGCATGTGTAGGTGGTTCGGGCGCCTGTGAGATGACATAATTTTTTTACGGGCAGACGCCCGTGATAACTTATTTGAATGACGGGCGTTCGTCAGAGTTAACGGGCGTGGGCGCCCATATACGCCACGTGGCGAAATGGTATTGGTGCTCAAACGGGCGGCCGCCCGCTAATTAATGGGCGCCGGCGCCCATTAAGCTATGGACATTTCGGGAATAAAAAAGTCAAATGGCCAGATTGTGCAACATTTTGGTTATTTTTCCTTAAATTAAACGGGTAAAGTTCAAGCTTAGATGAGCTCAAGCTTGTTTGTACCCCCTATCCAAGGGAGATGTAGATCAGTTAGCGTATGCTTAATTTATTACTTTACTAGGTTATAAACCCGTGTAGTACACGAGTTTACAAATAAAAAATAATGTGATTTTGTAATTATGTGTTCATAAATTTACATGATTATATTAATGCTAATAATGTTATTTATACCTTTTTTATATAGAAAAATTTTAAAGGTAAAAATTTATAAAAAGACGTTCTTGAAACACACATATATATATATATATATATTAAATATAGATGTATTAAACATTTACATAGGTGAAATATTTGAATTTTATAATTATATGTTTAAAATAACATAATACATATTTTTCAAGGACGTTTTATAGAAAAAAAATTAAAGAATTAATTCATAATTTAATCATATTATTTACTAACTTAAATAAAATCATTAATATTTAATAGAAGAGAAAAGATAAAAAATCAAAATTTAATAAAAACATGGCACATAAAAATATTTATGATAAGAAACAGGCGGGAAAAAAAACTTTAAGTAACCTATAATGTTTACAAGTGACATATCAAAACTTTTATTTATTATATAGTATAGATTTTTATTATTATATTTTACATGCTTAAATTAATTAATTACGCTAAACTAGGTATATCACTACAAGAAATTTGAATTTCGTATTATGTTTAGGTAATTATATTTACTTGTGCATAATTTAAGTGTCATAATGTGTGGTCTTGTTACTTTAAATATAAATCAATATCCACACATCACTTATATGTGATATTCATACTATACATAATTACATACACATATATGTGCTAGTAAACATACCAGAACGTGTTGGTATATATATAACGATTTGTTTAGGTGGCAGATGGCATGACAAATGATATGGCAAATGATGTGGACACTAGTGATGATGTAACATTTTCTTAAAAAAGTGTTGTTGACACATATTATAATATATGTGGGTAAAAATAAAATTGTGGCGGTATAAAAGTAGTTTACGTGTAGGTATTGAGTTTAATATGTGTAGAAAAATATGTGTGTGTTGGTAAAAATATATTTATGTCTAGACATTGATCGTGATATAATTAGGTATAATATTCAAATCCATACCAACAAATACAAAATTGTATGTACAAAAAGCTATAGAGTTATCAAAATTATCATACATAAATACATATGTTCAAACATCATTGTTCAAACCATAAAAGTACGTACCATTCATAAAAACTAAAATACTTGCTAACAAAACATAAACTATTATTCTATTAATAAGTCACAACATGTTTATAGATAATACCAAAACTACTTCACTTATTAATATGTTTTTCACCCTCTATTGTATCACCTTGAGATGGTCCTGATGTGCTTCATGCATGTGACATGATATTACTCTCAATCGGTGCATGTTGCATAATTACACATATACCTTTAATTTCAGTTTTGCAAATGCATCCACAATTTCATCATAAGTGGGAGACTTTAATTTATGAGTACTACCCATGCAAGTGAATAGAGCTTCGTCCAATTACTTTCTCAAAAATCGACTTGGCGCTTAATGATTATACACTGAATGTGTATTTCTCAAGCTTCATAATATCTTTATGTTAACCAAAAAAAATGAAAACAAGTGCAATAAATTAATCATTAAAAGAATTTCATATATCTCTTTCAACTAGTTTTTTTTGGCATAAGTAACAACATACAAACAAAAAGTAGTGATTAAGAAACCAACTTGCTTCTGCATATTTATGGTTATTTTTTTGGTATCTCTATGAGTTATATATATATATATTTTTGAACAGAAAAATTATTCTCCTCCTAAACTATCCAAACTAATTACACTATTGCATGAGATATAACTAATGACCTCATATTATAAGAGGCGCAAACTTTACCAAGTAAGCTAGTCTCATACTTATATAATCTTTATTTACTATTTTTTAGTGTTTCAATTTTTTTGTTATTGGTAACTTTCGCGTACGTTTTTTTAGATGTTAACAATAAGTTGAGTGAGTTTTTTTGTTTTGTTTTTCTTTTTTGTTTATTTATTATTTCTTATCTCTTTTTTTAGTGTTATGTTTCTAAAATAAATTTATAAACGTTGTTTTGGTTATTGTGTGTGTTTGCGATCAATCTACGCTTTCGGTTCACGAAATCAGTTTTATAACTAATTAAGAATGTTTTAGAATATTATTTTAAAGTAAATTTTATTACAAAATATATAACAATGAATTACAAATATAGGTATAGGAAAAAAAAAATGGCTACCTCCCGTCCGTGATGTACTATTTAACCCTAAATATCATCAAAGTCATTTCATGCAATAAATCCATTTAAGCCCAATTTGTTGCAAGACGTGAAAGGCATTTTGATAGGGGTAATCATCCAACAGGACCAACACCACAATAAAGTGTGTCCCAATGTCCCATTAATTAATTATTTTGTTTGTTTCCACCATGACTCAACATTTTGTTATACACCTAATTTTGTTATGTTATTTTCAATTAATTTTTTTATAAAAAATATATGATGTGAATTTAATTACCATACGTGGTCGATTATTATACAAAGTATTTTTTTTTATGCAAGGTATATCATGAAATAGAGGTAATTTCGTTCATAACAAGTTATAATATTAATCACTCACACAAGTTATAGTAAGTATCATAATAAAATAATAATCACACAAATTATAATAATCAGACAATGTATGCTATAATGATAACGCGACAACTTAACAACAATGATAACCATGCAACTTATAATAATAACACAAGTGATTATGATAATCATGCAAGTTATATTAATCATATATATATATATACGTTACTACGATAATAAAGCAAGTTAAACGACAATGGTAATCACGTAACTTATAATGATAATCATACAAGCTATTATGATAATCACTCAATTTATAATAATCACGCACGTTAGAATGATGATATGATATCGCAGATTATACAACAATATATTGACGTTTTTGTAAAGAAAAATATTTAAAAAAAAAACTATATTAAACTCAAATTAAAGAAAATTGAATTCTTGAGTTTAAGGTGTAATTTTTATATAAAAATATATGCCGTATGAAAAGGTTGTATGCGTTTAAATAAAAAGTCGCTATTGATATTTTCCTTCGATGCGTGATAATTTTATCCTAAAATCTGAACTGTTAATTTCTTAGATTAATGACTCACAGCTCTTCTTCACTTCTAACACAGAACTTATAATCATAATTTAAAGATACATGGTTTCTTGATTTGTAAGATTATATAATTGCTTCTTATTAAATAAAGATTAGGTTATGTTCCAAGTAATTAATTTACGTTTGTTTATGGATGAAATTTCCTCTGCCAATTAACTGCTCCGGTTTCTTTCATACAATCAATAATTCATTATATCTTTTGATTGATGAATATCCTTTGGTAGGGTATGAATATTTGAACACCCAATCATATATGCTATTGAGATACTCCCTTACCATTTATGTTTCTATATACACATATATAATATAATTAAGGAAAAATGTCCTAATTAATAACCAATTGATATACTTTTAATATCATATCACCCTCGTATCCCATAATGAGAATTATTATTTTTTTGTTTTATTAAAATACTGAAGATTTCAATTAGAAAAAGAAAAATAAGCTAACAATTTTTACTAATTAGTTAATTAGAGAAGGACTTTATTTTATTTGATTAAACTTAATATAATGGTAAGGCTGGGTGTTTTCATATTTAGGTGATATTTGAACACTTCGTCAAAGAATATTTTGAATACGTTCTTAACAGTAATTATAGGTAGCATTTCTTTGGTCAAATGCATATGTTGTTTTAGGTTCTTACATCAGTTAAATCAAAAGGTTTGTAAGAGAAAAAAAAAACGGTTCAAATTAAAACATGTCGTTAGATACTTTACGACCTATATTATATTATACCTATATACATTTGAAAGATTTATGAACAGTAATACTATTTTGATAATAATAATAATAATAATAATAATAATAATAATAATAATAATAATAATAATATTATAATACAATAATATTAAAATATATTATTAAAGATTATGAACAGTAATACTATTTTAATAATAATAATAATAATATTAATAATATTATAATACAATAATATTAAAATATATTATTAATATTATATAATTAAATATATTAAAATTATTTTATAATATAATATTAATATAATATAATAATATTAAAAGATATTATTTTTATAATAAAAATATTATAAAATTATTATTATAATATAATATTAACATTAAATTATTATTATACTTAAAATATACTATTAATATTAACATTAAATTATTATTATACTTAAAATATATTATTATTATTATTATTATAAAATTATTTGATTAATTTTAATAACTAGTATTTTGACCCGCCGCATGTTGCGGCGGCGTCATAACGGTTAGTAATTAAATTTATACTATCTACTAAAAACATATAGGGATAAACTTTTAAGTGACGTCTTACAAAATTTATGAATGGAACGTAAAATTATAAGAGTTAATCATAAAAGTTTATTTATTAAGTGTATAAATAAACTTTTAACTCTACAAACCTAAGGAGGGTCAAATCGACGCTCTACGAAGTCTAGGGATAGAGCATAAAAGTTTAGAAGTTAAACATAAAAGTTTTGATATTGAGTGCAAAGGTAAACTTTAAATTCTAAAAGGTAGTTGTTATAAATGTGTTCGATTGGACGAATGAGTATTCGATTTTGATAGTATACTCCTAAGGAATATGAACTCAAAACACAAATTGTTAATTTATAAAACTAAACCATAAAAAAGTTACGTTTCTCAATTACTATTATCATTCTCTTTTTAGAAATATTTAATTATTATTATTATTTAATTATTAGTATTATTTAAATATTTTTATTAGGTAAATAGTTTATGAATTAATTACAAATAAAATATGTGAATATTAAAATTATGTGAGTAAAGTATATGAGGGAGCTTTAAAAATAAGAGTTCAAAGTTCAGGGTCAAAAGTCTAACTTTTGATTTAATTCAAGTTTGAGACCCCCTTTGTTGCGGCCTGCGGTCGTAATATCGTTGCAACCTTTCGAAGCGCTTTGATCAACAGTCGTATTTTGAAGCGGTTCATTTAGAAAGGAAAGCACTCTAGAGGTAGACACGGATGTAAGAAAATTTTATTTTTAGTTAAGTAACAAAAGTGGTAAATTAGAAATTTGAGGAAGTTAAAGTAATATTTACAAAGTTTTTTTGAAATTTAAGGAGGTGAAAATGATAACTCTGAAATCATATGATGAAAATTTAAAGTCTAAAGATCAGTTGCAACTGGAAAAAAAAGTGAAAAAAAGAGAGATTATTAAAAATAGTTGGGAAAAAGATGGGAGAATATAAAAAAAAGTTCTTGAGAAGGATTCGAACCTTCGCACAAAGCTTCCAAGTAAAACCCCCTTACCATCTCATCCAAAGCTACAATTGTTTGTTGTATTCGAAATTTGTTTATTTAACTAAGTAATAAATGCTAAGAAAGAAAAGGATGAAAGCCACCGACGTTGGTTTTTATATATATAGGTAATGTTATAAAAATAAAGATAAAAAAATTAGGTTAAAAAATGATGAATTAATTAAAAAGAAAATGCAATTAAAATATTTAATATAAAAATATAAAGAAGAAAAAGGAAAAAGAAAAAAGAAAAAAGGAAAGAAAAAACCACGTCGGCTGGCCACCGACGTTGGTTTTTATATATATAGGTAATATTATCATATAATATTGTTAAAGTATATTACTATTATAACAAATATATAAAATTATTATTATTATTATTATTATAATATAATATTAACATTAAATTATTATTATACTTAAAATATATTACTATTATTATTATAAAATTATTAGATTAATATTAATAATATTACAATATAATATTGTTAAATTATATTATTATATAAAAAATATTTTAAAATATATATTATTATTATAATAAAAAAATATTATATAAAAAATATTATATGATAAATATAGTAAAATTATTATTATAATATAATATAATAATATTAAAAGATATTATTATTATAACAAAAATATTATAAAATTATTATTATATTTTAAAATATATTATTATTATTGCAATAAAAAATATTATATAATTTGATTGACAGCCGTTGCAACCATTTTATTTTTGTGTTTAGATAATTGTGATAATACAATCACCGTTATATTCGAATAACATTATTAACATAACGATATGACTTTATCTCTTTTTTTCATATTATGTTTGATGCAAATTTTAGACAACTTTTATTTTTTTGTCAATATTTTTAAAAAGATTTTGTGTTAAAGTTTTATGATGATATCTAATTTTTGAATTTGAAATCATGTTTTTATCGTATAAAATAAAGGAGGGGTACCGCCGTAACGCGCGGGAGGTAACCCGTAGTTTAATCTAAAGATATGACCATCTTTATTTTATTTTATTTTTTTGTTTGCATATCTATTAATAATATGTCATATGCTTTGATAAATATTAGTGTTAGAGTGAACAAAAAGGTTAGAACTAGTTCTATGTATGATTAATCTTATATTTGTTGTATAATCAAGTTATGCATGCTATTAAGATTTTTGTACAATAGTGTATTATACTGATTAGGTGAAGTTTCATAAAAAAATTCTTACTTTAGAGAAACTTTGAAAATTAATCTCAATCATTATCAATCATTTTTTTTGTTTTTCATTTCCTTTTATATATAAGTTTATAAATGGAAAAATAGGGGAAAAAATCTCACGTTATTGCATATATATATAACTTGTATGATACATATATTTACGTTATATAAATTAGCTTCATGTAACTTTATGAGTTACATGTGACACTTCAAGAGTTACATATATGTAACTTCATAATCTACATATGTTTATTTATTTTTTATTTTTATTTTTATTTTTTTGCTTATTTACAGTTATAACTTTATAATTTAAAGTCATGATTTTTTTTAATTGATTTATTGGAAGTAGTTTTCTTCGTTTTATTTAAAATAATGAATTTTCTTTTAACTCTCCTCTTGTTGATTAAAATAATATAATATGTGATTTAATAATAGTATATTTTACTAATTAAAATCCTATCTTTTATTATTTAACAATAGTATTTTATTGATTAAAACGTTATATTATGTATTTTAGTTGATTTTATTGAGTAAAATATTGTCTTATATTATATGATTTACATGTACTATGTTTACAGGTTAAAACATTATATCATGTAATTTAATATAAAAATCAATCAACGTACTCAGTATATCCCGCCATTAGCATGCTAAGGCAGGGTCTGAGGAGGGTGAGATGTAGACAGCCTTACCCTTACCCCGTAGGGGTAGAGAGGCTGCTTCTAGTGAGACCCTCGGCTCATGATGCTTGATCAACCGTCCGAAACGATTTTAACGTTATTTTCACTGAATAAGTAAAATAACGTTAATATGTTGTGTCATATAATTCTAAAATTAATAACTGAAAAAATAATAGTCAAAGATGATTTTGGACGGCCTGTAAATAAACTCAATTGAATAGTGAGATATTACGTAGTTTTTTATCAGTTTAATCTAGCTAAAAAAATATAGGCATGTATTAGTATATATAGGCCATATTAATAACATCTTTTTTTTTTTTAATAGCTAAAGACCATAGGAAACAATCAAACAATTCCTCAAATAACGTAAATACATGCCATATTATTAATATCCCAATATTATTAATTTTTTTTCAACAGCTAAAGACCATATGAAACAATTAAACAATTCCTCAAATAATGCCCCAATATCTAGCCCCGTGTTTGTTAAACAACTACTTTTCGTATTCATCAAGCTCCAAAGTTTTCAAATATTTTATTCGTTCCATGTGTTTCATGAAATTTCTTAAAAATTCGTATGTATACTTTGACTTACATTTATGTTTATGTATATCCATATTCTAATTGTGTATATATATACATATCAAGTTGTGCATATATACACATACATACATACATACATACATATATATTTATACATACATATACCTCCTATGCACATATATAGACACACGTGAGTGTAGGGCTGTAAACGAACCGAACGTTCAGCGAACAGTTCGTGAACCGTTCGGTGGGAAGTTCGTTTATGTTCGTTCGTTTAATAAACGAACGAACACGAACATGAAATTCCGTTTGTTTAGTTAAATGAACGAACATGAACAGAGGTCATGTTCGTTCATTTGAGTTCGTGAACGTTCGGTAACATGTTCGTTTACGTTCGTTTATGTTCGGTTATGTTCATTTATTGTATTTATTCGTTAAATATGTTGTTTATTTTAATTTTTAGTTTAATACCATAATACTTAAGTTATTTTTAGTTTAATACTATAATATCTTAATTTATATATTTATAAATGATTATCTCCATTGCTTGAGATTAAAAATGTTGATTTTTATTGTTTAAATAATATGTGTTCGTTAGTGTTCGTGAACCGTTCGTGAACAAGCTAAATTCCTTAATGAATGAACACGAACAAGAATTTTCGTTCGGTAAGCGTTCGTGAACCGTTCGTAATTGTGTATATATATACATATCAAGTTGTGCATATATACACATACATACATACATACATATATATTTATACATACATATACCTCCTATGCACATATATAGACACACGTGAGTGTAGGGCTGTAAACGAACCGAACGTTCAGCGAACAGTTCGTGAACCGTTCGGTGGGAAGTTCGTTTATGTTTGTTCGTTTAATAAACGAACGAACACGAACATGAAATTCCGTTTGTTTAGTTAAATGAACGAACATGAACAGAGGTCATGTTCGTTCATTTGAGTTCGTGAACGTTCGGTAACATGTCCGTTTACGTTCGTTTATGTTCGGTTATGTTCATTTATTGTATTTATTCGTTAAATATGTTGTTTATTTTAATTTTTAGTTTAATACCATAATACTTAAGTTATTTTTAGTTTAATACTATAATATCTTAATTTATATATTTATAAATGATTATCTCCATTGCTTGAGATTAAAAATGTTGATTTTTATTGTTTAAATAATATGTGTTCGTTAGTGTTCGTGAACCGTTCGTGAACAAGCTAAATTCCTTAATGAATGAACACGAACAAGAATTTTCGTTCGGTAAGCGTTCGTGAACCGTTCGTAAACAAGTTAAAAGTTAAACGAACGAACACGAACAAGGCCCCGTTCGTGTTCATTCGGTTCGTTTATAGCCCTACGTGAGTGTATATATGTTAATTAATGAACAATAGTAATTTAGAACTAAATAGTCATAGATTATAAGATATATAAGCTATATGTGTTAGTTGTAGTTCTTGCTATTTTTAGTGGTTCTTATTTCAACCATTTAATATATGTACGTCTAAACACATCTATACATAGACGCTCACGCATATACACACCCAACCCTACAAAGCATATACACGCGCACACATATACACACACCTATATATGTAAGTTTCGTTCTCACTTTAATTGTGTTACCTCAAATAATTTTCACAAGATCAATCAAAACATTTGGGTTTTATTTTTGCATGATATTTATTATATATGTACAAGACTATATTTTTTTGTGTGTATATGCAAATTCACAAGCATTTATGATTTAATACAAGTGTAAGTTTTCATAAGATTTCCAATATTTATTTAACAAGATGACAACTTTTATTGGTGTAATCTTAAGCAAAAAAGAATTTGCACAAATACATAAAAAAACATAATCTTGTATATATATAATAAAGATAATGAGAAAAATCCACTAAAGATTTGTGTTGATATTGACAAAGTTAGTTGTGTACTACAATCAAAGAAGATTATTATTTGATCTTAATCCTATATATATGTATGTGTATGTAGATTATATAATTGATTTTGTTGATTTAAGCTCGAAAATAGCAAATCAAGTCATTGAATAATAAAATAATAATATTTTTAACACTATAATATAGTAACGTCTAAATGAATGTAAACTACTGATTATGAAGAGCTGAATATTGAAATTGAATGTCCAATTTCTTTTCTTTCTTTTTTTTTTTCGTTTTTGTTCTTTTTTTTATCATTATTATTATTTTTTGTTTAATTTACATCCCAAAATGAAAGATATCAAAAATTATAAATTTGATGGTAAAGGGAAGTCAAAAAGGAACTGATGGTGGGACTTGGAAGTAATGGTGAGTGGGTGAATGTGGTGGAAGGACTATATGGTAGTATTGTCATGTTCAAGAAATTAAGGCATTGTGTCACGATTATTTAACTTTATATTAATTATTTTTTTTATCTTGATCATGCCATTTTTTTTAAGTGCAAGTGTACATTAACAATTATTAATTGCCTTAAATATATGGTATCATAATAACAAACTAGTTACTATGTATTTCTCTTTTCACAAGTAGATTATGCAACTCAAATAAGTTGGATTAGTTAGGTTATCATTTTTTCACCTAATATAATAAATAATATTAAAAATAATAAATCAATTTAGCATATAAATATTCATTCATTTAAAAACCAAAACACAATTATACACCCATTTAGATCTTCTAAGGACATAAACAACTTTTATCCAAACTAGCTATATTATTCTCACCTAACGTTTTAAAAAACAAAATATAAATCAAGGAAGAAAGTAACCTATATAGTTTCCCGTTAATTTAATTTGTCTTTTTATGTTAGGTTAAACTAACTACCATTGGGATCAGTTCAAAAATAAACTCATTAACCTAATACTTTGAGAAAACCTTTTGTGAGATTTGAATTTGAACCCCGGACTAGACATGGGCAAAAAAACGGTTCCTTTTCCCAAACCGGTCCGAACCGCCGGTTTGTAATAGATTTGACATCCTTGTCTCCCAAACCGGTTTCAACCTCTCCAAACCGGTTCTATATGTTTGACATCCTCATCTCCCAAACCGGTTTTCAAACCGAACCGGTTTCCGCTCAAACCGGTTTTCACTATTCGTTGACCAAACCGAACCGGCTTGGAGAAAAAAGCCGGTTTGTGCAACCCTACCCAGGACCTTATGTTTTTTAACCTTATCTTTAGTATCAAGATACCGGACTTTAATGTTTGTGGCATATCTATAACTTTATAATAATCTTAAAAACGTATTCTCTTTAAATAATGAAATGAATCATAAAATAAAATTGTTTGGGGGAAAACCAAACCCCTTAACGTCCGACGACACAATCGGGGCAATCGAAGAATCAACGATAACAGCCAGGGGTCGCTTTCAGTCCAACGTTGACGCCAATTCTGGAATCCACTTTATCACTTTCTCTCCACTATCAATACTTCAATACTCACCTTTGTTAACCCTTTCAATCGCTTCAAATTACTGTCCTTCGGTAGGTTAAAACTAGGTGAGAGTTCATAAATTCTGTAATTCAATCGATTATTCTGTAAAAGAAGATAACTTTTTATGTGGGATCTTGTTTTTGCTTCTGGGAATCGGCGTTGACTGACGAATTGAGGTTTTGTTTCGGAATTTATGTTGTTTTCTGTACCTTTTGTTTGAAATTCGAATTCACGTGAATAGGAGTCATTGTTCTTGCTTTTATATGCTTTTTGTATGATCAATCAGGCTTAATTTTTGTATGATTGTCAAATTTTGGTGATTTAGCTTAAAATCTAATGGTATGATTGTGTGAGTTGCCCTGATTATCAAAATTTCGTGTTTTAGTTTAAACTTTGATTGTATATTGTGTGGGTTGCCTTTGATTATGAAATTTTGGTGTTCATCACTGTGCTTAATGTTGATTTGTGTTGGTTTTGATGGTCTGAAATTCTGAATGATGTTGGTTGCTGAATGTTTTACTGATGAATTCAATTTGAATCATACTTTGTAGAGCTCTAAACAGATCAAATTGAATAATGGGATCCTTGTGTTCTTGCTTCCGTGCCCCTGAGCCAGATGATGAAAGTGTAGACTCAGATGATAATGAACGTGTTCAAGAATCAAGTGATATGGCTAATCGGAATGCCCAAGATAATTTCACTTTGTTCCTACAGAATTTGACCAATAAGGTTAGTTTTTTTTGCAGGCTATAATGTTATTTGGATTCAACTACTTGACAGGAAAATAACTAGTTTTGTATGCTGCCTTTTATGTTCCTGAGCATTCTCTTGGTTTTCTACCGCCAATCTGGCTCCCTGTGACACAGTCCGTTACTGGGGTTGGTCGTGACTGACTGATATCACAAAACACAGTAGAAGCCGTACCTTTAAGCATAACCATAGTCATACATAAGTCAAATTTGTCTAACAATCATAAAGTATATTGGTCTAAAACCACAACTGTTTTAAAAACAAAACTTATAAATAGGCAACATGAATCTTGACGCCTCAACTCATGTTGGTAGTTCACTTGCTTTCTTGTTCTTTTCCGGAAATACATACTCAAGACGTCAACATTATGTTACTGAGCTCGTGAGTTTGAGACACCTAGACACGAATAAAATAGTTATGGTATGGTGTATATTAAACAAGCTTGCAATCAACCCTGTGTTCACTACACGTGACCGTCTAAATAATCCCTCTTACTCACGCCCCTTATTGTCATGGATCTAAGAACCTATGTCCTACCAACATAAATTATAACTATGTGAATATGTTGCAATGATGTGACATCATCAGTGAGTGGTTTTCCTAGTCCACAAAGGCCCACTGAGTTGGGGGGGGGGGGGGGGGGTCTTCCTTAGATAGTACTATCTATATATTGCAACGGCTCTCACAATAGAATTAATGATTGTGCTAAAAGTTGGGGATAGTTTGTGGCAGCTAAATATGGTTCTCGATTAATAATCACCGATAGCTAAAAACATTTAGGAGTATATATCTCAATTGAAAAGGTTAAAATAAAAAAGAGAAACACATGAAACTCACCTGAATTGATTGAGGTGATTGTGAATTGTGATACAAATGTATGCTTTTTAACACGCTAAAGCTCCTATATTAATTTATAGGGTACTAATTTATGTGATGAAGCTTAAGCTACACCGACGCGTGTTTGTGTCAAAATCGATATCATAGGAATTTGTTTTCATATCCAAAATCTGTACTGTAATTACTCATGTGTTATATTACTAAATTAATCATTATGGGTTACTAAATGTCAAAATTTTCCTAATTTAGAAAGTTGTGTATTATTCATAAGTCCAATTATCATACACCTCTTGACATTTTTATAAAAGCTTTTAGCCTGTAAGTCTATAACCATATTTTTTTGTAGCCTCCTACAACATTAGGATCTTATTTGTTTCCGTTCTTAAATTTGGGCAACATGAACGTCATTTTGACAAAATCTGTAAACCCAATGTTTATACTTTGTAAGCATTTTGAAGTGTTTTTCCAGCTTTGTGTCTCCCTTGCATATTTGTATGGTTAAATTTAGATTTTCACACTTATAAAATTTCTAATACGATTGTAATTTGAGATATTTGATTTAGTATTTCCCCCTAGTAAGAGATACCTTGTGACTTTTAACCATCAAAACTTCTTTCACGATCAATAATTCAATAATTTGTTTGTCATAGGCAAGGTAAACAACATGAAAACCAAATCCTCATCAATTACTTGCATAATACAAAGATTTTTTAATTTTATATTGAATTATTATAATCATGTCAGTTACATCCTTCCCTCTAGTTGATTGGTTGATGTGATATCCCACTAATCACACTAATTCAAGTTCTTGATAGATTAATCTTTAGTCCATAAGTGTATATCTCTTAATCTTGGCTCTAATTATCATTAGTTTAGATATTAATCACTCAAAATTGACGATTAGAAGTGGAAAAACTAAGAAAATTTAATGATCTTTATTTTTTTCTTTTTATGTATATTATTTACCAGTGCATATTTTATTTTGAAGTCTGTAAAATATATTTAGGTTGCTTTGATGGGTTCAACTTTATTCATATTCTCCTAATAAACAAATGTCCAAACTTTGTCTATGCTTCAAAAAAACTCAAATGTATTCAAGGGTCAGATAATCCAGTTTGGGTAATCAGTTTCATTCTCGCTGCAGCAAGACTAATCACCTAAGGAAAATTTTAAATTTCGTATTTACCCTTTTTTTACCCGATTGTAGATATAATGAAAAAGATGACAGCAAAAATATTAGATATTTTTTTATTTATCAATAAATTATTTATTAAATGTATTATTATTGCTAACAGAAGATAATTTGTCATAAATTAAGTTTATACAATTGTTAAGCAATCAAAACTGCCAAACACTTGAACAACATGTGGTTATCTAAGTATCACACCAACGAACAAGAATAGCGCATCCAAACATTTTCTGTGACACCCCATTCTATCTGATTTTTATTATTTAATCACATTACAAGTTTCAAAATATGCATCCAAACACCCCTATAGTTGAAAACCAAAGCAACAAACAAGCAAACATACCCAGTGAAATCTCACTTTTTGTGGGGTATGGGTGGGGTGAGATGAAAACACACCTTACCCCTACCCCAAAAAAGGGTAGAGAGATTGCTTCAGAGGAGACCCCCGACTCAAGATATCGCCTTTTTTTTTTTACTCACAGATATACTGCATGTAAAAACAAATACTTGGAGAAACACATGGCAATCACGTACACAAAAACACATGAAAAAAGAGCATGGAGAAACTGGATGCCAATAAAACCGACTTAGGATACTGAAAACCAAACCAACAAGACTAATAAAATTTAATAGCTATAACTTTATTCATTAGTTCACTTCTTTACAAGTTATCTTCAAAACTTTAGTTTTAACAATTAACACCCAATTGTATCTTTCAAAAGTGCGAAGCAGTTCTTGGAAGACGAGGAACAGAATCAACATCTTGGTTTTATCAAGGTCAAAGCTCTTCACAACCGACTATAGAACAAATTGGTTCATCTGGATCTAGCAGCAGTGGCAGTGATATATCTTTCATGAGGCATGAGAAATGGTCAAACAGTTCGCGTGTAGAACCTGAACGGGATTGTGAAAGCAATATACCAAGTGAAGAGGGATCAAAGAAATACAATCCTGAGATCCCTCCAATGGTTGCCGTTGACAAAGTGAAAAGTAATTCAAACACTGTTTCAGTTGATGATGAGGATGTTTGTCCAATATGTCTTGAAGGTAACAAAAAAATAGACATACTTTGACCCTTGAGGTTAAATCTGTTACCTTCTAAAATGCAGAATCTTTGCTTATTTCTTCTTAGTCATTAATAGTTAACATCCGCAATGAGTAAATGTGGCAAAATGGGTAGGTTGGGTAGCAGGTCAAAAGGCTAATCTTTGATTTAGGTTGACACAATACAGGTTGGGTTGACCACAAACACTTTTTTTCTTATCTTCTTGTGTCGTAAAATATCAAATCTCTTAATTATGATTGCAAAAGTTATATTTTTTTCATGAACGATGCAAAATATTTTGTATAAAATGATCTAGGAGTCTCTGCACGATAGAAATACACTTTGGATGACTTCTTAGTATGTTGGACCATTTTTACTCATTTGGATCTATTCATAAATTGGCGAGGCTATTGGATATGTAAGTTGGCATTTTTGTATGATACATGTTTTTTGCAGAATATACCATCGAAAATCCCCGGATTATGACCAAATGCTCGCATCATTATCACCTAAGTTGCATTTATGAATGGAATGAGAGAAGCGAAACTTGTCCAGTTTGTTCAAAGGTAATGCTTTCTTTTCATTTTTACCTGCATTTTGACTTTTTATAGTAAAATGGTCATGTTCAGGATCCAAAATTGACAATATTGGCTTATCTTTGTTATTAGTTATTGTTGAATTCATATATTGTAATGTAGCATCTCTAAAATCTTTTAATTTTAATTTTGCATCTTAAGCTATACTTATTTTACCTTAAAAGTCAAAGATAACCGTTCTTGACTGTGCTAATCGCGTATTATGTTGCCTTTGTAGTTGATGGTTTTTGAGGAGATGGCTTGATTTCTATACCCTTTTGAGTTCACCGTAAATGGTCTGGTATATAAGAAGCAATTGGCTTGAACAATGATCAAGGAGAGAAGTAAGTAATCTTGGAGACAAAGATTGATACTTATAACAGTTTCTTAATTTTAAATTCCAATTTTCTTCAAATGGTGAAAAATGGTTTTTGTTTTTAGCAATTTCTGAATCATGTATAAATGCATGTTTGGATTTGTTTTTTTGGTTGTATATAAAGGGGTTGCTTTTGTCAGTTTCTCTAAAACATACTTATTTTACTGATGATATTAATTATAACAATAATATTATCAAGATTAATGCTAATAATAATTTACTAATAATAAAACACTTGTAATAAGTTGTGTTTCTTGTTTGAAAAATATTGCGTTTTTGCGTCCTATGTCTAGGCTCAGGACCTATCACCTATTCACCTTGGTGCATCTCCTACCTTTTAAACAAGCTAATATTAATAAATATTAAGGGTAACTTTATACAATGTAATCAAGTTTTTTAATTATTCTAAATAAGCTACTGAATTTTTTTTGTTTTTTCAAACTTTAAAATGGCTAAAGTATTTTTTATTATTTTAATACTATGAAATTATGAGGTTATTAGGTTACCAATAATGATGTAATAGTTTAAATAAATATTTTTCTATCTTTAATATGATATGAAAAATATAAGTGATGATATAGATTTTTTTTTCAGCTAAAAAAAGTTAAAATAATACCTTTTTATTCTAGAATTGATAAAACAATGAGTTCAAGTTTAAAAAAAAACATTTTTTTTATATTTTAAAAGTATATTTTTAGTGTGTAATAATAAAATAAAAAACACATCTATTATTCATAAAATTGTATGTATTTTTAAAGTTTATATTACAAAAATGAGACTAAAAATCATTAATAAAGATTAGGAAAATACATGATAACCTAATGATTTGATAATTACACATTATTAGAACAATAAATTAAAATTTAGTTATTCATAAGAAACAAAACAAATTTTTAATCATATAATTAAAATAGTAAACAAACTTGATTATATTTTATGACATTTTTCTTAAATAATAATTAATAATACTAGTTAGGACTATATAAGGCGTTTATTAAATTGATTTTCTGGTTATTAACGTTTTGATTTTTAGAAATTGAATTCAATTTCGACAAGTCAAATCTAATTTGAAAAATGAATTAAAATTTGAGTTGATTAAAAAGATTGGATTAGGAGAAAAATTATATAAATTAAAATAGTACATATTATAATTTAAAAAATTATTTTGCATTTATTTATGGGTCCTAATATTCATACATCACCACCTTCTTTTGTACACCATACTCAAATCAAATCAATCACATTATACTTATATAATTTTTACTCATACATATTTTTTAAATATTTTTAATATTAAAAAAATACAAAAATGTTGTTATCCATACACCGGTGTACCAATATTCATACTCTTATTTATAAAAAATAAACTAAATGGTGTTTGTGTGATGTGACGGTAAATACAACAAACAAATATAGATACTGGTAAAATTTTAGAACAACTAATTTTTTTATATAAAGTTGACTATTTAATATAAGTTTATAAAATAGAATATGAAATCACACAATTAATTTATGTATTTATAATCATTATTATTCGATTAGTTTCGTAGTATTAAATGACATAATTCAAATTCATAAAAACAATTTTACCTTCTTAAAATCTTGATAATTTTAAAAATACATTATTAATTTTTTTTAAATGTATTATACTTGCTAGACATTTAAGGATAATAAAAAAGAAGTTTGTCGCTCTAAAAGCAAAATAAATAAATAACAAATATGTTATCATGATATAAAAAAAATTACTAATATATATATGCACATGATATAAGATAAGTCCTTTGGTCCAACTGTGACTCTTGGATATATATGCACATTTTTGAGAAATTATAAATTAATATATATATATATATATATATTAATTTATATATACAATCCCTATCTGATGTAAGTAGGTGTAAGTAAGTGTAAGTAACTTACACTTACTATAACTTCTAAACGGTGATGAATTAGCAAAAACATAAAAAAGAAACCCCCTATTTATGTATAATAAAAACCATGAAAAAAAACAAAGATTCGGGCAAAAAACATCAGAGTTAAGCGGTTAATACTATAAGGAAGGGTTAACAATGGAGCCATCCCCTATATATATATATATATATATATATATATATATATATATAGAAATGCAAGTATAGGATTAGGTTCAAGTAAAAAGGGTGAGATTGGTAAAAAAGGTGAGAAGGATTATGGAGTTGACAAGTGACATTTCTCTAATTTTATAAAAAGAGTATTTTGGTTAATGTTTTTAATGTTTCAAGTCATTGTGTTTAATGCTTCAGGTCATTGTGTTTAATATTTTTATTATTGTGTTTTATTTTTTATATCTTGTGTTATTTTATTAATGTTTTTTATGCATTAAATATTGTTCTTATTTATTTTTTATGTTTTATTTATTGAAAGTACATAATTGTGTTATTTCACCATTATGTTTTTAAAACTCATAATTTTAAAAAAACATAAATTGTTTTAATTTTTGAAAAATTCATTTTCTTCATTGTATTTTATGTTTAGATCATCGTTTAATATATTCATCATTGTGTTTTATCTTCAGAACATTGTGTAATATATTCATCATTGTGTCTTACGTTCAGGTCATTGTGTAATATATTTATCATTGTATTTTATCTTCAGAACATTGTGTAATATATGCATCATTGTGTCTTACGTTCAGGTCATTGTGTAATAGTCATTATTATGTGTTACGTTAAGGTCATTGTGTAATATATGCATCATTGTGTTATACGTTCAGGTCATTGTGTAATATACCCATAGTTATGTTTTACGTTCAGGTCGTTGTGTAATATACTCATAGTTGTGTATTACGTTCAAGTGGCTGCGTAATATACTCATTATTGTGTTTTACGTTTAGGTCATTATTTTTACGTTCAGGTCATTGTTTCGCCAATATTATCTTTAAAACTCGTCATTTTATAAAAAAAAATGGTTGGACACAACATCGAACAAAAAGAAACAATCACAAACAAAAAAAACAATCACAAACAAAAAGACACAATAACAAACAAAAAGACACAATGGCGCATTACAAATATAAAAGGTGGAGGAAAACGTATTTTTTTAATTTTTTTATATAACAATACTATACTCGTTTTAAAGATAAAAAAAATGCTCATTTTTTTAAAAAAATAATATCATATATAAAAGTTATGGGCGTTTAAAAAAATTGGGGGAACATGATAAAAAGTCAACAAAAGTGTATATGACTAAAATACCCTTCCACTAACTTTTTTAATACAACTTTGATCTCAACCATTAAATTATGTATCTAATAGCCCACAATCCTTCTCGCACTTCTCACCAATCTAACCCTTTTTATTATAACCCTACCCTTCAAGTATAAGGAATAGTTAAGTTTAATTTGTTTATATTATTACTAATGTTTAAATGTTTAAAATTGCTATATATATATATATATATATATATATATATATATATTATACATAGGGGATGAAATTTTTAATAACACGTAAAATTTGCTACAACCAAATAACTATCATGCAATGGTTATTTTCAAAAGTAAGTGCATACGATCGCGACACGTGTCGTTATTATATTTTTAATATAGAAGGGCATTTAGGACATTTTGTTACCACTCAAAATGCTATAATTAAAAAAATGGTGGTGACAAGTGTCAATATCTAATATATTTTATTAAATCTAATTTTTTTATATAAAGTTTACCCCCTTTTTTTTTAAACATTCATAAATTTTTTACACTGTATTACTTTTTAAAAAAAAATTGCACCATTATACTCGTCTCATTTTTCTCTTTAATTTCATTATAGTCTTGACTAGTTTTTTTTTATTTTTTATGATGCCATGTATTGTCACACCTCCAAATTCCCACTCGTGGTGTCAGTCCACGTGGGTGTGACGTGGCCAGAATAACAGCTCATGGTCATATAGAACATCTCTATATGCGTTTCAAATACAATGTTTGACATACACTTAACAAAATAGTTTGCAGCGGAATAGTAAATCATAACAGCGGAAAAATATAATTGTCATAACATGCAACGGAAAAATAATAAGTTTGATACAACATTGTTTAAAACATAACAGAAGTTTAAATTGTTTCATAAGACAGAAAGTTAAATGCATGCGGGATCCTATGCTCAATTCCCTAGGTGCAATCCTGGATTTCCCGATCCTGTCAGTTACCTGAGAATACAAGTTTAGAGAAAGGGTCAATACAATGGTTGGTGCGTTCATAGGTTTTGATATATGCATAATAATAGAAAACATGTGTCATGCTGTTTATCATAATGTTAGTATCGAGCCCTAGGCTCCTAGTGTCAGTGCGTCACTACCGAACTAGACTTTTTTGTCCTTGCCTCTGCTGTGTCTCTTATACACAGCAAGTTAGGTCAGAGTTTCATGGGTTATGACATCCGGTCAATATTGTGCCCCGTGGGGTTAGTCACACCCAAACGGATCCATTCAAACCTACCACGTTGTTCGTACATTAACGGTAAGACTTTGTGAGGGCTTGTTACGAGTTCAACACTTAATGTTTGTCTAATAAACCAGCATACATATAAAAATGTTTGTACAGTAATAGATGTTTGACTCGATGCAACTAGTATTCTCTCCTATTTAAAACGTTTGAAAAGAGTAAAGAGGGGCCGTAAACTCACCTTAGTGATCGTGTGATAAAGCAAGCGTAAGCTCCTCGAGTAGAAAGCGCGTCGATCACCGGCTACCTATATCGTATACCATACGTGAGTTCATGTGAGTGACCGTGCTTGTGTTCGTGTTAGTGCTCCTGCTTGCGCTCAACAACCCTTGGTTGTTCATGTTTGTCAGTGTCGGTCCATAATGACCATGTTTGCTCATGTTGGTCCACATTGACCGTGTTTGACCAAAGTTGACCGTGTCAAGTCAACGACCCATTGGTGAACCGTGTGTCGGTTGTGAATCGTGTAACATTCGTGTAAGTACTCGTCGTGTGCAAAACGCGCAAGTCGCGTCTATGGACAACTTACTATTTATAGTAAGTTTTCATTTATGGCAAGTTTCACAAAGCAAAACGATTTTAAAGTTCTAGCATGCTCGTTAATCCTACGTGATCATGTTAACACATGTAACCTTTATGGTATTTGCAGTTCCGATTTCAAATTTTGAGTGTAAAAAAAATTAAAAAAAATAAACAACAAAGAAAAATTAATGAAACACGTGTCACTGTGCTTCGAATATTTATATTCATAAAACACATATAAATATATGTGTGTACGTTTATAAATATATATATATATATATATATATAAGTATAATTAAAAGATAATATATTTTACATGAGGTGTTAGGATTAATTCAAAAAAAATAAAACCTAAACGCATATATAAATACAAAATAATATATAATAAAAAATGTAAATAATTATGAAAGAATAACACTTTTAAAGGTTTGTAAATTATAAAAGGTTTTATAAATAATAAAAAAAATATATTAATACTTAGTAATAAGTTTATAAGGTTTTATATAAAGCTTTATGAAAACTTTTTGAATAAAATAAAAACAACGTACAAATAAAAACTTAGGCCCTGTTTGGTAGCCTCTTAATTCCATTCAGAGGCTACCTCTTAATGGTTAATAGCATGTGAATGGTTAAAAAGTATCCTTAAGTCTGAATGGTTAAAAGGTTGGTCATGGTTCATAACCTCTGAATGGTTAAGAGGTAACCCTAAGTCTGAATGGTTAAGAGGTTATGAACCATTCAGAGGTAACCTCTTAATGTCATTCAGATGCAAACAAACAACCCCTTAGTTTGTGTGTACATATATGTAAACAAAAGGTGCTATAAGAACTTTATTTAACAATCTAATATAAAATAATAAAAGATTTAAACTATGGTGACTGCAAGTGAAATTTCCTAAACTATCCCTAGTAATAGTAAAACTAGAAGCTAAGGGTGTGAAGACAAAAAAATTGGTGGACCACATCTGCCAAATTTTGAAAACATTTCTTCTTCACCCGATGTGAACCATGGATCCAATTAGACCCGTTTCTACGACCCATCTTGTGCCAGCTCATTCTACACGTCCTTCGGCCAAGATTCGAGTGGTTTTGGAAAGGATTTGATCACGATAATATTTCCCAATCACAGATTCATTCGATCAAATCCTAAAACGAAGCAATCGGCTCCCAAAAATATACGAATAAACTCTAAATTCAAACCCAAGACAAAACTAGTATAAAACTAAAATTAAACCGAAGCAACTCGATCCTTTTGATCTATGCGAAACCATATGGGCATCCAGAAATCACATTCGAAAGTTAAAGAGACCAATCCAAATCAAGAACAAGCCGTGACTCTACTCGAACTTGAACACCATCAATTATCAATCCTTCCAGGTTAAGGTATGCAAGCACAACTTCTTAAATCCTAGGCAACGATTTAAGTGACAAAGCTAGGACATCATGTGAATAATTCTATACTCCCTCTTTACATTTTTGTACTTTTGGGATGTTACATATGCCAGTATTCAAAATCCAAGTTATTCTAAATTCAAATTCTATAAATGCAATGCCTTTAGTCTATTTGGTTTGATTCTTTGCTATGTGATACTACCTGCTTTGTGATTCTGTGTTATTCTATGTTATTCTATGTTATTCGATACCGAGTAGCCTAAGGTGTGTTAGATACCACCTTCGCTTTGACTTAGGTCATATGTGCTAAAAGGGCGAAAAGTACAATCATGGGCAGACTTGTGAAAATACTTAGCTTTGTGCTTTGTATTGGAACAAGTTTGGAGACGATATAAACTATTGCAGACTTGTAGATATACTAAGCTTTTTAGCTAAGTATTGATACGAGTTTGGAGACGAGATATTCTATAAACTTAATTGCAAACTAGTAGGATATGCATGCTAGAGTTTAAACTTTGTAGTCTAATTGAATTGCATCAGTTTTCTATGTATACTATATAAATTGTATTGGTTACTCACCAACTATGCAAATAGTTGACAAAATCTTTATTTTGCATTTGTAACAGGTTAATGGATGCAATGGCGAAGACATAGGATAGGTTTATGCTAGTAGACCTAGTTTTAAATTTAAACAATGTAGACTTATTCAATTATTGTATTTTGGTTTTGTAAACAATGCAATGAATGTTTGATTTAATACGAGTAATGTTTGTTAAATCTTTAATATTGTTGCATTAATTATTGAAACTTACAACATAGCGCCATGAGCTAATGAACAGTCGAGCTCACGCCTCGACGTATTCTGTCGTCGGTCGGGGTGTGACAACACATAGCACATCATCATACGAAATCACATAAGTCGCTTATATCATGTTTGCACATAAAAGTTTCCTAAAATGGAAAGTTTCAATTTCTAGCATATGCGATATCGGAGACCATCTAACTTAGCATTCAATCATCATATTACATCATGTTAAACCATTTAGCATGCTCAAACCGTACAAAACATTCATAAGTTAACATTTCTAAAAACAAAGTTACTATAAATAGTAACTTTGTAATATTGCATACAAATGACCACTCTAAACATTTCTAAACCATTTTTATACCACAAACCATCATAATAAGTCATTTAACATCATTTAAACATGCTCACGTAGCCAAATTTACCATTTAACAATACTTCAATTTTAAAAGTTACAAAATACGGTAACCATGTCAAAAATGACCATAACCAAATCCAAATCACATTCCTAAGTTTCTAATCATCATAATATCATTCAAATATCAAGTCTATATACATGCATGTTCATCATTTTCTCCAAATCATCGTCTTGTAACTAAAAAGTTACTACTAATGGAAAGTCTATCAAAAATCACATTTTCCACAATTTTAATAACATTCAATCATGTAGATCATCACCAATAACATCTATGATCATATAACAACATCCAATATCATCTAAAATGTCTTAGATCGTACATGCATGGCATTATTTCAACACTTTATAACCAAATAATGATTATCCCATAAGCACATCATCATAGATCATCATGAAATGCATTCTAATCATCCTATATCATCATGAAGCACATTAAAATCAACAAACCAGATCTAGAATTCGTGTATGTGCATCAAAGGTGCTTGCATGTGAGATTTACACATGCATGTGTGTGTGTTAGTGTGAAAGATGAGTTTTAAGCATAGAACTACCTTCCAAAGCTTCAAAGATCCAAAGATGATGATGAGAACAGCTCTGGAGCTTCTGGTTCACTGGTCTTAGTCGGAACAAGAAGGTGGTGGTGGTGGATGATGTTCTTGAGTGCTTCCTTCAACCTCTCCCAAGCTTCTTCAAGGTTCACAAGCTTCAATTATGGCCTTCAATGGCTGCCAATGGGGGTTTCAGGGTGATTTGCAGAAGATTGGGTCGAGTGGTGGCGTGTTCAGTCGAAAATGATGATTAGAAAAGATAGATTAGCCATAATGGTCTTGGTTTTATAAAGATTTGGCGTCTGGATGTCGTCGCGTACCGTGGAGAGAGGCAAAAACATGCTTCGCGTACCGCGATAGATTTCGGGATTCAAATTCTCCCGAAACTCGTCGCGTACCGCGATAGGGCCTCTTATGGGCCATCGCGTACCGCGATAGGCCCCGAAGAGCCCAATAAGCCTAGTTTCATGGGTTTGATCCGTTCGTCGTCGTTTTCACGTTTACGAACTATCGTTTGGCCTCGTTTGAACTTTCAGTTTAATGTTTGAGCGTTTTGTGAGATTTCAAGTGTTGTGTTACATGATGTGCTAAACGTTCATCAACGTTCGTGTGTTTTGACACGTGTGTACGGTTTCTCGATAATTCCTCGAATTATCTCGTTGTGTGTCAATGTTTGTACTGTCGTGCTACGTGTCACATTAAATTAAACTAATTCTAGTGCCACGTGTACAAATAGCATTTAAATAAACATTTAAATAATCAATAAGCTGACCTAGATTTACGGGGTGTCACATGTATTTACATCATTGTAACGAGCTTAAAGTTAACAAATTAATTTGAAATTTTTTCTAACAATGGTAAATTACAGTAATGTAATTAACGTTGATGTAATTTATAGTTATGTAACGCATTATCTACAGAGATGTAACGTATTATTTATAGTGATGCAAATTTTCTTTTTAATCTTGTTTTAATCTATACTAGTTTTTTAATATTTTTTCCAATTATCCCGTTTTCTATTGATGTAACGAACATAAACATAATACATAACTTCAATTTTTTTTCCTAACAACGGTAAATTAAAGTAATGTACCACAAAATGAAGTAATTTACAATGACATAATTAACGGTGACGTAACACATTATTTACAGTAATGTAATTTTCTCTTTGATTTCGTTATAATCTTAACTAGTTTTTTTATTTTTTTTCCCATTGTCCATTATTTATATCAATGTAACGAGCATAAATATAACACATTGCTTTGAATTTTTTTTCCAACAACGATAAATTACAGTGATGTAATATAACACATTATTTTGATTTTTTTCTCTAACAATGATAATTACAGTGATGTAATTTACCATTGTTAGAAAAATTCAAATTAATTTGTTGTATTTAGGTTCGTTATAATTAGGGATAAGCAAAAAGCCAAAAAAAACCGAACCGGAACCAAATTAACCGAAAAAACCGAACCAGGACCGGATTGACCGAAAAAAACCGAACCGAATGGTTCATAATAACTAAAAACCGACTATGTTGGTTTCGATTTCAGTTTTTGCCAAAAATTGAAACTAACCAAACCGAACACACCCATAGTTACAATGATCTAAATACGGAGCATGTAAAAAAATAAAAAAAAAATAGTAAAGACTATAACGAAATTAAAGAGAAAAATTAGACGAGTATAATGGTGCAACTTTTTTTAAAAAAATAATATAGTACAAAAAAGATATTAATGTTCAAAAAAGGAGGGGGTAAACTTTATATAAAAAATTAGATTTATTAAAATATATTAGATGGTGACATTTGTCACCACCATATTAATTGTAGCTTTTTGAGTGGTTACAAAATGTCCTAAATGGTCTCCATATTAAAAAAAAGAAAAGAAAATGACACGTGACACGATCTTATACTCTTACTTTTTAAAGTAACCATTGGATGGTAGTTATTTGGTTATAGCAAAAGATAATGGTTATTTTTTTAACCTTTCCTATTATATATATTATATAGTGAGTGGATCTCATTACTAATTATTATACACACACACACACATACATACATTTTTTTAACAGCAATAGTCCTACTCATGCATTACACACATATACACCTTGCTTGGATTTGAATACAAGACCTCGTTCCTAAGACAATCCACAGCGGTCATGTGACAATTCAAAATTTTCAGGTTAGAATCATAACTCGAAAATAAAAGAGAATGAGTGTAAGCGAAATCACAAAACAAGACTCCGATTTCAAGATACACTGAGTCGAATATAGCGTTAAATAAGAGATCAGATATTTTGAACCCTTTATGTCTTGAAATTATAACCATTGGAAAGAGCTCGAAAAATCGTGAACGTGGGCGAAAACGGCGCGTAAAACGGAGTTCGTATGCTCCCGAAATAGCGAAAACAAAATCGAGATATGACTATGGCGGTGGAGGTACGCCAAGAACTCCTTTGCCACCCTTGGCGGTACGCGACGGATCCAGCGGACATAAAAATCTGATCTGCTCGATCAGAATTCATTCCTAATCGAATAAACGCGATTTCCAAACGAAACAGAGCTATTTTCTACTATCTAAACTCAGATTTGAAGCCATCCAAATGTCCGGATCGAGCTAGGGAATGTTTATACAAGTCCTGATCATTGTTTTCATCCGAGAAATCCGTCCAATCGGGTAATGATTCGTTTATTCCAACTAGTTTGATAATGATTAGATTAAATCTTGTTTTGAATATAATACAATAGTTATTGTTGTTGATTATTGCCTAGTTGATGGCTATGAATGGTTAGAAACGAAGACACGGTATGTTAACGGTTAAATCTTTGTTATAAGCCCGGTTATCATGAAACTATATCTTAGATTAAAATGGTTTAAACCATTTGATTGTAACAATGATTGTGATTGTTTTGATCAATTCTTGAAATACTAGGTTAAATCCATGTGTTTCAAACTAATGACAAGCATAAAGATAATCACCGGAATAACGATCTGATGTTTATGATTACAGTCAGATTAGCACATTGAGCATGGTTATTAAACTTATTCTAATATCACATTCTCATGTTTCATGATATCTAAATGATCAATAACAAGGATTGATTATTCCTAAGCCAGAAATTCATTTAGGAACTGTTTTAGTGAAATAATCAACAACAATATCTATTTGATTAATCCGGAAATGTCGTGATTAATCCAGCGAGTCATAAACTTCTTAATAGGAGCCTAAATCATTATAGGTTCCCTGTTTATCGCACTTTGTGCAATATTAACTTAAGGAGATTGATTAAGGATTAAGATCAGCTTGATGACTTGAACTGTTCCTTGTCATCAAAAGTCAAGGAATATTTCGATAATCCAATTCAAATACAAAGAACTCATAAAACATTAATGAATTGCAGAATTCTCTTCAGATTTAGCGTGATACTTCAATATCAAAACACTTCAATAACACAGGTGAGATCATAGTCCATTCTCTCTTTAAATGTACACCAAAACTCGGGATGGAACATGTAGATTTATTTTCAAAACATATATTGTTAACTATCTTTAAAATCATATATCAGTATCATCAGGAAATTCATGGTAATCATTTATCAAGCGAATTTTTTATCAAATCATTAAAACAAGTGGATCGCTTAGGAACTTTGGTTATGTGGATGCTATTTGGGGACATTCTTATGTAAATATCATTAACTTGTGATCAAGCCCTTGGTAGTACTAATGCGGGAAAACAAATATCATTATCATAATCGATCCAACCGTGGGTTGGGCATCATCATTTGAACTAACAATCATTTACTAACGATCATTTATCATTAGGTTTGATGTTTGCATGCTCAATTATATTCAATTTCAAAGTACCTGTTTGATCACTTGTGCTTACTATCATGAAAAATCATTGTTTGAACAATTATTTTAAATCAACAAAACCTATGTTCTCATTCAACTACTCGTAGTTGACTTTTATCTACATGTTTCAGGTAATCGGGAGCGTTAGCAAAGCAATTTAGGTCAGGATCAACAGCAGAAATAGTTGTGCCCTAGAAAGAAAACAAAAACATCGTATTGTATAATAGTTATCTTATGATAAACTTGTTGTATAATATGTATGTTATGTTTGTTTAAATGAACTTAATTTTATGAAACATAGTTAATCATGGGTTATTCTCCAACATTGGCATATGAACACATAGTCACGCGCCGTGGATTCCGCACGCGGCGTGGGCTGTGACAGGCCACCTCACTGAAATCTCACCCCACTGAAATTTTCTGCCACGTCATCACCCCACTGAAAATCTTAAAATCCCTTAATGGTCACCCTACTGAAAAACCTTCCCCACTGAACCACATCATCACTAATTTATAATTTTTTATTTGTTATTAAACATCTTGTGGGTCCCATTTTTTAAAATGCACCAATGAAATTATGGAAGCTCAACGGGGAGCGGGAGCTGCTGGAAGCAACAATTTGACCCCAGTGGAAGGGGGCAATGTTCCCACTGGATCCCACTACTTCCACGTTGTGACCATTATGTATGGTCTAACAGGCAATGCCTCTACCAAGTGGGCTAGTCCGTGTAGTGACGTTTGAAACTTTAGACTTGGATCATCATAAGTTTTTTTTTTAACTTTAAAAAGTAGTAAATAGAGATAAGATTATTAAATATGAAAAATTTTGTTTAGAGAATTGAGTTTTTATTAAATTTGAGAAATTTGCTTAAAGATTTGGGTTTTTCTTTTAAATCAAACGATTGGCTGCTAGTGAGACGGGTTTTGTGAGTAAAATTTTCTATTATTTTTATAACATATTTGTAAGGATTTTGTATAATTTTATGAAAAATTTGTACAGAATTCGTGATAAGAGATTTGATTCTGCTATATAACTTATGTTTCTGCAAATGATATATAATACTCATTATAGAGAGTGTACTGTGATAACCGTCTCAATGCGCTGGGGAATAAACCTAGTTATTAATTAAAGGGGAAAACCATAAATACATCATTTATCAAGAATCAATATTTGGTGTAATTTATCGACGGTCATCAATAAATAAATCAAATAAAGCTATCCCTTGTTTCTTTTTTTGTTTTTTTAACACAAAGACCCGCATAGGAGGTCCTTAAAAATCATCCTAGAAAACAAATTATCCTGTTTATTCTATCAACAAGAAAATTATAACACTCTCTCTTAAAAGAAAACTTACAATCAAGAAAACTCATGACTTAATGTACGTTTGCTTCATAATATTTAATAGAAAAAATTACTAAGGTTTTGGTCGCTAGTACTTTCGTTCCGGTGGGGATTGGGTAAAATAATTTTTTTAACAGGTTCCGGTTCCAAATCGGTTCTGTTTCTGGTCAATAAAATCAAGAACCAGTTCTAGTTAGGTTTAACATATTTGACCTTATTTTTGAAGGTTTTGGTTCCGGTTTTGACCAGATTTTTCTAAGAAACCGAAACCACTTGTATTCATCGCTTTGGGTATGATCAGTTCTTGTTACGGTTCGGGTAGTTGGTTCTGGAACCGGTTTTTTTTGGCTCACCTCTATTCATATGTAACGCAGACCTCGTTGCTTTTTAGCCCTATTTTGAGAGACCTCTCTCTTGGAGCCCATTGTTTCTATTTTTTCGTAAATTAGATTATTAGGATATCCCAAGAATCGCACATTCACATACATAGGTTAAACCGTTTACTCTTTCGATTGGAATGAAGAGGTGAAGATGAAGAGTTAAACCAAGAGCGGAATCGGTCTAAGACGAACATATACGAAGAGTTAAAGATGAACACATTATTGACTTCTCCTATTTTCATCTATTATTGCTTTATTCATAATTGGCCAATCCTTACCTTTCTGGCTATCCATAATTTACGTATTCTCCTTATTGTGTTTCCTTTTTTGAGTTGCCATACCTTGTATTTATTTTTCATTTCTTGTTCGATGTAAAAGTACGAGAATTATTGAAATACAAAACCATTCGCTTATCATATTTCTAGATGGTATCAGAGCGGTTTAAACAATAAGATACAAGCTTAGTTGTTCATCACCATGGCTGGCGATGATGGAGGCACGAAGAAGGAAGGCTCGCCCGACATCGACTCCCCGTTCTACATTCATGCTTCGGATTACCCGAAACAAATGCATGTCAATGACACTCTCACCGACCACAACTACACCGATTGGTCCCAAGAGATGTTAAATTTTCTCTTTGCCAAGAACAAGGTCGGATTCGTTGATGGTACGTTGAAGAAACCCGAAAAAACAGCAACCAATTACATGGCGTGGATGCGTTGTGACGCTATGGTAAAAGGTTGGCTCACGACGGCTATGGAGAAGGACATCCGGGGTAGCGTGAAATACGCCAACACCGCCTTTGAGATCTGGTCAGATTTACGTGAAAGATTTGGGAAAGGAAGTGCCCCCCGTGCTTACGAGTTGAAACAAACACTCTCCAACACACACCAAAATGGGGTCTCGGTCTCAACCTATTACACAAAGCTGCGTAACCTCTGGGACGAGATTGATTCTATCTTACCAGCCCCTCATTGCACATGTGATAAATGTTCATGTGGAGTTGGTAAAAAGATGAATGAAGTGCGCGAAAAGGAGAAGTTGTATGAATTTTTGATGGGTTTAGACCCCTAATTTGCAGTAATCAAAACCCTAATCTTAGCCATGAACCCCATACCAACACTAGTAAATGCCTATCATCTGATTGCAGAAGATGAAAGACAAAGGATTATATCGGGTGAGAAGAAAACGTCTACTGAAAGCTCAGCGTTTAAGGCTTTCAAACTGGTCCGACGCGAGAATAGTGCAAGCCAAAATAAAGCTGCATCTAAGGATCAAAAACGTGGAGATACGGTTGAACATTGTACTCATTGTGGAAGAAGCGAACACAAGAGAGATGGGTGTTTCAAGATAATCGGTTATCCGGATTGGTGGCCGGGTAAAGTGAAGCCAAAAGCTGCTCACGTTGAAGCTGATGCAAATCACCCCTTGTCTAATTGTGTGTCATATGAAAATTTTTCTAGATCTCACAAAGCCTTTTTAGCGGCCATTACTTCTAGTAATGAACCACGGAATTTTAATCAAGCTATGCAGGACGAAAGATGGAAAGAAGCCATGAAGAAAGAGATACGAGCTCTTGAAGAAAATGACACGTGGACGCTAGTTGATCTTCCTAAAGGAAAACATGTTGTCGATTCAAAGTGGGTTTATAAAATAAAATATAAACCAAATGGAGAGGTGGAACGATTCAAAGCTCGTCTCATTGCAAAGGGGTTTACACAGATGGAGGGGGTTGATTATCACGACACTTTCGCTCCGGTCGCAAAATTGGTAACTGTTAGAACTCTTCTAACCATAGCTGTCAAGAAAGGATGGGTCATCAACCAACTAGACGTCAATAATGCTTTCTTGCATGGGGATCTAAATGAAGAAGTTTACATGAAGTTGCCACAAGGTTTTACTAAAGAAAATGACACGAGAGTTTGCAAGTTGAATAAATCTCTCTACGGCCTAAAACAGGCATCTCGAAATTGGTACCAAAAGTTTACAAGTTCCCTTCTTGATCTTGGATTTCGGCAATGCAAAGCAGATTATTCCCTGTTCATCTTCAAGACTGATGCGTGTTTCGTGGCAGCTCTCATCTATGTGGACGATGTCCTTGTTGTGGGGAATGACATGGGAAAAATACAACATACTAAAGAAGAACTTGACAAACGTTTTAGCATCAAAGATTTGGGTACTCTAAAATACTTTCTCGGCATAGAAGTGGCTCGTACAACCGAGGGCCTCGTTCTAAGCCAAAGAAAATATATATTGGATATCTTAGAAGATTGTGGGCTACAAGGGTGTAAACCAAGCCCGTTTCCTTTCGAACAGAACCTGAAATTAGATAAAAAGAATGAAGAACCCAAAGTTGATGCTAGTCGATACCGCCGTTTGGTAGGTCGTCTCCTCTACTTACAAGCCACTAGACCCGACGTTGCCTACTCTGTGAATGTGCTGAGCCAATTTGTGGCTGACCCAAGACAGAGTCACATGGATGCAGCACATCGAGTGTTACGATACCTAAAGGGAACAGTTGGTCAAGGAATTTTGTTGCCTCGGGATGGTGGTTGTAATCTTACCGCATTCTGTGACTCGGATTGGCTTGGCTGTCCTTTTACCAGGAGGTCTAGAACGGGATATCTTCTCCTTCTTGGAGGAGCACCTATTTCCTGGAAGACAAAGAAACAAAATGTGGTATCACGTTCCTCTGCCGAAGCAGAATACAGATCTATGGCCTCCACGGTTAGCGAGGTTTTATGGATGCGATGGCTTCTTAAGGAGTTAAACATCAACTTGACTGAACCCACCCCTCTTTTCTGCGACAATCAAGCAGCACGCCACATTGCTAGTAATCATGTTTTCCACGAACGAACCAAGCATGTAGAGATGGATTGCTACTTCGTCCGGGAAAGAGTTGAGTCTAAAGAGGTTAAACCTTTTCGCATTGACACTAACATGCAAATTGCTGATCTTTTCACAAAAGGATTGGGCGCTCAACAACTCAATTTTTTACTTGGCAAGTTGGGTGTTCGAAATTTACACGCTCCAACTTGAGGGGGAGTATTGACTTCTCCTATTTTCATCTATTATTGCTTTATTCATAATTGGCCAATCCTTACCTTTCTGGCTATCCATAATTTACGTATTCTCCTTATTGTGTTTCCTTTTTTGAGTTGCCATACCTTGTATATATTTTTCATTTCTTGTTCGATGTAAAAGTACGAGAATTATTGAAATACAAAACCATTCGCTTATCATATTTCTAGACACATCTGGTTTTGTGGGGCGGATTCGATTGCCAACTGGGCTTAAAGAACAAATACTGGCATACATGTGCTTGCGGTTCAAAGCCGAGAGCCTGAATCAGCAACTATTAACTGAGTAGCTGTCGAAAACGATATGCAAAAGCATTAGACAACATTTGTTTTTGTCTAACCGTTGAAAAAGTTTATATTGTTCAAAGAAGTTAACTGCTTTTGGTAAGAATTGATATTTAATACTTGACCTTTTCAAGTCAAACATGTTACATTTGGAATCCAAAATTTAGTTAGAATTGTTTCATGATCATACTATTAGATTATCAACCAAAACTTGAAATTCTCATTCATCACATAATGTTAATTTATACAATATTGAGATCCTATAACTGTGGAACTAGAATGAGAAAAGAAAGGAAATATAGTTTATCTAATGTTACAAGATAAGAACACAATATTAAATATAACTAATTATTAGATAAGTTAATAGGCCCCCGCAAGATGGACGCTCGTGGTAAAAGTCCAATCTTGGAAAGAAGAGAGTGAAATCTGTAGTTGAGAAGTGGCTTGGTTAAAGCATCCGCCAATTGGTCATCACCTTTGATATGAGTGACCCGAATTGTACCTGCATTGATCTTTTCACGAACAAAATGAAAATCTAAAGCAAGGTGTTTCATGCGGGAGTGAAACACCGGGTTGGCTGAGTAATGAGTGGCACTAAGATTATCACAATAGATGGTAGGAGTGACTGTAGATGAAAGACCAAGTTCTGACATCAAAGAAATTATCCATTGAAGTTCAGCTGTGGTTGAGGCAATTGCTCGGAATTCTGCTTCAGTTGATGATCGGGCAAGTGTCGGTTGTCGTTTGGAGGCCCAAGATATTGGGTTGGAGCCAAGGTAGACAATGAAACCCGTAGTGCTGCGATAAGTTTGTTTGTCACCAGCCCAGTCAGCATCCGTAAAGGCGTGAAGGTGGGTGGGAGATTTGCGGCGAAGAAGTAAGCCATGGTGTAAAGTTCCATGCAAGTAACGCAGGAGGCGTTTTAAGGCAGACCAGTGGTAGGTTTGTGCATGAATTGGGAGAGTTTATTGACAGTGAAGGAAATGTCCGGTCTGGTGAGGGATAAGTATTGCAGGGCTCCGACCAGTGAGCGAAAAGAGGTGGGTGAAGGTAATGGGGTGCCATCAGTGAGGGTAAGGGTGTCAGAAGTGGACATGGGAGTTTTGGCAGGTTTGCAATCTTGCATGTTTGCCTTAGTTAGAAGGTCTAGAATATATTTGGATTGTGAGAGAAAGAGTCCGGATGGGTGAGGCAGTATCTCCATTCCAAGGAAGTAAGAGAGATTGCCAAGATCTTTAAGGGAAAATCGATTGGAGAGGGAAGAGATGAAGGTGGTGATGAGGGAAGAGTTAGGTCCAGTGATGATAATATCATCTACGTAAATAAGAATGTAGATGGGGGAAGAAGAGGAGCGATTGAAGAATAGAGAAGGATCAGATAAGGTAGGGGTGAAGTTGTTGGACAGGAGGAACTTTTTGAGCTCATCATACCAAGCACGAGATGCCTGCCTTAAGCCGTAGATGGCTTTGTGAAGTTTGCAGACGTGGTTAGGTTTAGAGGGATCAATGAAGCCGGGTGGTTGGGACATGAACACGGATTCAGAAAGGGTACCTTGGAGAAAGGCGTTATTGATGTCAAGTTGACGAAGACACCAATTGTGGGAAGCGGCTAAGGCAAGAACCAAGCGAAGAGAGGCCGGCTTAACAACGGGGCTGAAGGTTTCAATGTAATCGATTCCGGGACGTTGATTAAACCCTTTAGCAACTAGGCGAGCTTTTAGGCGATCAACAGAACCGTCCGGATGAAATTTTGTACGGTAGACCCATTTGCAACCAACTAGATTGGGAGCATTTTCAGGAGGAACGAGAGACCAGGTATTATTCCGTAAGAGTGCATCATATTCAGTTTGCATGGCGTTGCGCCATTGAGGATGTTTGAGGGCTTGGGTGATGGAGGTGGGTTCAGGAAAAGGTTGAGCGAGGGAGTGATAGAGAATGAAGTCTTTGTTGTGGTATTTGGGATTAGGGTGGTGGGAAAGTCGAGTATGGGGATGAGAATATGATGGAGTGGGATTAATGGAAGCGGATGTGGAGGAAGGTATAGGGGCTGAAGCAGTGGGAATGTTGGGTGGTAAAGGCTGTTTGGGGCGGCGAGTGTAGGTGATAATTGGAGGTGGTTGGTCAGTGGAGGGGGGTGTTGGGGAAGTGGGGAGTGGCGATGGTGGAGAAGGAGAAGGAGGGGATGGGGGAGGAGAAGTGACAGTAGCGGGTGGGGAATTAGGAGGAGGAGGAAGGAGATGTATCTGAAGCCATGAGTCAGGGCTGGGAGAGGGTTGGGGAGATGTATGAGTGAGCTGTGGGTAAGGAAAAATGTGTTCAACGAAGTGAACATGGCGGGAAGTGTAAAGTTTGTGGGTGAGAGGGTCGAAAAGGTGATAGGCACTTTGGGAGGAAGAGTAGCCCAAGAAGATACAGGGTGTTGATCGTTTTTGGAGTTTATGAGAAGAATATGGTCTTAACCAAGGGTAGGCAAGACAACCGAAGGAACGAAGTTTAGAGTAGTTGGGAAGCTTATGAAAAAGGCGGAAGAAGGGTGAGTCATTGTTAAGGGTTGGGGTTGGGAGGCGATTGATGAGGTAGGTGGCTGTGGTGAAGGCATATGGCCAGAAGGTGAGGGGGAGATGGGCATGAGAGAGAAGAGAGAGACCGGTTTCGACGATGTGGCGATGGCGGCGTTCGGCGAAGCCATTGTGTTCGGGTGTGTGGGGGGGAGAAGTGAGGTGAGAGATGCCACATTTGGCAAAGTGGGGGGATAGTTTGATAAACTCGCCACCATTATCGGAAAAGAATTGCTTGATTGAAGTGTTAAAGTAATTTTCAACCAAGGTTTGGAAGCGAAGAAAGATGGTGAGGGAATCAGATTTGTGTTTTAGGGGGTAAATCCAAATGTACTTTGTGAAATGGTCCACAAATATAATGTAATATTTGAGACCATCTTTAGATGTGATGGGGGAGGACCAAACATCAGAGAAAATAAGTTGCAAGGGTGCATTAGTAACAAAAGTAGACTTATTAAAAGAAAGCTTATGACTTTTATTAATGCAACAATCATTACAAGAATCATGAAAACGACTAATACTAGGAATAAAAGAAGCTAAAAGTTTTAAAATTTGAAGATGAGGATGGCCAAGTCGATGGTGCCAATGGTCAGACTTGCGTGAAGATGAGTGGAAGGCTTGAGGCTGGATGGTGGAGCTGAGAACATAGAGACCACGGCTAGCTGTTCCTTGGAGAAGGATGTTGCTGGTTCGCGGATCCTTGATAAAGAAAGAAGAGGAAATAAACTCAATTAGTATATGATTGTCTAGACAAAGTTTAGAAATAGAGATGATGTTTTTGGAAACAGAAGGAACACATAAGACATTAAGTAAACGAAAGGAATGATTTTTAAAAGTAATGGATAAGGATCCAACATGAGTAATAGGAAGGGAGGATCCATCACCTATAATGAGTTCTTCTGTTCCGTCATAAGGGGTGTGAAGTGAGAGGGCATTGAGATCATTTGTGATGTGATGCGAAGCACCGCTATCAAATAACCAAGTGTTTGGAGGTGAAGAAGGAGGGTTGTTGGACATCATGGTGTGGGCCTGAGGTTTGCTGCTGGAGGGTTTGGGAAAGGATGGAAGGGAGACATGGGGAAATTGCTTTTTGAAGATGTGGCATTGAGTGAGGGAGTGTCCCTGTTTGAAACAGAATTGGCACTTGCCAAGGAAGGGACGCGAGGGAGGGTTGGAAGCAGGTTGGTTAGGTGTTGGTAAGAGAGGAGGTTGGCGATTGTGAGGGTTGCGGTTGTTCCAAGATTTTGAAGGTTGGCGAGTTTGGGCGACAAAAGCAGTGGTGGGAGTATGAATATTTGGTGGTGTGGGTGTGGTTTGAGCAATGGATAACTCATGATTAATGAGTTTTTCATGAAGTTCATGGAAGGTGATGGAACTATCTCGGGCATGGATGGCGTCAATGACGGGTTTGTAGGAGGTTTGATCAAGACCAGAGAGAATAATATCGGTGATGTCTTCGACATCCATGTTTTTGCCAAGGATAGTAAGCTCATCGACGATGGTTTTGATAGCTTGCATGTATTCGGTGATGGATTGATCATTCGATTTGGTTGACTGTTTGAGGCGATGTTGAAGTTGTTTTATATGGCCACGAGAGGGTGAGGCATAAGTGTGGGAGAGAATCTTCCAAGCTTCGAGAGAGGAGACGGCATTGGTGATGAGAGGAACAATGGCGGGTGATAAGCTACCAACAAGAGCGCCAAATAAGAGGCGATCCTGTCGAAACCAATGGGTATAATCTGGATGTGGAATGGGTTGGCCGGATGGATCAAAGGAGGGAGCAGGAGGAGGGAAAGAACCATCGATGAATTTGTGCAGGTCAAGGCCATGGAGAATGGCTTCGATTTGTGTCTTCCACCCGAGATAATTGGTGGAGATAAGTTTGAGAGAAGAAGGAAATTGAACCATGGTGAGGGAAGGTGTATGGAGGGGGATAGTGTTGGTGATGATAGGTGGATCAAGGTTAGAAGAAGAGGTATTGTGTCACACCCCCACCTCCGCGTACCCAGACGACGTCATCCTTAAAGGTAGCGGAAGCATAGCGGCGAAGTCTCGAAGGTGAGGGGTGACTTACTTGATCCGGTATCATAACACACATAGTTAAGAAAAGCACTAATTACAAATCACGACAAATATTTATTACATATCCTGAATATCCGTTCACAACTTAAGTTCCTTCTATTACATCCCAAGTCCTAATTACATGGCGCGTGCACAGTTGTTTCCTCACCGTTGGTACCGATTACCTGTAAAAGATTTAAAGTTTAAAATATCAGTATAAAACTGGTGAGTTCATAAATAAGACTCGATACAATATGATATGATAGTAAAGTCAATGGTACACATTAACATAAGTGAATAATCATGTGACCCGTATCCAGATCCTTTCTGACAGTCCAGTCTAGAAAATAACCGAAGTTAAACTCCGTGCCTCTAACTCAATGTCTCACTACATCAAGTCGATACCAGGAATGGTGACAAGCATTCACACAAGGGTAGACGCTATCTATCCATGAATGGGGTTGTCAGCCCGATAGTACTATCTTTGTCCACACATTCGGCCCCACATGGGTTAACCAGATACAGTTGGTTTTGAGGACTTTTGTTGTACACAGAAAATAGTCATAATCCCATGACACCCACATGCAAGCCGGTATTGCAATTGTTACTAAACATATCACACGTTTGATAAAGATTTCATAATAGTCACCCCGATGTTAAGAAAACAGTAAAAGAAAAGGGGTTGTATGAAACTCACCTGAAGTTTATGAAAAGATAAAATCACACGAACGGTGGCTAAAAATGCTAATCTGCATTAGTTTATTTATAATTAATTATTTGTGTTTTAACTTGCTGATTAGATCTGTTTGAACGTTCAATGTCACCGACATTGTAATAAAAAGTCATCGAACTAACATTAGATGTTTAATTAATTATTTAGTCTAATATTATACAATGTACTATAATGTAGGTACCTATACTCGTTTAGGTACCTTGTGTTAAGTTGATGACTCATTGGATTAGCCGTAATAATCTCCGACTAATTAGTTAGGTAATGCTGTTGATTATATTACTTAAACAGTCCCTAGATGAAATCTCGGTTTAGGAATGATTAATTCTTGTCCCTAATCGTCCATGTATCACAAAACATAACAATATGACATTTGAATAGGTTAAACAATCGTGTTTAACATATTAATCCGACTGTTATCATAAAACCAGACAGTTATTCCAATTGGTAGGATAATAACTGTGATTAGTTTGAAACACTTGGGATTAACCTTGCATTTCAAAGATTAACCAAAATAATCACTTACATTGTCATAATCCAATGGTTTAAACCATTAGAAGTATTGTTATGGTTTAGTGAAAACCGGGCATTATAACGGATCAAAACAGGCATTTACCCGTTAACAAGACAAGTTATCCTTCAAAAATCATTCCTAGCTATCATCTAAGCAATAATCAACAACCCTAAATATATCATTACGTTCAAAAACACGATCTAATCAATGAAAATCAAGTCAGAAGGTTAAAACGGATCATTACCTAATCAGACGGATTTCTGACTTCAAAATAACGATCAGAACTTGTTATGATAATCCCTGGTGCGATCCTTAGCTTCAGAAGCCTTGAAAATGAAGATTGGATGGTAGTTTATGTGTGTTCTTCGTCTGGATTCGAAATGAGAAATAAATGTTTAACTTTGCATGAAATCTAATGAAGTAGATCAGCTCACTGCACCGCCACATCCGTCGCGTACCGCGACCAGAAGCCCAAAAAGGCTTCGCGTACCGCGAAGAAATCCGGAGATCTCAGATTTCTATCGTGCATCGCGTACCGCGGAGAACCTCCGAGCCCACCTCCACGTACCGCGATGAGTCCAATTTCAAGATTTTTCTTCGTTTCGCGATTCGGGACAATCCGTAACTCGGTTTCACGCACAGTTTTCTCCCATGTTCCCAATTTCTCGCATACTTTAAACCTGTAATGATTAAAATCATCAATTTAACACAGATTCCTAGAACGACCAAACGTGCTCGTGTCATTGATGACGTAATGTTTACCTACAATTGTCACAGTCTCCTCCTGTTACAGAAATTTCGTCCCGAAATTTGCTTTAACTCCTACAGTTTGATCGCCTATGTAAACAAATGAGGATACTTCTGTTTCATGCGATCTTCACGTTCCCAAGTGTACTCTGGCCCTCGTTTAGAATTCCATTTGACTTTTACAATTGGTATTCGACTTTGTTTGAGGGTCTTTTCATCTCGATCCATTATTTCGACTGGTTCTTCCGTGAACTGTAGGTTTTCGGCAATGTATATCTCATCAAGAGGTATGACTAGTGATTCGTCCAATAGGCACTTTTTCAGATTCGAGACATGAAACACATCATGTATGTTACTAAGTTCTGAGGGTAACTCTAATCTGTATGCTACCATTCCAATCCTTTCAAGAATTGTAAATGGTCCTACAAATCTTGGTGAGAGTTTTCCTCGTTTTCCGAATCTGAACATACCTTTCCAGGGAGAGACTTTTAGCATCACTTTATCACCAATCTGGAATTCGAGTGGTCTACGTCGATTATCAGCATAACTCTTCTGTCGATCGCATGCTGCTTTAATTCGCTCCTGAATGAGCGCGATCTTATCAGTCGTTTCCTGGATCATTTCCGGGCCAATAATCTGACTTTCACCTACTTCTGACCAACACACAGGAGATCGACATTTGCGCCCGTACAAAGCTTCAAATGGAGCACATTGGATACTAGTATGATAGCTGTTATTATAAGAAAATTCAACCAATGACAGATGAGTATCCTAGCTACCTCCAAAATCAATTACACAGCTTCGAAGCATGTCTTCTAATGTTTGATTTGTACGTTCAGTCTGCCCATCCGTTTGTGGATGATAAGCTGTGCTCATGTTGATCTGCGTACCCAAGGCATGTTGAAGAGTTTGTCAAAAACGTGACATAAATCGATTATCTCTATCAGAAATAATAGAGATTGGCACTCCATGTCGCATTACGATTTCATTGATGTAGAGTTTAGCTAGACGGTCCATGGAATAGTCTTCCCGAATTGGTAAGAAATGTGCTGATTTGGTAAGGCGATCTACGATGACCCAAATAGCATCATGGTTATGCGCCGTTCTGGGTAATTTAGTGATGAAATCCATGGAAATTTGTTCCCATTTCCACATAGGGATTTCTGGTTGTTGCAATAGCCCAGATGGTCTTTGATGTTCTGCCTTAACCTTAAGGCACGTTAAGCATTTATTCACATATTCTGCTATTTGTTTCTTCATACCAGGCCACCAGTAGAAGTCTTTGAGATCTTTATACATCTTATCAGCACCTGGATGAATAGAATATTTGGATTTGTGAGCTTCGTCCAAGATAATTGGTCTGATATTACCAAGTACTGGGATCCATGCTCGGTTTTTGAAATATAATATTCCATCCGTTTTGGTTTTAAGTTGTTTATCTAACCCTCGTAATTTCTCATCGGTGTAATTTGTTGTTTGCAAGGCCTGCCGTTGAGTTTCACGTATTTGAGGGTTTAGACTAGTTTGAATCGTCATTTCCAGCGCTTTTACACGTATGGGTTTGACTCTCTCTTTGCGACTTAAAGCATCGGCTACAACATTTGCTTTACCTGGGTGGTAACGGATTTCGCAGTCATAGTCGTTCAGAAGTTCCACCCATCGCCTTTGTCGCATATTTAGCATTTTCTGATCTAGAATGTGTTGAAGACTTTTGTGATCTGTATAGACCGTACACTTTGTCCCGTACAAGTAATGTCTCCATATCTTGAGTGCAAACACTACTGCACCAAGTTCTAGATCATGAGTGGTGTAATTCTTCTCGTGCACTTTTAGCTGCCGAGAAGCATAGGCAATCACCTTGTTGTTCTGCATCAGCACACACCCGAGTCCTTGACGTGAGGCATCACAGAAAACTATGAAATTCTCTGTGCCTTCTGGTAGTGCCAGAATAGGTGCATTGCAGAGTTTATGCTTCAACAGTTGAAATGCCTCCTCCTGTTGAGAGTCCCATATGAACTTTTGATCTTTCTGGGTTAGAATAGTTAAAGGCAAGGCTATCTTTGAAAAGTTCTTGATGAATCTTCTGTAATAGCCCGCTAACCCTAAGAATTGACGAATCTCTGTTGGGGTTTTCGGTGTCTCCCATTGCTTTACCGCTTCAATCTTGCTGGGATCCACTTGTATACCATTTTCATTTACTACATGCCCAAGAAACTGGACTTCCCGTAACCAGAACTCACATTTGGAAAATTTGGCATAAAGTTTCTCATGTGCTAAAAGTTCCAAGATCAGTTTTAAATGTTGCCCATGTTCTTGTTGACTGCGGGAGTAAATGAGAATGTCATCAATAAAAACAATCACGAATTTATCCAAGTAAGGTCTACACACACGATTCATCAGATCCATAAACACTGCAGGCGCATTAGTCAGCCCGAAGGGCATTACTAAAAACTCATAATGCCCGTATCGAGTTCGAAAAGCTGTTTTAGAAACATCATCATCATGGATTCGTAGTTGATGATATCCAGATCTGAGATCGATTTTTGAAAAATAGATAGCACCTTGCAATTGATCGAATAGATCATCTATACGGGGTAGTGGATAACGATTTTTGATTGTCAATTTATTGAGTTCCCGATAGTCGATACACATCCTGAGAGTACCGTCCTTCTTTTTCACAAAAAGGATAGGTGCGCCCCAAGGTGAGTAACTCGGTCTAATGAAACCTTTGTCTAAAAGTTCCTGTAATTGACTTGATAGTTCTTGCATTTCCGATGGAGCCAATCGGTAAGGAGCTTTAGCTATAGGTGCTGCTCCTGGTACTAAGTCAATACGAAACTCAACTTGTCTCACTGGGGGTAATCCTGATATATCGTCAGGAAAAACTTCAGGATATTCTCGAACTACAGGAATGTCTTCAATACGTTTTTGATGTGGTTTGTTTTCAGTCACGTAAGCTAAAAAGGCTTGACAGCCCTTTCTTAAGCACTTTCGAGCTTGCATACATGATATGATACTCAGTTTCCTGCCAGCCCTTTCACCTTGTATCATAAGTGTATCACCATTTGGTAATGAAATACGAATCATCTTATTTTGACATATGACTTCCACTCGATTTTCTGAAAGCCAGTCCATACCAATAACAACATCAAAGCTTCCCAATTCAATAGGAAGAAGATCAATATTAAAAAGATGATCGTTTAGATTCAATAAACACCCTTGAATCACATTGTTAGTCATAATTGACTTGCCATTAGCAAGTTCAATGATGTAAGGGTTTGTTAGGTTATCAACGGCCAATCCGAGTAGTGAAGCAAAATCAGAGGAAACAAAACTTTTGTCCGCTCCGGTGTCAAAAGAACAGATACATAGTGATTGTTAAGAAGAAACGTACCGGTAACGGTGTTGTTATCACGTCGAGCCTCTTCCGCCCCTATCTGGAAGGCTCTTCCTCTTGCTTCATTGCCCTGGTTGGTGTTGTTGGTAGGGCAGTTTTTCATGAAGTGATCCGGGCTTCCACATCTGAAACACGACCGGTTGATTTGTTGTGGTTGTTGTTGTTGAGTTCCTTGGTTTGATCGGCGAACAGGGAGATTGCAATATTTGGAGAAATGCCCGACCTTGTTACAATTGTTACAAACAGGGCAGGGTCCCACATGATGAAATGGGCACTTAAGACATTTAGGTGCTTGCCCTACATAGGCTTTTCTCTCCAAAGTTGTGGCAATGTATCCCTTTGCCATTTGCACATTCCGGCTGGGTTCCACCGGAGCCCCTGGTTTGCCTTTCCCAACCCATTTTCGTTTCACCCCTTTAACAGTGCTGGGGGTAGTAGTTGCCAGACTGCTGCTTGACTCACCTTTCACTGTCAATATACCACTTCTTACTGCAACATCGGTAAGCCTGGTGGTTAAGGTGATAGCATGTTTCAAAGTACGTGGTTCAGCTGCCGTGACCATTCCCTTGATTTGAGGTACCAGACCTTTGATATATTTTTCTATCAAAGCCTGCTCAGTTGGAAACATGTTTGGCAGCAGACATGTTAATTCGTGAAATCGATCGGTATATTTCAAACAATCAGCACCGATCATAGAATGGTTCCAAAATTCCTCTTGGAGCTTTTGGATTTCAGTGATGGGACAATATTCTGACAGAATCAAAGTTTTAAACTCGTCCCAAGTCATAGCATCCACAACAGCCGTGGTCAAGGTTTTTGCCTGGGTATTCCACCAGGTCAATGCTGAGTCTGTCAGTGAACAAGCTGCATAAGACACTTTGTGTTCAGCCAAACACTGGCTGATCTTGAGCTTAGTCTCCATGCTCTCAATCCATTTCAAAAGTCCTGACGCTCCTTCCTTCCCCGTAAAAGTAGGGGGATTGCAAGAAGCGAAGTACTTATAAGTGCATCCTCGTTGTGGAGGATCCGGATTGATTGTGTTGGTATTAGTCGTATGGCGGGTTTCAACATGTCCGCCTGTAGCATTATGCTCCGTATGGACTCTACCCGAGCCAGGAGCACGATTTGTTTGATATTGGGCCAACATGCCCGTAAGAACAGCGGATAATTGGTCACCTGCTATACGAGCAACGTCCGCTTCATTTAGACTAGGTCCACTCACAGGTGGATCCTGAATGGATTCTTGAGTTTGAGGATTTTTAGCGGAACGACCTCTTCTAGGGGCCATAGTCTGATCACACACAGATAAAGTAAAGTCAAAACAAGAATCCATAGTCGTAATAAAGACAAATGTTGTATAACTACTTTGAGTTTTTCACAGTTATATTGTACACCACTAAGTCATGTTCATAGTTGCAGTTATACTAGTACGTCTGTTTGTCTTGCCAAGCGTATACTAGTATCATTTTATAGTCTACCAAAATGACACCGATTTAGACATGTTACTACACTGATATGTACTAGTATTACATTATTTCACTATAATGTAGTACCGATATTAATATGTTTCTACACGTGTTTGTTATGTACTAGTATTACATTATTTCTCTATAATGTAACACCGATATTGATATGACCTTATCACAAATTTTGTTACGTACTAGTATTACATTACTTCACCGCAATGTAACACCGATATTGTTATGACTCCACGAGTCTTGTTATGTACTAGTATTACATTACTTCACCGCAATGTAACACCGATATTGTTATAACTCCACATGAGTCTTGTTATGTACTAGTATTACATTACTTTACCGCAATGTAACACCGATATTGTTATGTTTTCGCACAAGTTTTCTTTTTATATGACTTGAAAAGTTAGCACCGGCTATAATGTAAAGACACAATGTTGCACATACAATGTTAAAAGAAAACTTTTATTATAACTGTCACAGTTGTACATTAGGATTAGTACATATACAAGAAAATATCCTAATGCAGTTGTACCCACTATTACAACCTAACCGTCCGAGGCCTATTTTACAAGTCAAAACTTCCTCGGAGTAGTACAGTCCAGCCTATTCGATTCCTTTACCGTAGTAAATACAGTAAACATGTGATGATGATGGCCACCGCTGCCATCACTATTGCTACGTCCAACAGTCGTAGCTCCATCCTCATATCGCCTAACCCTACCATCCATCCCCTAACTCTCTCTACCCCACTCCTACACATACCACCTAAAGTCCACTGAAGTCTACCCTCAATCACCTCTCTCCATGCCCTGGCACCTGCCTCCAGGACAGCAACATGTTCAGCTAAACTCTCATAAGCCGTGCGAGTTTCCCACAGAGTGTCACGTGTTTCCTGCAATGAAACACGCGATAACTGAAGATCCAATGTAACCCGTTGCAGCTGAACTCTCATCTCAGCCTGCTGAGATGACTCGCCTTCCTCATGTATGGAATGAGGTACATCCCGAGGTGCTAGTGGTCCTCTCGGAACAGGACCTGTCGAGATGCGGGCTCGTCCCCGCCTTCCTCCAAACCCTGTAAATACTGGTACTTGCTGTGGTGGTGTAGGGCTTTGTGCCCTCCTGATAGCTGGTGAGTCAGCATCTAACAGATGCTGAGGTATAGGTGGTGTAGGTGGTATTGATGGTAAAGTCTGGTGGGACATTTGAGATGACGGCACTGTCTGTGTTGATCCTGAACTTGTTTCCGTGCCAAATGAATCACTTTCTGAGTCTGACATTGCTGTATCGACACACAAGTTCGTATTAGTAACATAAAATAAATAAATAACAACAACATTTATTTGAGTGTTTATATTTGTTAACTATGTTCGGTGCTCTCAGTGTAACTATTCGAGCCTATGGTTATAATCTAGGTTTCTAAGTCCGCCTAAATTCTATAACCTGTGGCTCTGATACCACCCTGTCACACCCCCACCTCCGCGTACCCAGACGACGTCATCCTTAAAGGTAGCGGAAGCATAGCGGCGAAGTCTCGAAGGTGAGGGGTGACTTACTTGATCCGGTATCATAACACACATAGTTAAGAAAAGCATTAATTACAAATCACGACAAATATTTATTACATATCCTGAATATCCGTTCACAACTTAAGTTCCTTCTATTACATCCCAAGTCCTAATTACATGGTGCGTGCACAGTTGTTTCCTCACCGTTGGTACCGATTACCTGTAAAAGATTTAAAGTTTAAAATATCAGTATAAAACTGGTGAGTTCATAAATAAGACTCGATACAATATGATATGATAGTAAAGTCAATGGTACACATTAACATAAGTGAATAATCATGTGACCCGTATCCAGATCCTTTCTGACAGTCCAGTCTAGAAAATAACCGAAGTTAAACTCCGTGCCTCTAACTCAATGTCTCACTACATCAAGTCGATACCAGGAATGGTGACAAGCATTCACACAAGGGTAGACGCTATCTATCCATGAATGGGGTTGTCAGCCCGATAGTACTATCTTTGTCCACACATTCGGCCCCACATGGGTTAACCAGATACAGTTGGTTTTGAGGACTTTTGTTGTACACAGAAAATAGTCATAATCCCATGACACCCACATGCAAGCCGGTATTGCAATTGTTACTAAACATATCACACGTTTGATAAAGATTTCATAATAGTCACCCCGATGTTAAGAAAACAGTAAAAGAAAAGGGGTTGTATGAAACTCACCTGAAGTTTATGAAAAGATAAAATCACACGAACGGTGGCTAAAAATGCTAATCTGCATTAGTTTATTTATAATTAATTATTTGTGTTTTAACTTGCTGATTAGATCTGTTTGAACGTTCAATGTCACCGACATTGTAATAAAAAGTCATCGAACTAACATTAGATGTTTAATTAATTATTTAGTCTAATATTATACAATGTACTATAATGTAGGTACCTATACTCGTTTAGGTACCTTGTGTTAAGTTGATGACTCATTGGATTAGCCGTAATAATCTCCGACTAATTAGTTAGGTAATGCTGTTGATTATATTACTTAAACAGTCCCTAGATGAAATCTCGGTTTAGGAATGATTAATTCTTGTCCCTAATCGTCCATGTATCACAAAACATAACAATATGACATTTGAATAGGTTAAACAATCGTGTTTAACATATTAATCCGACTGTTATCATAAAACCAGACAGTTATTCCAATTGGTAGGATAATAACTGTGATTAGTTTGAAACACTTGGGATTAACCTTGCATTTCAAAGATTAACCAAAATAATCACTTACATTGTCATAATCCAATGGTTTAAACCATTAGAAGTATTGTTATGGTTTAGTGAAAACCGGGCATTATAACGGATCAAAACAGGCATTTACCCGTTAACAAGACAAGTTATCCTTCAAAAATCATTCCTAGCTATCATCTAAGCAATAATCAACAACCCTAAATATATCATTACGTTCAAAAACACGATCTAATCAATGAAAATCAAGTCAGAAGGTTAAAACGGATCATTACCTAATCAGACGGATTTCTGACTTCAAAATAACGATCAGAACTTGTTATGATAATCCCTGGTGCGATCCTTAGCTTCAGAAGCCTTGAAAATGAAGATTGGATGGTAGTTTATGTGTGTTCTTCGTCTGGATTCGAAATGAGAAATAAATGTTTAACTTTGCATGAAATCTAATGAAGTAGATCAGCTCACTGCACCGCCACATCCGTCGCGTACCGCGACCAGAAGCCCAAAAAGGCTTCGCGTACCGCGAAGAAATCCGGAGATCTCAGATTTCTATCGTGCATCGCGTACCGCGGAGAACCTCCGAGCCCACCTCCACGTACCGCGATGAGTCCAATTTCAAGATTTTTCTTCGTTTCGCGATTCGGGACAATCCGTAACTCGGTTTCACGCACAGTTTTCTCCCATGTTCCCAATTTCTCGCATACTTTAAACCTGTAATGATTAAAATCATCAATTTAACACAGATTCCTAGAACGACCAAACGTGCTCGTGTCATTGATGACGTAATGTTTACCTACAATTGTCACATATTGGTGCTGGCGGTGGTCATGGTGAATGAAGAAGATGCTGAGGGGTGAAGATGGTGGGCGGCGGCTGGGAGAGATTAGGGTGTAGGGCTCCTGGCTGATACCATATTAGATTATCAACCAAAACTTGAAATTCTCATTCATCACATAATGTTAATTTATACAATATTGAGATCCTATAACTGTGGAACTAGAATGAGAAAAGAAAGGAAATATAGTTTATCTAATGTTACAAGATAAGAACACAATATTAAATATAACTAATTATTAGATAAGTTAATACATACATCCTGGATTGTCAAGTCCTTAGATTTATATGAAGGTTCTATTCACTTGCACAAAAAGATTTTTAAATGTTTTATGAGTATAATAGTTTTGAATATAAAATGAAGTCCCTTTGACCTTAAAAGTCAATGAACCTGCTTACTGTTGTTGGCACATGCAATGTTGCGTTTCTTGATAAACGCCTTTTTATTGATAACAGTGACTTAAAAGTAGAATATTAAAATGGTCGGGTTGGGTTGGTTACCAAGTCAGAATAAGTTAGAGATTTTCTAGCAATTACAATGTTAACAAGGCGGTGCCATTATGACCCGTCTTTCATTTTGTTTAGCCCATTGTGACCCGTTAAGAAATTCCCTACCGGTTTGCTTAACGCATATAAGCCCAATGATAATTCATTAATGACAAATCAATCCAGTATGAAATTATTTTTGGCCAAATTTAATAAAGATGTTTGGGTTTGGTTTGTTAGGTTTATTTAAAAGGAAGGTTTTTATATATTTTAAGAAAAATGTCTTAATTTTTATCATGTATTTTTGGTCTATCAAAAAGCTTAAGCCGGCTTTGTATGTATGGTTAATGTGGGTTTTTGAGGGAAAAAAATACTATTTATTATATAAATTATACACGAACATCTATTTAGGTAAATCTTAGTTTTTCGTATGAGTATTTTCAAATTTGATTATTTTATTTAATGAGTCCAGCTTTAAAGTGGAGCTTGATTGCTAAGAAATAGTTTAACTATAATTATGTGATTACGTTTAAAGTAAGTTATAGATACTTGATTGTTTGAAAAGTTTTATGTAATTATGTTTTAACCCTGCCTTTCAAAAATATAAAATATGTCTTGCATTATTTTGGTTAAAGTTGTTTTTAATTATATGTTTCATTATAACTTTTTCCTTGTTAGGTATTAAAATATAGATGTTTTTAAAATTATTTTTTAGAGTGTGTACGCCTAAAATGGATTGAGCACATGCGTAAATGACAAATTTAAATTTCTTTACAAGTGGTTTATGATTGTATTGAGATAATATCACATATAAATATTATTAAAAATTAACAAACCCCTAAATCGTATTATGAAACAAACAATTACGATCACATTAATATTTGGTTTATTATTCATCTTGGAATTTATATTTCAAAAATTGAACCTAAAAAGCAAAAATTAAACCTAAAAAGCAAAAGCAATCTAAATTAGAACTAATACTAAACCATAAGAGGAATCTAATTTAGAAGTAATACTAAATCATTGTTCCCTCAGCACTTAAAAAAAATAAAAAAAAATTGATTTTTATTTAAATTATTTTCAATATTAGTAGTGTAGGAAGTCAATAACATTCTTATAATATATTATGGTTGGAAATAACCCGTTATGTGGCCTAGAGATCATTTGATTGAATTGGCCTAAATGACATAACCAGTTCTTGAACTTATGTTAAGATATTTGAAGGACATAACCATAACTATAAATAGGGTTAGTTTCCATTTAGATGTCATATAACATTTGAGAGAATGAAAAACACTATGAACATCATCATTCAATTTCTCTCTAAGATCTTTCATCGATCATTGACATTATAACGAGAACAATCTTTAATCAAATATAAAGTCATGATTCCTACAAGTAAGTTTTATAATTTTGATTATTGATTATAATTGAATTGATTAACGACTCGCTCACGATGTTGAAATAATCAACAATTATTTGATGATACTAAAGCCACTCGATCTTTATATTATTATATTCGAAGTAATAACATGCTGACTCTATGTAGATATATATTTGTTCATTAACTAAGTTAAAAAAAATAATTATGACAAAGGATGATGAAAAGAATCGTTTGGTTAAAAGTATAAACAATACATGCAGCATGTTACATTACGTTTATGTGTTAATAAACACATCTGCCTCTTCGTCATTAACAATTGCATCATCCACAATTGACAGAATATAATTTTTTAACTGTTTGGCTGCTTTGATATCCGCCATTGAAATTTTGATGAATAATTGTGATTTTTATGGGTAGAGTAGTGAAATAATTGTCACGTCTAACAGTAAGACACCAAATTAATTACTAAATGAAGCCTTCCTTCGCTATTTTTAATTGTAACAACCGGTTTTCAATAATGAAACGTATTTGAAATAATCGTCAATTGAACGATTGTGATTGTTGAAATTTGAAAATATGTGCGAATTACTTCATCAATGTTAAGAGCACATGTGATCGTTCTAGAAATCCATGTTGATTTGATGATTGTAATTATTATAGGTTGATATTATGTGAGAAATCATGAACGTGGGAGAAAACCGTGCGCGGAACGGAGTTACGGATTGGCCGGAATCGCGAAAAGAAGAAAATTACAAAGAGACTCTTCGCGGTACGCGAAGATGTTTCTAAGGCTCCTTCGCGGTACGCGAAGCACCCAAAATATCTGAAATCCCGAATTGCTTCGCGGTACGCGAAGAGCTCTTGAGCCCTCCTTCGCGGTACGCGACGGGTATGGCGGTTTGACAGATTCTTTATCTTATCAGAATTCAATTAAGAAAATTTATTTTTTTCAAATCTCGATCATAATTCGACCAGGGGACGAATAGAGCAACTTTTTGTTGCTAGATCAGTGTTTTGAAGCCATCCAGATATTCGGATCGAACTAGGGTTTGATTATATCACTCCTGATCGTCGTTTTCATCCGAGAACTTCGTTCAAAGAGGTAACGATTCGATCTCTCCTACTAGTTTGATATTTTGTGGATTAAATTTAGTTTTAAATATATTACTATGATTATGGGTATTGATTATTGCCTAGTTAATAACTAGGGATTGTTAGAAACGAAGAAGTTGATATTTGGTTGGTGAAATCTTCATTTTAAAGCCGGGATAATGTCCGGTTGTTATTAAACCCATATCATGGTGGGATAACTAGTAGGATGGGTAAATTGTTGTTTTGAAATATATATGGATTATGATCCATGGGTTAAACGATGATTTTGATGAATTGATGTTAAAAATTATTAACAGTTATGATCATAAATGAATTTTGATTAAAAGAAGTGATTGAGATCATAACTAATATAATGAACATTAATTATTTGATAAAATGCCTAAGGAAGGCATGGGATATGATTAATTGACTAATACTTACTAAATATAGTAAGATAGAGTCAATTATGTGATAAGTTGACCTTGAGAAAGTCAAACCAGTCAAGTGAGTTGAACTTGATTGTATGTGTTATATGTATTGAATATAGTTGTATATGTGTGAATATGCAACTAGGTGTTGGTGGTGAACGTCAAGTGACAATTCACAGAGGTGGAAAAGAGGTTGTAGCAAGTGAACAACCGTTTGAACCAGGTAAGTTACCCAACTTACTGTAACATTACATATAAGAAGTAGAATGAGTCTACTTGTGTGCCTGATATGTGATTGAAACTAATGGATGAGAAATCCTTTAGTTTGTGTTGTGGTGTTTCTATGAGAAACGTGTATGCAATATATTTGCATTGGAATAACCGGATGAACCGGGGATTAATCAATATGATTTTGGTGTTTATATAAATGATTGTGGTTATTATTGTTGCATGATTCACAGTGTGTGTGAACATGTGGTGATCTATGAATGCGTAGATGTTGAATTGGTAATGTGCATGTTTGGATTCACAAGGTGTGTGAACATAAAACTTGCAATTCCAATGTAATTGATTCACAAGGTGTGTGAACAAATGTTAAATTGGTAATGTGCATGTTTGGATTCACAAGGTGTGTGAACATAAAAAAACTTGCAATTCCAATGCAATTGATTCACAAGGTGTGTGAACAAATGGTGGATTGAAAATGTGCATGCTGATTCACAAGGTGTGTGAACATAAGACATGTAATTGCAATGTAATAGATTCACAAGGTGTGTGAACAAATGGTGGATTGGAAATGTGCATGCTGATTCACAAGGTGTGTGAACATGCCGTGATTATGATTGTGGTTATCGTTGCTGCATGATTCACAAGGTGTGTGAACATGCCGTGGTCGTGATAGTGGTTATGTTTGCTGCATGATTCACAATGTGTGTAAACATGCCGTGATCATGATGGTGGTTATTATGGCTGCATGAGTCATACGGTGTGTGAATGTGTGGCGATCTACGAATGTGTAGATGTTGGATTGGTAAAGCGCATGTTTTGGATTCACAAGGTGTGTGAACATAAAACCTGCAATTCCCATGTAATTGATTCACAAGGCGTGTGAACAAATGGTGAATTGGAAATATGCACATGTATGTGTGGTGTTAAATTATAATAATTGTACATGAATGGGTGATTCATGGGGTTTTGGGTGGAAACAACCCACTAGTGGATAGTTTTGTAGGTGATTGAATATTGTTACCAAATTATGTTTGGTACATCGGTAGTGTATCTGTAATGTGTTACGGGATACACTAGTTAGAGGTGCTATGAGTTGTCTTAGATGGAAGGACCGGTGGGTGAACATCTTAAGACTTAATATGTGTATGATACCACCAATGTGTGGATAATCGGTTACACCGGAAATTGAATTGTTGAAACCACAGGTGTGTGGGAAATTGGTTGAGCCAATGATATATATATGTGGTGATTATTGTGTTTTAAATTAGCCAGAGGTGCTAGTGATAAAGTTGTATTGGATAATATATTATTATCTAGATATGATAAACATCCATATGATATGTATGTGGATGTGTTAAATGAGTTGTGGGAACTCGGGAAGGGGCTACTTACTTAGTTCGTATGAACTAATGGTGACTTATATGTGATGTTACAGGTAAAAGATAGATATGCATCGGGCGATCTGATCGGGCATGTTATGAAGCAGAACCGAACGTTATGTAAAATTTTCTGATGGTATTAAACTTAAACACACTAGTTTTATTAATCATAAATGTAAATGATTTGAAATTGAGTGTGTTTAACTTATGAAATGTTATTTTTACGCTTCCGAACAAAATTTTTGAGAAAGTTTAATCTGGGACCTAAAATGGGACACGTGTAATCGTGTGGAAAGTTTGGGTGTTACAGAGTTGGTATCAGAGCAATGGTTTGAGTGAATCAAGTGCGTCTTGATCTCAAACTCGTGTGCTCTTGATATGAAAACATAACGTTTGATTCGAAGACCCGATCATGATGCCGAATGTATGAGGTTAGCATATCTATTTCCTGTGTTATAATTGATAAATGTATTGCGAATCAATACATATGAAATGTGATTATGTGATTATTTGAAACTGAAATCAATGTCTTGAGTATAAAATAAATGAAGTAAGGAATTGGGCATATAATGAGTGAACTAGTATGTCTGGCCAACTTACTAGTGCAAACATGATATGAACAAGTTCTTTATGAAAATCATTTTATACTTAGATATTGAGATTAAGGTAAATTGATTATGAGTGATGGTTAGTAATTAAGTGTACTACGTAATTGACCCATTGGGGATATGGGCAATAATACACATTGAGTGTGTAAATCACAGTAAGTGTGATGTAAATGTCTTGAGTGACAAATGTTGAATAGTAATTGTGTTTACTATGGGATTGACCCACTAAATATATGGGCATCTATACACGATGGGCGTGTAAGTCACATGGGTATGACAGTAATGTCTTGAATAATATGTGTTGCATATTAAGTGTGTGAATTAAACACAATGTGTGTGTTGAATTAAATGTACAAATAAGTGTACAAAAAGATTGTGGTGGCAATCGTGTTATCTACTAGTGAGTAGATTAAAGTTAATAACCATGAAAGTTAATGTGTGTGTGGTGATGAAAAATTGTTGGGTGGAGATAACCCATTAACAATTTTTTTTATTATTACTTGGTGTTGACAATAACATGTAATAAGTATTTAAATTACTTAGTTATTGTCATTTGTTATGTTTATAAATGATATGGAGGAATAAGAATGATTCACAAGTGGTGTGAACTTCTTATTTGAAATTTGACTGAAATAGTCAAGCAATTCACAAAGTGTGTGAATGCAAAATGGGTTGAATCACAAGTGGTGTGATCTTCCCATGGAGAAAATATGGAGTTTAGGTAAATCACAGGTGGTGTGATTACATATCTTGAGAATCCTTGGTGAAAAAGGAAGTCTCAAGGAAATGATGATTAATATTGTCATGTAAGACCACTGGTGGGTGGCATTGGATTTAACATGTAAGACCATCGGTGGATGACATTGGATTTATCATATAAGTCCACTAGTGAGTGGCCTTGTGTTAGATGTGTAAAACCATCTTGGAATGACATTGGGTTATCATGTAAGTCCTCCTTAGTGAGGCATTGGAAAGAATCCACATGCGTGTGGATTGGTCAATACGTGAGTATGCGTTGAACAACGTGGACTTTTAAAAGTCAAAGTTATGATTAATGTGAATAAGTGAGTTACATGCTATCTAATATGCAACCATAAGACATATTAGTGTTTATGTGTTATGTGATTATGTTGTTGTTACTACTTGTAATTGACTTGTAGTAATTGTGATAAAATGAATGGTAAATTGACCATGTGTGTCATGAAATGTTGGGGATATGAAACCACATGGTGGTGGTATTTAACTACTTAATAGATGTCTTGTAGTATTGAATGAATGTTATGTGCTAATTGCGTAAGTTGAAAAGTGTTATTAAATGATAATTTTTAATTGACACTATAAAGTGATGAAAATCCACATTGTGTGGAAATATATGAATATGGAACCACATGGGGTGGTATTTGGATTGTGGAATTGATTAATGTTATGATAAATTGCATAACTAATAGAAAGTGTCATTATATGTTTAAAATAATTAACACTGATAATGGGTGACGTTTCACATTCGTGTGAAACTGATGTAAGACCACTGGTGTGTGGCATTAATATTAACATGTAAGTCCATAATGAAATGGCGTTGGTATTTGTCATGTAAGTCCACATTTTTGTGGCGTTGGGGGTAATTCATGTATATGTACATGATAATGAGTTACTCGTTTTGTTGAATTTGTAGTCATAGGACTGTGTGAGTCCACACTACAATTGTTTGTGCAATTAGCATATATGTGATTGGTTGTTTTAAGTGAAGCGGATGTAAAAGGTTATGGTTAGTGTCGTTATTGTAGTTGAATGATTTACGAGGTATGTGAACATTCAACTAGTAATAATGATTGAGTTGATTTACAAGAGTGTAAACAACCATTATAATGTAGATGTTATGGTGAACAAAAGATGATCTACAGGAATGTAGACATCAAATTTCAAGAGTCAAATTGTTTAAGTTAACTTTTGGGAAATATGATGCATAGATGGAGTTTTGTGTGCACATACGTGTTGTGTTAAATGATCAATGCGAATGTTAAGTCATTCGGTTGTGGTTATATATAAAGTACATTATACATGATATTTGACTTTAAAAAGTCAAAGTTATGCCTATTTATAAAGAAATAGGATATTCATAATATGATGAGGAGAATATTTATGTGAATATTCAAAAGAGAGGTAAGATGTATGTAGAAATACACTTGAGTGTATGGTTTGGTTTGAATGAAGAAAGTCAAACCAAGTAATCAATTGCAGATTGATATTGTCGAATCATGTATAATGATCATGTGTATCTAAGGATAAATGTTTAATTATGCTTAAAATATATGTTAGAGAAGTGGTGTCTAGGCATGGTGTGCCTGTGACGATGATTTCTGATCAAGATATCAGGAAAATTAGGATCGTGGATAAGCACGGCGTATCATTCTCAGATTGATGGTCAGGTGAAAGGACTATTCAAATACTGGAGATATGTTACAAGTGTGCATAATAGATTTTGAGGGTAGTTGGGATAATTATCTACCTTTGGCTAAATTCTCATATAATAATAGTTGTCATTCTAGTATTGGAATGCCTCCATATGAAATGTTGAATGGGAGGAAATGTTGACTCCTGTATGTTGGGGAGAAGTTGGGCAATGAGAACTGGCAAATAAAAAGGTAGTTAAAGTAACGAATTAACGAATAGATTAGATTCTAGTTCATTTAAAGGCGGCACAAGACCGTCAGAATTCCTATGTTGATAAGCATAGGAGGATTATTGAGTTCCAGGTTGAAAATTTTGTATTGTTAAAGGTCTCTCCTTGGAAAGATATTATATGTTTTAGAAAGCAAAGGAAGTTAAGCCGCGTTTCATTGGACCATTCAAGATTATAGCTCGAATTGACGAGATTGCTTATCGTCTTGAGCTACCGGAGAAATTGAATGGCATACATGACACTTTTCATGTGTCATATCTGAGAAAAATGTTTGGCGGATAAATCGGCTTAGGTGTCACTAAAAGACTTGGAAATTGATGACAAGTTAAACTATTTGGAAAAGCCGGTAGTATATTAGACCGAAAGGTCAAACAGTTGAGAAACAAGTCTTTGAACCAGGTGAAGGTTCAATAGAAAAATATAGAAAAGAATCTGACGCCATGTGGGAGTCGGAAGATGAGATGAGGAAATTTTATCCTTTCTTTTAAAGTGTAAGCGGTTTCGAGGACGAAACCTTTGTAAGGAGGGAAGATTTGTAACAACCGGTTTTCAATAATGAAACGTATTTGAAATAATCGTCAATTGAACGATTGTGATTGTTGAAATTTGAAAATATGTGCGAATTACTTCATCAATGGCAAGAGCACATGTGATCGTTCTAGAAATCCATGTTGATTTGATGATTGTAATTATTATAGGTTGATATTATGTGAGAAATCATGAACGTGGGAGAAAACCGTGCGCGGAACGGAGTTACGGATTGGCCGGAATCGCGAAAAGAAGAAAATTACAAAGAGACTCTTCGCGGTACGCGAAGATGTTTCTAAGGCTCCTTCGCGGTACGCGAAGCACCCAAAATATCTGAAATCCCGAATTGCTTCGCGGTACGCGAAGAGCTCTTGAGCCCTCCTTCGCGGTACGCGACGGGTATGGCGGTTTGACAGATTCTTTATCTTATCAGAATTCAATTAAGAAAATTTATTTTTTTCAAATCTCGATCATAATTCGACCAGGGGACGAATAGAGCAACTTTTTGTTGCTAGATCAGTGTTTTGAAGCCATCCAGATATTCGGATCGAACTAGGGTTTGATTATATCACTCCTGATCGTCGTTTTCATCCGAGAACTTCGTTCAAAGAGGTAACGATTCGATCTCTCCTACTAGTTTGATATTTTGTGGATTAAATTTAGTTTTAAATATATTACTATGATTATGGGTATTGATTATTGCCTAGTTAATAACTAGGGATTGTTAGAAACGAAGAAGTTGATATTTGGTTGGTGAAATCTTCATTTTAAAGCCGGGATAATGTCCGGTTGTTATTAAACCCATATCATGGTGGGATAACTAGTAGGATGGGTAAATTGTTGTTTTGAAATATATATGGATTATGATCCATGGGTTAAACGATGATTTTGATGAATTGATGTTAAAAATTATTAACAGTTATGATCATAAATGAATTTTGATTAAAAGAAGTGATTGAGATCATAACTAATATAATGAACATTAATTATTTGATAAAATGCCTAAGGAAGGCATGGGATATGATTAATTGACTAATACTTACTAAATATAGTAAGATAGAGTCAATTATGTGATAAGTTGACCTTGAGAAAGTCAAACCAGTCAAGTGAGTTGAACTTGATTGTATGTGTTATATGTATTGAATATAGTTGTATATGTGTGAATATGCAACTAGGTGTTGGTGGTGAACGTCAAGTGACAATTCACAGAGGTGGAAAAGAGGTTGTAGCAAGTGAACAACCGTTTGAACCAGGTAAGTTACCCAACTTACTGTAACATTACATATAAGAAGTAGAATGAGTCTACTTGTGTGCCTGATATGTGATTGAAACTAATGGATGAGAAATCCTTTAGTTTGTGTTGTGGTGTTTCTATGAGAAACGTGTATGCAATATATTTGCATTGGAATAACCGGATGAACCGGGGATTAATCAATATGATTTTGGTGTTTATATAAATGATTGTGGTTATTATTGTTGCATGATTCACAGTGTGTGTGAACATGTGGTGATCTACGAATGCGTAGATGTTGAATTGGTAATGTGCATGTTTGGATTCACAAGGTGTGTGAACATAAAACTTGCAATTCCAATGTAATTGATTCACAAGGTGTGTGAACAAATGTTAAATTGGTAATGTGCATGTTTGGATTCACAAGGTGTGTGAACATAAAAAAACTTGCAATTCCAATGCAATTGATTCACAAGGTGTGTGAACAAATGGTGGATTGGAAATGTGCATGCTGATTCACAAGGTGTGTGAACATAAGACATGTAATTGCAATGTAATAGATTCACAAGGTGTGTGAACAAATGGTGGATTGGAAATGTGCATGCTGATTCACAAGGTGTGTGAACATGCCGTGATTATGATTGTGGTTATCGTTGCTGCATGATTCACAAGGTGTGTGAACATGCCGTGGTCGTGATAGTGGTTATGTTTGCTGCATGATTCACAATGTGTGTAAACATGCCGTGATCATGATGGTGGTTATTATGGCTGCATGAGTCATACGGTGTGTGAATGTGTGGCGATCTACGAATGTGTAGATGTTGGATTGGTAAAGCGCATGTTTTGGATTCACAAGGTGTGTGAACATAAAACCTGCAATTCCCATGTAATTGATTCACAAGGCGTGTGAACAAATGGTGAATTGGAAATATGCACATGTATGTGTGGTGTTAAATTATAATAATTGTACATGAATGGGTGATTCATGGGGTTTTGGGTGGAAACAACCCACTAGTGGATAGTTTTGTAGGTGATTGAATATTGTTACCAAATTATGTTTGGTACATCGGTAGTGTATCTGTAATGTGTTACGGGATACACTAGTTAGAGGTGCTATGAGTTGTCTTAGATGGAAGGACCGGTGGGTGAACATCTTAAGACTTAATATGTGTATGATACCACCAATGTGTGGATAATCGGTTACACCGGAAATTGAATTGTTGAAACCACAGGTGTGTGGGAAATTGGTTGAGCCAATGATATATATATGTGGTGATTATTGTGTTTTAAATTAGCCAGAGGTGCTAGTGATAAAGTTGTATTGGATAATATATTATTATCTAGATATGATAAACATCCATATGATATGTATGTGGATGTGTTAAATGAGTTGTGGGAACTCGGGGAGGGGCTACTTACTTAGTTCGTATGAACTAATGGTGACTTATATGTGATGTTACAGGTAAAAGATAGATATGCATCGGGCGATCTGATCGGGCATGTTATGAAGCAGAACCGAACGTTATGTAAAATTTTCTGATGGTATTAAACTTAAACACACTAGTTTTATTAATCATAAATGTAAATGATTTGAAATTGAGTGTGTTTAACTTATGAAATGTTATTTTTACGCTTCCGAACAAAATTTTTGAGAAAGTTTAATCTGGGACCTAAAATGGGACACGTGTAATCGTGTGGAAAGTTTGGGTGTTACATTAATACTTTAAAACATATAACAAGGAAAGTTGAGAGAAGTTTTGAAAATCAAATCAATATTGATAAAAAAAATAGCAAAACATACGATACTATCAAAATAATTTGATTTACTAATGTGATATTTTGATTTACAAAGTTTGACTCATAAAAATGTTATGTAACTGGTATTCAACAAGTTTTAGCTGTTTTTTTGTTGTGTCTGTTGACGTTTGTTTCTCTTACAATATGTCTATTGTTTGATAAATTTGTGTCTTTATGTAATAAAGTTGTGTTTTAATTTCACCTGAGACCATTGGCATACCCTCAGGTAGATCATGACACAACGGCCCTAGTACCACCATCAACAACAGTTGATGGCTCACAATCCACAAAGATGCCAACTCTTTCAAACATAAGGTTCGTTTCTTACTGTTGTAACTCGCAACATATGCGCACAATCCCAAAATACACCACATAATATGCAATTTTGTGTAGATAAAGGCATTAGAGAATCAAAGACGTTGAGATTTCATGAATCTTGGTGACTACGACATGAATTATTTGAAAAGGAGTGGACATAAATACTACAAAAAGCTTTCCTTCTCATCTCCATACATTAAACTTCGATTTTCGGTCTCTTTGATGCACCAGCCAAGCTATTAGGTATGTCATCTCCATCTTAATGAGTTTGTCAGTAAATCAAAAGCCTATCAACGCATCACATGCGTAGCACATGAGAAAAAGTGATAAAAATGCACAAAAGCAGTTGCTTCCTATACAAAGTGCACATTAGGTTAGTAGAAGCGACAACCCCAAGAATTCCTCGTCGCAACGCGCGACAGGGATAACACTAGTTTACATAAATTAACAACAAGATAACCAAAAGTCCCAAAACAAACAAAATTAAGATTCAAGCTTTATACTTAAGAGTACAAAAATGAAATATGAATGCAAAATCAATATTCAACAATTACTGATCAATTATTACTTGATAAATTAAAATTTTACAAGAGTAAAGCAATTACAAAACAAATGAAAAAAAAAATCATTTGATTTATCTATCAATACTCTTAGAATTACCAAAATATTAGAAGACCATCTCGTGAAAGCAATTGGCAAATATAAATCAAATAATGAAACTGTGATTCTTTAATTTTGTGTTATGAGGACTAGATTGCGCGAACAATAATTGGTAACCTCAAAGTCGACCAAGATAGTGTGGATCACATGTGGAACCGATTAACCAAACATGTATGTAATAAATTTAAGATGAAGCCCTAAAAAATTAGATTTTAAAAAATTAGATTAATAAAGCAATTTTTTTTTGCTTTATTTATCGAGCCGTCTCTGGTTATATCTCAATGTATTCTTTACATTTTAATATTAACTAGTAGGCGTAACCCGCGCTTCGCAGCGGGTCATGATTTGATTTTTTTAATAAACGAAAGTAAAATGTTTAACATTTAAAGATAAGACCGTGTAACATTTAAAAAATGATAAGTAACGCTCGATCTTTAAGCAAATGTACATCAATATATCAACCAAAATCATACAAAAGTAATGTCATTTAAAAATGAGCATTAAAAAAGTCAACAAACCCGTATTTATTTTCAAGTTTTGCTAAACTTCTAGTATCGTTTAAGCTCAAAAAACCGAATTGAACCGTATGTGTGTGTGTGTGTATAGATTGATTGAGTTCATGATTTATTTATCATTTAAAAAAACACATTTGGAGTTGGTGTAATTAGCACTTCTCAAACCGTAAAAGTTTTGGTTTGATTTGATTTTTATTTTTAACGGGCTCAAAAGATGAAACCGTAAAACCAAACCGTTGATAAATGTTCGGTTTTTATTTTTAACTGTTTGGTTTTGGTTTCATTATCTAAAAACCGTTGTTAACGCTTTTGGTTTATGGTTTCACTTAAAAACCGAAGAGTAGGGTGAAGCATGTGTGTGAAACAGTGAAAGAGGTGAGAGAGCCTACGATGAATTTGGAGGAAAACTTGTTAGGGAAAACTTGCATGCTTTGTAAAACATGCATAGCAAATTGTAAATAAAGGAATAGTAAAATTGTCTCACATAATTTTTTTGTCATTTAATGTATATATTAATAAATATATTTAAAATAAAGTTAAAACTTAAAACTGTAAGTATTATATTTGTATTTTAATATATTTTAAGGAGTTATTACTTATGAATAAAGTTGAGTTTAGTAACTCAAAACCGATGTAATTTAGTATAATACACTTAAAAACGCAACGTCATGTAAGAAAGTGTAGAATATTTAAATACGGACTTCCCACACTTAAACGAATCGCACATACATTTTAGAGAGAGAAACCCACTTCAGAGATCTGAGATGATTCCAATCTAGAGAGAGAAACCAAGCATTTCACTCCATTGTTGACACACACTGTCTCTCTCATTCTAACAAACACACTCAATCTGTATCTATCTATATCCATACACACAAATACACATCTCCTACAGTGTATGTATGCTTGAGAAACCCTAGAGGATAGAGCTTTTGATTTCGAGCTGATTGATGTGCGATTGAGTTCAGATCCGAGCGATGGAGGAGGTTTCCGGAGACGCCAGTGCGTTAGGAATGACGGACATGCCGGATATGCTGCACGGAGGAGACTACAGCGGCGGTAATGCACGACCTCCAGTGTCTGAAACGACGCCGTTGACGGTTTCGGGATCGTTTAAGGACGGGGGGAGGGTTTCTGGTGTGGCTAATCGTCGGAGGAGTTCGAGGAGGCCGAGTTTAGATACTGATGAGTTTATGAATCTGCTTCACGGTTCGGATCCGGTGAAGGTTGAGCTCAATCGGTTGGAAAATGAAGTTAGAGGTGAGTAAAGTGAATAGATAACTGATCCGTATGGAATGAGTGATATTTTAGCTGTTTAAATGTTTGAGTTGATAATTTTTTGTAATTTATTGGCGGGGATATGTTTGATGTTTGTGCAGATAAGGATCGAGAATTGAGCGAGGCCCAAGCTGAGATCAAGGCGCTCAAGCTATCTGAGCGCCTCAGAGAGAAAGCTGTTGAAGAGGTTATATTTTTTAATTAGATGTTTAATACGCGGTTTCTAATTTTATACTATGCAATGTGTAGTTTACTTGCATACATTATTGTCAGCTGAATGTTCATTTTAAGTGTATTTTGTTCTGTTTAGTATGTATTATGTGATCCTAATTGTTTTGAGATTGATTCTTTTTCCAGTCATAGGTTTTTGAACTGTTTTAGTTGTTTATGGAATTACATTTGCAATGTCTTTGATATACAATGTATTTAACAAGTTAGAAATCGAGCGTAGTGGTATAATTGGTATTACGATTTTGGATACTACCCTACATTTGGAATGTTTTGATACCTATATGTTTTTGTAATGGATTTGTATGCGAGGCGTATATTTTTGAACTGTTTAAGTTGTTTATGGAATTAAATTTTCAATGTCTTTGCTATATGGTGTGTTTAATGAGTTAGATATTGAACATAATTGTATACATGGTATTATTAAGCCCTTATTAGCTTGCTGATTTAGATATACTGAATTTTATCGGATGCTTCAACTTCCAACTATCAATTTTATTGTCTGTTTGTTCAATGACATGCTTTCCTCTTAGAACCATCTCACTTTTACACAATTCCCCCTTTTCTGATCTAATATGGTCTTTTTCAAGCCTTTTATTAGTAGAACAAGCTGTTTACTGGCTATCATCAGCTCAATACTGTGCAAGAAAACACATTCTGTACTCTTTTGGATTACAACAATAATTTGGTAACGGCGGTTGTTTTGATGGCCAAGTAAAATGATTGTGTTTTTTAATTGTTATCTTGTTGAATTTATTGGGATTTTGCCTTTGTTTGTTCTGATTTAGGAGTTTATATTCCCTTTCCTACTCATGTTTTCTATTAATGTTCTATTCGGGATGACATTGATGTATAAACTCCCAGTCCCCATTTATGTTTCACTTGTTAATTGTGTTTACTAGGATTAAGTATGTGACAGACTAGTTGTTGCCAAGTCTTTGTGATTTATTTTATAATCTCATAATGCTGTTTAGCATTTTATTGTTTTCTTTGTGTTTTGCCCCTTTTATAATACTCATGTTTTCTATTAATGTTCCATTCAACTCCCAGTCCATTTATCCTTCACTTGTTAATTGTGTTTACTAGGATTAAGTATGTGTCAGACTAGTTGTTGCCAAGTCTTTTGTGATTTCTTTATAATCTCATAATGCTGTTTAGCATTTTATTGTGTTCTTTGTGTTTTGCCCCTTTTTATCTCTTGTAAATTATCTTTATATTTTGATATTCATCTGACAAAAATCTTGCTCGTCTTTCTCTGTTTACCTTAGCTAACGGAAGAATTGTCAAAAGTGGATGAGAAGCTGAAGTTGACAGAATCTCTTCTCGATACTAGGGTATTGTTTTTTTTTGGTACTTTTTTATCTTTTCTTGTAGCTTAGAATATGATAAAGATAATTTTCGATTATGTAGAATCTTGAGATTAAGAAACTCAATGATGAGAAAAAAGCATCGATGGCAGCTCAGTTTGCTGCAGAAGCAACTCTAAGAAGGGTTCATGCTGCTCAAAAAGATGATGATATGCCTCCAATTGAAGCAATCCTTGCACCATTGGAAGCTGAACTAAAGCTTGCTCGACAAGAGGTTTGAAATCTCTGCAGTCATTAATTAATAACAATCCATCAAGTTAATGCTAATAAACTATACTAAAATTGAACATTTATAATGTTGCCTTGTTTTGGGTTTCAGATTGCTAAGCTGCAGGATGATAATAAAGCATTAGATCGACTCACTAAATCAAAAGAAGCTGCCCTACTTGAAGCTGAGAGAGCAGTGCAGATTGCCTTGGCTAAGGCTTCATTGGTGGATGATCTTCAGAATAAAAACCAGGAGTTGATGAAGCAGATAGAAATTTGCCAGGTAAGATTACTCTCTTTGCCTTGTGTCATGCAAGACTTTAATTGGTTATCCTGATTTTCCAATATATACCTCCATGTTTCATGTCACTTTTATCAGGAGGAAAATAAAATTTTGGATAAAATGCATCGTCAAAAGGTTGCTGAAGTTGAAAAGCTTACACAAACTGTACGTGAGCTTGAAGAGGCTGTTCTTGCGGGTGGTGCAGCCGCAAATGCTGTGAGAGACTACCAACGCAAAGTTCAAGAGATGAATGTAAATACCCTTCAAATCCATCATCATAGTTAGCGGTGTAAAATGGGTGAGTTGGGTATCGAGTTAACGGTTTGGGTCAAAAGAGGTAAAATTTGTGGAGGTCAGTACATATTGGGTCAGGGTCCCTCATGCACTTTCTTGTTAGAACTTTTTAAATACACCTTTTTATTTATGTATGATCCCCTCTACTCATTGACTGGTTTCCTTTTTAGTTGAATCTGTTAGCGTAAACATTTGAACTGTTGGAAATAAAACACATCCCAAATTGACCGCTTTGTATTTAAATGGATCGAAATAAAACCCAACCCAACTCAACCAATATGTATTCAATCTATTAGTTGGAAAATTTTTATATATTTTGGCCTTAATCATATAGGAGGAACGGAAAACTCTGGATCGAGAATTAGCCCGTGCAAAAGTTACAGCAAACAGAGTTGCAACAGTAGTAGCTAATGAATGGAAAGATGCTAATGACAAAGTGATGCCAGTAAAACAATGGCTTGAAGAAAGAAGATTTTTGCAGGTAATATAATAATTTCTAAAGTTACCAGGCTTCTATATTAGCATTATTTACTTCTATAACCGACTTCTGTTGTTAATAGGGAGAAATGCAACAACTACGGGACAAGTTAGCTATAACCGAGCGTGCAGCAAAGACTGAAGCACAATTGAAAGTAATAGTCTGTTAATGATTGTCTTGAAACATGGTGTGTGATCTCTATTAACACTTAAAAGTATTTTTTTTTTATAATATGTAGGAAAAATTCCAGTTGAGACTCAGAGTACTGGAAGATACTTTGAGATCACCAAACTCTAATGGTCCTTCACGCCGCCAGTCCCTAGGCGGAGCTGATAACTTTTCAAAATTAGTGGCTTCAAACGGGATTTTACCAAAAAGATCACCATCTTTTCAAATAAGATCATCTGGCTCGAGTTCAATATTAAGGCATGCAAAAGGCACATCAAAGTCATTTGATGGTGGTACGCGTGCACTCGAAAGGAGTAAACTTATTTCAAATGGAAGTGGTAGTCCTACTTTTAACCTTGGCCAATCATGTGAAGAAACCAAAGATATTGAAATAATAAATTCTGATGAAAAACCGAGCGGTTCCTCAGGAACTGAAACAGAAGATACTGTGCCTGGACTGTTGTATGATTTGCTTCAAAAAGAAGTGATTGCTTTGAGGAAAGCTGGTCATGAGAAGGATCAAAGCATAAAAGACAAAGACGATGCAATCGAGGTTTGTTTAACGTTTTTTTTTATTTTATTTTATTTTATCTTTTTCATGCCACGGTCTCTATAAAACTTGTCATTAAATTGTGATATTGGTTTCAGATGTTAGCCAAGAAAGTAGACACCTTAACCAAGGCTATGGAGGTTGAGGCTAAAAAGATGAGAAGGGAGGTAGCTGCAATGGAGAAGGAGGTAGCTGCTATGCGTGTCGACAAAGAACAAGATAATCGAGCTAAACGGTTTGCAAACTCCAAGAACACCTCTCAGCCACTTCCAGCCAGGTATGCAAGATAAACGGATTGTATTTATGTTAAGCGGTGTTAAATGGGTGGTGCTCGTGAGTTTGTGGATTGAATGCAACAAGGACCTGGACATTTGACATGAACCTAAACATGACACGAGCCAAAAAATCATGTCACTCATATGCATACTTGAGCACGATGCGAGTTTTTACGAGTTGACATGAACACTGCCTGTTTACCCAAAAATTTTATTCTATTTTATTTGCATATTAATAGTCTAAAACTACAAATTTACGAGCAAAACTACAAATGCTTATACAATATTCACAGTTGAACCATGAAAAGCTAACATTGGTTTCTTTTTATATTTTAAATTTTGGCATAAAATACCCAATCAGTTTAATTCATGACTTATTTTCAAAATTTAAAAATAAGTAGGTTAAATATGTCAACGTATAAACACACATTGCTTAGCTAAACATGTTCGACCCAAAACTTACCTAAATCAGTTTAGACCAAGCCCGAACTCGCAAATTTCATGTTATATTGTTTTGTGTCAAAAGCTCATCCATATTTATACCAATGAATCAATATGTATATGTCTATGCAGGAATGTGGCACGGGGCGGATTGACTCGGAGCACCCAATAACATGAAAAGGAGAATGCTGTTGTTGATTTACTATTATCATCTATAACTAGCATACTATTATCTCAATTCTTTCTACTGACTGTTTGGTAGAGAAGCAGTGGATGGTGAAGATGAACATGAACATGAACATGAACATGAATATTGAAGATGAGCTAACCATTGTGTGTATGGTTGTATAGCTATTGCCTATTGCTGCTTTCTTACTTTTGGTTTTTATACTTTCTAGTGTGATTTGTGTCCATATTGTTATTTTTATCAGATGGAACAAAGAAGTTGGTGTTGTTGACTAGTGTTTATTTGGGATTCCTAATATATTGCCAATAGTTGTGCTTTTTGCAAAAGCAAGCAATGTGACTTGAAAAAAATGTAATCATGAAAATCTGTTAACTGATGAGATAAGTAGGATGCAAATATCGTTAGGTAGGTGACATTCAATGGGTTAATGGCAGAATGCTAGTGGAAGTTGGTTTTGAATGTTGGATCTATGCCAAAATGACTTATTGTAGTTGGATGCCTAGATTTATAATGCTGAAGATAATTAAGCGATTTGTCTTTGCATCCTCACTCTTGAAGGATTAAAATCATGAAATGTGGGTATGCAATGTGACTGGTGAATAATGCAATGAAACAGTGAACTTGTGCATCTTGCAATGTGACTTGAACAGCCTGCAGTGAGCCTCTATATTAGAGATCCTGTATTGGTGCGTGAGGGGGTGCTGTGAGTGGCTCAGGCTCACAAAACACACCACTACTACACCCATGGCCCATGGGTCAGTGGCCAGTGGGTGGGGTGTGACTAAATTAAGTTGGGGTTTTTGGATTCCATTTTGGACCAAATGAAATTTACACTAAAATGGAGGACATGGATTTAGTCATCCTTTGGTGATTGGTCTCCCACCTGAAAATTATCATGTACATGTGGATTGAGGCAAGCAAACCCTTTGTAGCATACTTTTCATAAAATAAAATAAATAGTTTTATTATTAATGAAATATAATTACAATATAGTGATAGATAAAGACAAAATTTGAAAATATACAAGTTGAAGAATAAAGAAAAATCTAAACAAAAAGAACAAGTGATTGAGGAATTATGTTCAATAGAATTCCCTTACATCATATGTAGTGACAGAATAAAACTTGCCCTTGAAATTATACATGAAAACAAGAACACATAAGTCGATCATTTGCTATTAAGTTAGAGAGAGTTGTATTGCTTGTGGTGTAGCAAAACAAGGTACTCAACCTTGTATTTATATTGTGAAATCAGTAGTCAAAACACCCATGACTTTATATTTTAATTCAAAATAACAAATTCAAGCCTGAACCGGAAACATATAAAAATCTAGTTATGCACTTAAAGAGAAAATTGAATACAATCAAAACACCACATTAAGCCTATTGTCCATAGCTAGACCTGGGCATGATACTGGTTCCGATCATTAGACTATCCACAGCGGTCACCCCACTGAAAACCCTTCCCCACCGAAATTTCCTGCCACGTCATCACCCCACTGAAATCCTTTAACACCCACAATGGTTATCCCACTGAAAACTCTTCCCCACTATTCCACATCAACCACTAAAACACCCCACAATGGGTCCCATTTTAAAAAAATGGACCAATAGGAGTAGAGGAGCTCCACGGGGAGCGGGAGCCGTGGAGGGGCTCTTGTGGTTGCCGCTGGGGGAGGGTAGCGGTGTTCCCGCTGACCCCCGCCCAAAAAATCTTCCCCGCCGAACCAGCGGCTCCTCCGCTGCGGGTGGTCTTATTAGCTCATCAAGTGCTTCGCACTCTCTTGACTCCCACTAGGAGTGTTATGTTATAATTGGAACATATTACTACAACTTCTACTTATAAACGTCCTTAAGGTTTATATTTATATCAATGTGTGAATTTATTCCCAGATTTATTACAAAATTAATGTTTAAATCACAAAACTTTAAGCATTGGTATGTTTTGGATTGAGTTTAGTTAATTGTAATCCTCACACATAATGACATAAATACATAATAGAGCATAAATGTAATAATTATATTAATAACCAATGAGACATTGCCTCAATGGTACTCCAGGATTCTTTCAAATTGGAGGTCTTGGGTTCAAATCCCTCCCGCAGCGAAATAGGGGTCTGAGGGGGGTCAGGGGGTTTTTCCAGTAGGGTTTCCTCTTGAGGTGGTTGTGGTGGCTCATGAGAGGTCTAGGTAACTAGACATTGGTGACATGGACTGGAAACAGTGGGTTTACACGATTGAGACCTTCGCCGTTCAAAAAAAATTATATTAATAATAATTATAATAATTAAAATTGTATGAAAAACAAATTGACTATCTAGTGGTCCAAAACTTTAAACATTTATAACACATATATTCGTTAGTAATAGATATATACAAGTAAAATAGAATAATCTATCTATACTATTAAATCAAAATAATTGTGGACACTTGTCACAATTCTACATCACCTATATTTTGGTTTTCTCGCTTCTCTCTCCTATTTAATTATCTATATTTATTATTTAGTTAGGAATTAGGAATTAAGGATTATAATAATTAATGTACAATGAATTAATTATATTTAAAATGAAATCAATTATGATGTTTTTAAGTTAACTTGTATTTTTATTTAACAACTTTAGTTTTTCAAAAATATTATCGAATTCAAATGATATTTCTTAAAATATTTATAAATATAACAATAATGTTACTAATTTTTTTATAATTGCTTTTAAAAATTTTTAAACATTTAAAATATTTGGATTATTTGAATGATAAAAATATATTATATTGAAATATAAAAAGTAAGTACTTTTTAAAACTCCAAGTTATATATATTAATATAAATTTTAGTTAAAGTTAATTTAATGTGTTAAAAGGAGAATAAATATACTTTAATTAATTTATTTATGAATTACATTACATAAAAATATTAATACATTGTTAAAAAAATTAAAATTAAAACATAATTTATAATTATTACATCAAATATTTTAAACATATTTTGAAGACTTCATGCATTAACAAATATCATAAATTAATCAACATTTGTAAACATGAGTTTAGTAAAACTTTACAATGTACATGCTTTTTAATCACATAACTTTATGTCAATATATTTGTATATATAACATATTATTTTTCTCAACCTGTATAATACACGGGATTTTAACCTAGTAGTGTATAAATATGCAAATTAGGAATGTAAATATTATCTCAGAATAGGGATAACCATTGTAATATCTATATATTCCAATAATAATGAATGAGAGGTTTCATGGGAAAAATATCCTTCTTTATGGTATTAGAGTCTTAACCTAATTTTTTTCTTCCCCATCTCCTCCTCTTCCTGTAGTCGCAATCTCCAGCCGGCCTGATCACACCTCTCATTCGACTTTCTCCCTCCCTCCCACATCACTCACAAAATTATTTTTACATAATTGTCCAAATTACCCTTACATAATAACTATATGTGTTACAAATGTTTAAAATTTTGAAGCATATGAATAATTTATAAATAATATATACCAAAAGTAAAATAGTAGCAAATCATACTAATATCTCACTAATTTACTCAAAATTAAATTTTAAAGAATGTTTTCACGAGTCTTTTATTTTTTTCTTAGGTACCGATGAAGACGTGCGGACTGGACCTCACCTCTTAACAACCTTCGTCTCTCTCAACCGTTTTTTCGTTCAAATCTCACTTTCTCCCCCAAATCTGCATCTGAATCGAACTCTCAGTCACCAATCAGTTCTTCATATACTCAAATCTCCTTCAAATTCAATCCACATTGTCGTAATCGATCATCAATTCATCATCGGAAGATCAGATCTTAATCGGAATTAATGGCGACAATGGAGAGCCTGATCGGGCTCGTCAACCGGATACAGATGGCGTGCACTGTGCTAGGAGATCACGGAGGCGAAGGGATGTCTCTTTGGGAGGCTCTCCCGACCGTCGCCGTCGTCGGTGGTCAGGTCAACCGGTTACGATCCTTTATTTCAAATCGTTTGATACATTTTTTTGTTTTGTTGACCCAATATTGTCGGTTCTGTGATAATGAAATCAGAGTTCAGGAAAATCATCGGTGTTGGAAAGCGTTGTTGGCAGAGATTTCCTGCCTCGTGGATCTGGTATATTCATGATTCGGTCTATAATTTATTGAAAAAATATTTATCATAATTATGAGATATGATATATGAGTGTAGTTATCCTCATTTGGTACCCATACATAGTTGATTTAGGTTTCCATTTATAACTAGTTTATTACTACAAATGTTTTCATCAGTCTATCTATTCTGGATACCAATTACTAGTGCAGTGATTGAATGTAATGTAGGAGTGAATTTATAAATATATATATATATGATGGTTCTAACTCCACTTGTCTTTCTTTTTTTGGATATTTTGTTGAATTGGAAGGTATTGTTACAAGGAGGCCATTGGTATTGCAACTGCACAAGATAGAGAGGGGAAATGAGTATGCAGAATTTCTTCATGCTCCGAGGAAAAAATTCACTGATTTTGGTATGTTCATGAAAGTGCTTGATTTTCACTAGATGGTTAAGTTTTACTTCTTTAATCTGAACTCACTCGGTACTAGTGTAACTATTGATCACTTATTGCTGGTGCACCTAGCAAGCAAACAAACAAACATGCCCAGTATATTCCCACTTTTCAATATGGTCTGGGGGAAGGATGAAGACAAAGCTTATCCCTATCCCAGTTGGGATAGAGAGGCTGCTCCGAAGGGGTCGCCGACTCAAAATTATCGTTTGAAGTTAATCATCCCAACGCTTTTAAGGTTATTTTCACAAAATAAATAAAATAACGTTAAAATTAGTGCAATTTTACTTTTGACCCTTGAAGACCCACTCATATATACATTATATGGTGCACCTAGCATGAACAATTATATAACACTAACATTCATATTGTAAGTTACAGTTTAAGGGATTGCTGATTTGTTTTCTCTCCTGACTTGTATGTGATTTTCCTACTTCACAAATGCTATTTTCTGTTATTCACCTTAAGATTTTGAAAAATTCATGAAAGGCAGTTTAAAAGATGAAAAAGCTGGATCGGAATTTCCTGATATTTGCAGAAGATGACATTTGTTGGAATGCTAGAAAATTTGACATTCGTACTACATGTTACCTTAGATCAAATTTGTCTATATTCCTTTCATGTATGAACTAGATATGCACTAAATAGCTAGTCCCATTGAAGGGCATGCCTTCATCTTGGTCCCATAAATTATAGAGAGACTGCACATTTTCAGTACACTTTGGCAGTAGCCCTTCTCAAATTACTGTTAGCTACTTGAGTACATGCATTACTGTAGTGGGAATAAATAATCAAATAAAAAAAACATGATTCCCTTGTTTGTATGACATGAACAATGTGAAACGAATATAAAAAAATATAGATTTTCAGTTCTGAAGGATCATTATAAATAATTACTCAGGCCAGAATTTATCTAATAAACGGTTCAGTTATCTGTGTTGGATGATATGCTGATTTTACATGTTCTTTTACTTAGTTTTATCATGATTTTAGGTGAAAGAAGCATGCGCGAAGATGTAATGCTTGTCTAAATAGTTATTATTTTTTACAAACAAATATGATACGTTTCTCCATGAAAATAATTCTACTGCATTTCATCATTTCAAACGCTTAGCTCCAACATATGTGCAACCCTGAATGATTATATCAATTCATATGTAAGATCACTAATTATTTGTTTCTCCTAGAGCAGCTTCTGTGCGCAAGGAGATTGAAGATGAAACAGATCGTATTACTGGGAGGTCAAAGGCAATATCTAACCGTCCAATTCACCTTAGCATTTATTCTCCAAATGGTACTGTCACATTGTCACTTGGTGGTAAAGAGGTCACAATCATATATATGCTTAAAATATTTTCATCAATTTGGATTTAATTTATGATTTAGTGTGAAAAGAATAACAAATAAATCAATATCTTCTTGAACCATAAAATTTGTAAGCACAGAATAGAGCAAAACATATAATTATGCTTTATAGGTCAAACTTAGTCTCTTATGTGTGTTATAGTTTCTTGAAGTTTCCTTATGATTTTACTGCAATATTTAACGTTTGATATGTTGGTCAGATTTCATTGTTTCTTTTCCTTCGTTTCTTTATGGCATATGGAATCTTCATAATCTTGGCTGATGATTTGTATTGGGATGTATTAACATTAAGTGCATGGTATTTAATTTACAGTTGTGAACCTGACTCTTATAGATCTTCCTGGATTAACAAAAGTTGCCGTAGGTGAGAATTTTGTTTCTAATTAGGTATAACTTCATTTTTCCGGCCTCAAGTGTAATACTATGACAGCTGTAACTGATGCTAGTATATGTAAAAAAAAATTGGGTTTTTGTAGAGGGACAGCCAGATTCCATTGTTGAAGATATTGAAAATATGGTCCGTTCTTATGTCGAGAAGGTAAGGGAACTTAAGCTAAATGTTTTTTTTTAATATTAAAACGAATTGGTACCAGATTTCACAAAACAAGATCACACAAAAGTTATAAAGAAATCCTTCTCTTTATTGATAGAAACTTTGAATACAAAAAACAAAGAAAAACTATCTCTATTTAAGGAGGTTTTAGCCGACCCTTTGGCTAATCCATTCCTTATATTTAGCCTTACTAAACTCCATCTTAGTTGGGCTAGATAAACATAAATCAAAGAATAAACCCTTTACTTTGACCGACTCTATCTTTACATAATAATTAATAACCCTTTTAATTATTATGTTTATGTCAAGATTGGTCCAACAATCACCCCCCCAATCTTGACTTGAGTCTTCCTTTATTTTCCCTCCAAATTCTTCATTCCCAGCAGCTCTTTCATTTCCTCAAACTTCACTTTTGGTAGGGCTTTTGTCAGTATATCAGCTCTCTGATTATTACCACTTGTGTGTTCCACTTTGACTTGGTTACTCTCAACACACTCACATATAAAGTGGTAGCGTGTGTTGATGTGTTTACTCCTTCCATGGAATACGGGGTTCTTCATGAAGGCTATGGCTGACTTGTTGTCGACTTTGATCACCACTTGCTCCTCTTCTCTGCCTGTTATTTCTGCCAACAGCCCCTTCATCCAAATGGCTTGACATGCTGCCGAAGTAGCAGCCATGAATTCTGCTTCACACGAAGATAAAGCCACTGTTGGCTGTTTCTGGGAGTTCCATGCCACTGGTGCATCATTGAAGAAGAAGACCAGACCAGTTGTACCTTTGCCATCATCCATATCAACTGAATAGCTGCTATCACTGAACCCAATCAGCTTGCTGTTTCCATTTAACCGATAGAAAATTCCCAGATTAGTACTTCCTTTTACATATCTGAGGATCTGCTTCACTGCTTGTTGATGGGCTGTTCTTGGAGCTTGCATGTACCGGCTAACATAACCCACTGAGTAGGACAAATCCGGTCTTGTGTGGGTTAAGTATCTGAGACAACCCACGATCCTCCTGTATTCAGTAGCATCGACTTGGCTTCCTCCTTCCAGTTTTGACAACTTCAGCCCTGGTTCCATTGGACACTTCGTGGGATTACATTCCCACATGTTTGCTTGTTTCAGAACCTTTGTAGCATAGCTGGTCTGTTTCAAGCTTATCCCTTCTTTTCCTTGGTTTACTTCCATACCGAGGTAGTACGAGAGTAAGCCTAAATCACTCATTTCGAACTTTTCTTCCATTTGCCTCTTGAATTCCATTATTTTCTTCAAGTTGTTTCCTGTTACGATCAGGTCATCTACATAGATGCCTATCACAAGTGATCCTTCATCAGCCAGCTTTGTGTACACAGCTTGTTCAACCTTGCACTTTTCAAAACCATACTCCTTCAAAACCCCATCCAACTTAGTGTTCCAGGCTCTTGGGGCCTGTTTGAGCCCGTACAATGCTTTATTCAACTTGTACACTTTTCCTTCTTTCCCTTTGATTATAAAACCCTCTGGTGGAGACACGAAAACTTCTTCTTTGAGTTCTCCATGTAGAAAGGCTGACTTCACGTCCAAATGATGAACTTCCCAACCGCGTTGTGCTGCTAGGGCTAGAATCAATCTTACGGTCTCAAGTCTGGCCACTGGTGCGAAAACCTCATCGAAGTCTACTCCATGCTGCTGAATGTATCCTTTGGCGACCAGCCTTGCCTTGTGTTTTGTGATGGCCCCGCTTGCATCTCTTTTAATCTTGAAAACCCACTTTAGACCAATGGGACGGTAGCCAGGAGGCAGTTCAGTTAGCTCCCAGGTTCTGTTTCGTTCAATTGATGCTATTTCACTTTCCATTGCTACTTCCCATTCAGTGTTGCCGGCTGCTTCTCTGAAATTCTGTGGTTCTCCTTCCGAGAGAAGTAGATTGTATATTTGAACTGGGGCCTCATCATACACATCACTGAGTTTCTTCCAGCCTTGTGGTGGGGTATCATCGTAAGTGTCTTCTTCAGCCATTGAGAGATCTGACTCGTGATCCTTGTCTGTGTGTATCCCGGGTAACATTGGCCCACGGCCTCTTACTCCGGTTGTTGGGGTACACACATCACTTTGGACTTCATTATCAGGACTTAACTCCTGATTTTCTGCTGTTGATGGGCTGGGCTGGCTTCTGGTGCTTGGAGTTTCGAAAGCTGGGCTTTGTGGACCAGTTTGGTCAGCTGGTCCAGAATCGTTGGTGACTGCTCCTGGTTCAGATCTGATTTGTGCTGTGTGTACAGTAAACTCGGCTTCACTTGTTGCGGAATCATCAGTTTCATCTTCCCAATTCCAGCCTCTGTTCTCATCGAACCTTACATCTCGGCTGATGATTATTTTCTGTTCTTTGACATCCAGCATGCGATATGCCTTTGATCCTTGTTCTATTCCCAGGTGCACCATTGGTTGACTTCTCTCATCAAGTTTCTTCAGGTGGGTTGATGGTGTCTTGACATGGCCGATGCAGCCAAATACCCGGAGGTGATCCATTCTGGGCTTTCTTCCCTTCAAGGCTTCATAAGGAGTCTTGTCGTGCAGAGCTTTTGTTGGCAGCCTGTTTAACACATAGACTGAGTGTCGAACAGCTTCTGCCCATAAGAACTGAGGCATCTTCATGGCTTTTAAGATGCTTCTTGTTGTGTTCATTACTGTCCGGTTTCTCCTTTCGACCACCCCGTTTTGTTGAGGGGTGTAGGGTGCGGTCAACTGCCTCTCGACTCCTTCCTGATCACAGAACAAAAAAAATTCTCGGGAGGTGAACTCCCCTCCCCGGTCAGTTCGAAGAACCTTAATTTTCTTATTGTATAACTTTTCCACAAAAGTTTTGAATCTTTTGAATTTCTCAAAAGCTTCATCTTTTGTTTTCAGCATAAATGCCCACATGTATCTACTGTGGTCATCAACGAGTAGCAGAATGTACCTGTTTCCAGCCGGTGTAGGAGGAGAAATGGGGCCACAAAGGTCAGCATAGATCTGATCCAGAGGGTCCTTGGATCTGAACATAGTCTTCTCCGGGAAGCTTTGCCTTGTATGTTTTCCAGCCAAGCATGCCTCGCACATCTGAGAAGGGTGGCTTATGGCCGGGACTCCAAGTACCATCTCCTTTGTGCTGATGCGCTTGATAGTGTCGAAGTTTACATGGCACAGCCGAGCGTGCCAGGTCCAAGCCGGATCTTCGACCTTTGAGTGTAGGCAAACGGGCGATCCAACCTTCAACTTAATCTTGTATAGACGGTTTGCTGCTCTTGGCACCTTCATCAGGAGACTTCCACTGGGTTCATATACCCATAGGTACTCTTGCTGCATTTGAATCTGACATCCCCCTTCAGTTAGCTGACCAAGGCTTACAATATTGCTTTGCAAGAATGGGATGCAGTATACATCAGTTAGCAACCGATGTTCTCCATTCTTGCACTCCAACAATATGGTTCCTCTTCCTTCGATGTCGACACAAGATCCATCACCGAACCTTACATTACCCCCTACCTTGGTGTCGAGCTTTGAAAACAGGCTTTTGTTTCCTGTCATGTGGTTGGATGCCCCATTATCCAAGTACCACATGCTGAGTTGTTCCTGGCCGGATGGGTGTTTTGCTGGAAACACTTTTCTTTCAGTCAAGTAGATCATCTCCTTCTGATCTTGGTAGGCAACGGTCATCAACAAGGCAGGTTTATCAGCATTAGCCTGTGTTTGGTTGAGTTCTTCCTGGTTCCTTGTCGGGCAATCGGCCGAGAAGTGTCCCATTGCATCACAACGAAAACACTGCAACTGAGACCTGTCCTTCCTTTGGTGTGTGGGGTTCTGGGCACCGTTTGGTGTCCCTTGGCCCCGGCCAGCCCCACGTCCTCGGCCTCCAATTCTTCCCCGGCCACGGCCTCGGCCTCTGCCCCTGGTGTCATTGTTGCTTCCCCGGCCTCGACCACTGCCTCGTTCAGTTCTTCTTTTTGCCTCCCAGTCTTCGTATGTCATCAGTAGTTGGCTTTGGCTGCTGCTTGAGACTTTCGATTTTGGGCAGGACCTTTCTTCGTATGCTTTGAGGCGCCCAACAACTTCCTGAAATCGCACAGTCTTGAGGTCTACTAGTTGTTCGATTGTTGCCACCATGTTCAAGAAGTTGTCTGGCATACTTGTTAGCAGTTTCCTAACCAGGCTCGATTCTTCGATGGCTGACCCAAGTGTGGCTGATTTGGAGGCAATACCCGAGAGTTTTGCCACATAGTCATCCACGGTTTCACCTTCCTTCATCGATTGAGTCGAATTCAGTTCTTAACGATTGCAGGCGTGCTTCGATGACTCTTTCCACCCCGAGGTGGCGAGTCTTGATAGAATTCCAAATTTCCCTGGCCGTATTACAACTCGCGACTTGTAGTATCAAGTCTTCCGGAAGCGCTTGATACAGATAGGCAATCGCAGAGTTGTCTTTCTTGGGGTCCACATTGATTCCTGGTTCGATCGTTTCCCACAAGCCGTGCGCCTTAAAAATTGCCTTGATCCTAAGCGACCAAATTGGATAGTTGGTCGTCGACAGGATTGGGCATTGGAACGTGAGGTTTCCGGTCTTCTCGACTACGGCCAATGTAGCTCCAGCGTCTGCCATTGAATCGTCTTCAATTCTGGTGATCGATCCTCTCCTTCGGATTGATCAGTCTTCTCGGTCCCTTCGTAACAGGCTCTGATACCAATTAAAACGAATTGGTACCAGATTTCACAAAACAAGATCACACAAAAGTTATAAAGAAATCCTTCTCTTTATTGATAGAAACTTTGAATACAAAAAACAAAGAAAAACTATCTCTATTTAAGGAGGTTTTAGCCGACCCTTTGGCTAATCCATTCCTTATATTTAGCCTTACTAAACTCCATCTTAGTTGGGCTAGATAAACATAAATCAAAGAATAAACCCTTTACTTTGACCGACTCTATCTTTACATAATAATTAATAACCCTTTTAATTATTATGTTTATGTCAAGATTGGTCCAACAAATATGTGTGAGAAAATTTGCTTTTTAACAGAACTGGTTGTTTTGTGACAATTATTTATGTCGTGCTATTATCCTGTGGATTCATCTAATAAAAAATATTGCTCCTGTAGCCAAATTGCATTATTTTAGCAATTTCTCCTGCTAATCAAGACATTGCCACATCTGATGCTATAAAGCTGGCTAGAGAAGTTGATCCTACAGGTATATCACGATTGTTAAATCAGTTTTTTTTCATTGTTCTTGATTTAAGATGCTAAATTTTTTATTTTATACTCTATTTTGTAGGTGAAAGAACATTTGGTGTGGTAACTAAACTTGATCTCATGGATGCGGGTACCAACTGTCTGGATGTATGGGTTTATCAGCTCACTAGTTTTCTAGACATATTTTCACTTTTGATACGTTGCAACACTTTTTATATATTCTTGGTTGCTAAAAGCCAGAATCAATAGGTGAATATATTTAGTTTCAAACTTTTCTACAATATAATGACAGGTTCTTGAGGGAAGATCCTACAAGCTTCAACATCCATGGGTTGGAATTGTTAATCGTTCACAAGCTGATATTAATAAGAATGTTGATATGATGGCTGCTCGAAGAAAGGAGCAAGAATATTTTGAATCTAGCCGTGATTATGGACACCTGGCACCTAAAATGGGTTCAGTATATCTTGCAAAGCTTTTATCCAGGGTACTAGTTCCCTCCATAACTTCCTGAAATGCTTGCTTACAGTTATCTTTGTGTATTGTTTGACAAGTTCATGGTTTTTCCTTGTTTGTTTATCAGCATTTAGAGAATGTTATCAGGCAGAAGATTCCTAGCATAATTGCTTTGATTAATAAAAATATTGATGAAATTAACGCAGAGCTGGACCGTATCGGCAGGCCAATAGGAGCAGATGGAGGGGTAATGATTAACGAAATCCATATAGGTTAACTAATTCTTATGTATTAAAATGTTCATTGTTAGAGTTGCTTCAAGTTTTCACATGTAATTACCAACAGGCACAACTGTATACAATCTTGGAAATGTGTCGTGCATTTGATCGTGTGTTCAAAGAGCACCTTGATGGAGGGTAACTCATGATTTTAACTCAAAATTTATTATAGTTAATTTATTTTTACTCATCTAATTCTATGAATTTAAACATGAACTTAGCATTATATAAGTGATTTCTTTTCAGGCGACCAGGTGGAGATAGGATTTATGGAGTGTTTGATCATCAGCTACCGGCGGCATTGAAAAAGCTTCCGCTGGACCGCCACCTGTCAGTCAGTAATGTCAGAAAAATTGTTTCTGAGGCTGATGGTTATCAGCCTCACTTGGTTGCCCCTGAGCAAGGATATAGAAGACTAATAGATGGATCTCTTGGATATTTCAAGGGACCAGCTGAAGCTTCTGTTGATGCAGTAAGTATTTTTTTATATATAGTTAATAATTAAATAATAAATACATAAATAAATAGGACTAAGTTGATATAATTCTGTGCAGCATTCTGTTCATTTCTAACTGTCTCTCCTCAGGTACACTTCATTTTGAAAGAGCTTGTGAGGAAATCCATTGCAGAGACGTTGGTAATTACATCAATACTTTGTTAATTTAGATGTTTGATTCGTGTGAGATGTGATTATTCTTTTGCATGTTGGGGAGAATTTGTTTGCAACAAAAAACCAAGCAGGTTTCTAAAAATATTCGCTTTGCAGGAGTTGAAGCGGTTCCCATCACTCCAAGCTGACATCTCAGCGGCTGCAAATGAATCACTGGAAAAATTTCGTGATGAAAGCCGTAAGACAGTTAGCCGCCTGGTGGAAATGGAATCAACTTATCTAACAGTAGAGTTTTTCCGTAAAATTCATGAGTCCGATAGGAATCCCAGAGATGACAAGAATCTCAGAGATGATAAGCATTCAAACAGATCAGGACAAAATGTTGCAGATCGTTATGATGATCTTCACTTCAGGAAGATCGGTAAACACATTACCGTTTGTTCTTGTTCTTTCTTTTTATTTTGTTGATATTAGCGGTCACAAAAGGAGCGGGTTGAGTAACAAGTCAAAGATGTTACATGTCGAAATGGCCTGGGTAGGGGACGTAGGGTTGTGTTGGACCGCAAATATTTTTTACCTATTTGAAACTCTCTAAATAATTAACGGGTAAAATTCAATTACAAAAAAAATAATAAAAAATAAAATATCAAAACAATAATCCAATTCTTTGAATAAAATGATTTGAGATGTTGCATACATCAAATATAAACCTTGGGCAACTTTCAGTGCATTTAATAATCCATTGCATTAGACCATTACCCTTTTTGCTAAACCTTTTTAAGTGGATCTGTTTTTAATAAACATAACCCAAAGTAGTAACCCATTCTATTAATATTGGGTCAAAATAGCCACCTCTATATGTAGTTTACATTAAACTAATGTAACAAAATGTGTAATATTCATGTTTAGACTTGATTTATTATGATGTATATCATGCTTTTTAAGTGCTATATATAGCAAGAACTTCATTAAAACTGGAAGCATCATTGTATTAATTTATATGCTTTCTGAATCTATTAAGTGATTGTGATCAGGGTCAAATGTCTCTTCTTACATCGGTATGGTTTGTGATACTCTGAGAAACACGATACCAAAGGCGGTTGTTTATTGTCAAGTCCGAGAAGCAAGGAGATCATTGCTGAATCTCTTCTATGCACAAATCGGTAGAAAAGAGGTATGTTGTTTAATCTAATAGTTCCATGATTGGAGTTGTTATTAATAACCTATTACTATTGCAATTTAACTCGAATAGTAAATTAATTCCAAAAAAGTTATGAAACTGGTTTTAATGTTTGAACCCACATAAAAAGATTCAACCAACCATTAAACTACCCTTATTATCAATTAACAGGCAAATTTTGCTAACAAATAGTGTTTTCCCTGTTATGTTAAATAAGTTAATAACTAATATATGAACTAAAAATCGTTTTTGGCTCAATGGATAGTTTCTGATGTTTTTGGTTCATTTCAAAATTCGAAGATACGTTATTTGAAATACCAAGAGAACTGCTTAATACTATAGTTAACTAGAATATAAAAATAGTTGGTATTTTGATAATATCATAGGAGCTTTATATATGGAATTTGATAAAACACATATATACATTCCAGATTGTTATAATTACAGTTAAAATATTATAGTTTAAGATCTTAACGAGCTCCTTGCTTGTGTTTTGAATGGAGCTTGAAAAAAGCACCCTACCGAATTAGGTGACCCGAAATTTCTTGGATCAGCCAGGTTGACCCATCACCCATATTAAGGACGACCTTGCACTTAAATAAAATCTTGTTGATTTATTGAACCACCCCTGTAACAATTACTATGATAGGTTAATGAACCTAACATGATATCCTGCTATTTTTATACAGAAAGAACAGCTTGGTAGAATGTTAGATGAAGATCCATCTCTGATGGAAAAGAGAGAGACCTTAGCTAAGAGACTTCAGCTGTACAAGTCAGCCAGAGACGAGATCGATTCAGTCTCATGGAAATGAATGTGACCAAACAAGGTACGCCCTATTACATGTGGATCAAAATGGTTTTGTTATGTTGTGTTCTAAACATATTCATAAACTGTAGAGTGAGTGATTAACAGATAATATGATCAAGATACCGTATTGTTTCTGTGTTAAGCTGTGAAAAAATATACAAACCTCAATAATATGCATTAGACAAGCTGTGTATAGCTATAGGTTTATAGTATCTTAAAACATACTTACTAGGTGATAAAAAACAAAAGCAACATGATAGATCATCATAGCCTGCTGGCCAAGCATAATTCATGCAACTCGTTAAGAACCCACTCTTCGCCCGTGTGACCGCCCAACACAAGAACCCGTGTGCCCCCGACCACACAAGTACTATGACCCCAAGCAAACTTTGGAGCTTGACCAGGCACATTTAGAATCCTCCAAGACGGCTTCTCCTCTGACGGGTCCAACAAGAACACCTGAGAAGGAGAGTGCAGACCAGCAATTGAGCCACCAAATATAATAACACGCCCACATGGCATGCTCATGGCTACATGGTCAAGCCTAGGCGGCGGAACCACCGCACTCTGGGTCCCTACTCCTGTAAAAGCATTGCATTCTAAAACCCTCCATTGAGGCTTCTCATCCACTAGATCAATTGTGTATGTTTCGCTTGATCTCAACCTTAAGTGCCCACTGTTAGCAAGCCCGCCAAACATAAGAATCTTAGTCCTCCCGTAGACCGAGAGTGAATGCCCCAATCGAGAAGGTGGGACCTGTGAAGTTGGAATCTCTCTCCACATTGGTTTTTCCATTGTGAGATCAAGCAGAAATGTGTCATTGAGCAGAACTCCTGCATCGGTGCACCCACCTGAGACGACTAGTTTCGAGCCTTCAATGGTGCATGAGCTGTGCCAAGATCTGGGTGGCGGTGGACCGCCACCAAACACTTCTATCCATGTTGGTTGTTTGGCATCTAGGTCAAGAACAAACACATCATTCAACAACCCTTGTTTCCCACACCCACCAAAAACCACCAACCAAGACCCGTTAAGGCACGAGAGTGTGTGGCCCCACCGACCTGGTGGGGCCGACTTCACACTCACCTGGCGCCACTGGGGGTTCACTGCATCTAGATTGAGGACAAATGTATCATCCATTGGCTGCATGTTAACCCCTTCTCCACCAAACAAAACCAACCGATTCCCAGCAGCACACGCACTAAAATTGCAGCGCGATGGCTCCACTGCACCACCAACTCTGAGCTTCTTCCAGCAAACGGCTTCAAGAGTGGTTAGCTCACGAGCAAGACGACCCCACCCTAACTTCTTTGTCATGTGCTCCAATGCACATGTCACTTCTCTTCCCCAAGCATTTTGGCACACCATCTTCCTAACATGCTCGTTTTTTGTAAGCTGGCGTATTCTTCTACAAACTGACCCAATCGAAGCAACATCTCTAAGTGTCAACCTAGACAAAATGTTCTGAGCAATCACCTCATCAGAAAGTTGAAGAATCCCACAAACCTCCCGACGTTCTGTACACTTCATCTGTCCACTTGTTGGGGAATATTTACCACCTGCTGCTTGATCCAACTGATTCTTGCAAGTTTCTTTAAAAACGGGGTATGATACGCTGTTTAGATCGATTTTGGTTTCTGTAAAAACCTGGATGCCTATAATGTGTGTGACTACACCGTCATCACCATGTATAGGAGCGAGTCTTAGGCGGTTCACCAGCGGGGTACCATCTTTTCTGAAGTTAAGAAGCTCACCCTGGAAATCAATGCCTTCATTTAAGCATCTTCTGATCTCTGAAACACAAACTGGGTCTACCAAGGGGTGCCGCCTTTGGGTTCGTGGGTCTCTGTACTGCAAGAAACGACTGACAAGAAACATTTTCAAATCAAGAACATGAGTTGATAATCAATCTCAGATATAACTACATATATAAATTAAGTAACGGCCTATAGTAACCTCATATAGCTCCACAGTTAAAATATCAAAGATTCTTTTTTTACATCTCTTTCTTTTCCTGTCAACGTCACATGAATGATTTTTTTAATTATTTACACCGACATTTTTCGTTTTCTCATTGACTAGGGATGATAATATATACGGGTGTGTTAGAAGAAACAGAGTACGGAAAATCAATTATCGTATCTTAATAGGTAGAAAAATAAACTTCATCACTATTAGATATACATCTTTATATATATTTGTTTAACTCCGTAAATTATAAAGTATTTGTTTTATTATTATCATTTAAAACCTTGACAAGCAAAGTGTTTATGTTAAAAATGATTTAAAAAAAAATCAGTCCACAACTTGCTTTTTTTTATAAAAAAAAAATTTAGGTAAAACCTTCAACTTCGGTTATGGAAAATAAAAAACCAAACCCAACCCGAAGAATTGGGTGTGTCAGATAGAAGGGCTGGTTATAAAGCTGGGTTGATGAATATAATATATCTACGTAATTGCTTAGTTCATAAAACAGAACTAAATGAAAACGATTAAATAGATGGTTTTCGTTTACACAGGTTTCAAAATATAAACTAGGCGGGTCAACCATCAAACTGATCTACAAACCAAACTGCATAAATCTAAGACACGTCAGACGCCGGTGGTTCAATTTAAACAATTATGTTAGGTTCTATCGGTTATACCCGAGCCATAGTTCATTAACTCATAAGTTAAAATCATAAAATGCACTGAACAGTCCTTTAAAAGCTCAAATCTTCAAAAAACAAGCTACAAAACTTAACGAAAAGAACAAATGCAAAAATAAATACAAATAACTCCAAAATTATAAACAATCGACGCACCGTAAACCCTAAGCCATGAATTTTCTTCATCAGATCTAGCAGTAAGACGCAATTTAAAACCGATTCCACAACAGCACAGAAACGAATCAAATCATCAAACTAAACAGCAAAAGCAACTAAAAAACAAATCAACAGAGGCTGTAGAAAGAAACCGTACCAGTTCCGACCAAGGACTTCATCGGCGCGATAACCGGTGACGGATTCGAAAACCTTGTTAACGTAAATTATAGGACAATCCGATTCCATAGCATCGGAAACCACAATCGATGTTGGCACAATCGGATTGAAAAAGTCGCCTAAGCTGACGGAAAATTCACCGCAGCTCTCATCATCGTCTACATAACCGTAATCGTAATCGTAATCGTAATCTTCGTCGGAGTAGTTACATTTGAGTCTCTTTGTGGTCGTGAAATCCGTCGAGTCGTCGTCTCCGGTGATCCCCATGGCTGTGAAGTTAGATAGATACAAGGGAGAGAGAGAAGCAGGCAGATATTTATTCAAACTTTTAAAAATATCTACCACAGCTTGCAAAATATCCACCGGAAGAGTGAAGACGAAATAAATATAAAAATGTTTTAATTTTCCTCCATTCGTAAGTAACGAATTAACGCCTGACACGTCTTCTTTTTTTTGATGATTGTGGTTGGCAAATTTGTTCTTAATGAAATTATGAATTGTGATTAATTGGAATGTAGTCTCTATATTGATAATTTGACATTTGATTTGATGTCTGGTTATAAAATACGAAGAATATCAAAATATCTAAGTAAATAAAAAGTTAAATAAATAAAGTTGTTAATCAAGTTGCAAGTTTTGATTCGGACACCCTACTCTTTTTATATATATAATTTTTGACTGGAAAAGGGGATGGGGACCTTCTTATGGTCCGTTCATGGCATGACAGATTAAATTGAGGGATAATTTTGTAACAATGTAACCAGTTTATTATTTTATTTCAATCAGGTCACTCAAATTTTTTTTATCCTAATTAAGTCATTCAAGTTACTTTTGTGTTTGAATTCTATGTTTTTAACTGAATAGTAAGTAATACATGTTGATATATAAGTTTGAGTGAATAATTTTTTTTTAAAAAAATGACTTATTTGAATCAATAATTATTAATTTTAACTAATATCTGACAAATAACAAATAATTAATAATTACTTATTCAAGTCAGTCATTTTTTTTAAAAAATTATGCACTCAAACTTATATCAACATGTATTACCTACAATTCAGGTTAAAAACATATAATTCAAACACAAAAATAACTTGAATGACTTAATTGGGACAAAAAGTTTTAATGACCTGATTGTAGAAAAATGAAAAGTTGGTTACATTTTTATTAAGTTTTTAATCATCAATTAAAGATGTAATAGAAATTATACAAATGTTAGGATATATGTTTTAGGTGATTTATTTTAAGGTTGCGTGTAATGGTCACTTGTGAATGAGCTTGATCACGTATCACGTAGACACTACGTAAATAGAGTACTCGGTGGTTAATAGATGTGAGTAAAAAATGGGTGTCATAAGTAGATGAAGTGGATAAGAATGTGCATGGTGATATGATTTATTTTAATTGATTTAAAAATATATAAAAACAAAAGGAAAAAAAATGATTAGCAGTGATGTTGTGGTTAAACAAATGATCATGATCACTTATATTTTTTACTTGATCATCAAACCCATATGTGACATTGTATAAGCGTTGATAACGGTATAATTAAATATCATCTTGAATGATCAGTTGATAACAAGTCTCATTACTTATTACGCATAGCCTAACATTATTGTAATTTTAATTCTTTTTTCTTAATTATTAACATATCTTTAATTCATAAGGGTACGATATCTTTACATCTCAACGTTCACAACGACGCTACAAGACTGTTCAGTTTTTTTTTAACAAAAATAATTAATAGTTGGATTTATTGTCTAATATTTTTAACTAAGAAAAGTTTAATCGGATGGTTGGAAAATATTTATAGTTTTAAAAACATAAAAATTCTCTTTAATAAATAAGTTGACCAACAGGAAAAGAATATTCCACTCCTGAAAAGAATTAAAAGATAGAGATATTTTGGGTGATGGGGCGGTGCAAGATATTTTTAAGATATTTTTACCACGTCATCATTGTCTTTCTATCTTGGATATTTTGATCATGGCAACATGACATGGCGGGAATCTTTCGCTCCAAAATATATTTTCACATTTTCAGATCTAACGGTTTAGATTTGCACCGGCGGTCCTAATTTTTTTTTTCTTTTTTCTTTTTTTATTAGCGTCAAATATCTTTATTTTTTTTATCTTGTGGGTTTTGATTGGTTTGCATTCATGCGTTGCGACGTTTTTAAACGCAACGTGTCAGTGAATCAATGATAGAGCTTGAACGTGTTGAAAGGGAGAGCAGAACTTTACGAGACCTGTAATACGTGATAGTTTTTTAAGCGAGAGGGCGAAACCGATGCTTAAAACAAAAAATAACATTTCTTTTAAAAAATTAACAATACGAACGAAAAAAAGAGGTACGCGGTCTGCCCGGGCCCCTATCATCCTTCGTTCTTGCAACTTGTTGCTGCATGGTCATATTTATGAGATGAAATTTCTATAGTGTTAAATATGTTAGTTTTTTAGTACTTATTAAATGCCGACTAAAATTAACGTTTATCAAGCCGACGTTCGGTAGTAACGATAAGAAAAATTAAAAATGTAGCAAAGAAAACTTATATTAGATTTTTTTTTAACGGCGAAGGTTTCAATCGTGTCACCAAGGTCTACTTACCTGGACCTCTCATCAGCCATCACAACCACCTCAGGAAGAAACCCCACTAAGAAAACCTCCTGACCCCTCTCAGACCCCTATTTTGATGCGGGAGAGTTTTGAACCCAAGACCTTCCATTTCAAAGAATCTTAAGATACAATTAAAGCACTGCCTCATTGGTGAAAACTTATATTAGATGACAGTTAGAATATTTTCAAACTACAACTATTAATTATAATTATTCATTATGAATATAAAGCAGTGATGGAATAATTGTTCATATAATCAATCAAACCATCACATCAAGGTTTAGGCATGGTAAATTTTTTTTTGAACGGCAAATTTCATTAAAAACCGAAGCGAGCCAGCAAGATGCTAAAACGCGCCCGGACACCAAATACAAAAAACCACCGAGAGGCATGGTAAATGAATAGTGGGCTTTCATGTGAAATGAGAAGACCTCTTTTTTTGTAGAGAATTTGAAGTAATTTAGGAATGAAAATATATATATTGAAAAAAGTAACTACATACATATGAACTATAATTGTATGTTAGTTTAAACTTTAAATGTGATTAATATTTTGTTTGTGACATTTTAAACAAGTAAAAATTTGTAACTTACAGTGTTACAAAAATGTTAACTATTTTTAATAATAAAATTTCACAGGGGTGTCAAAGTATCGATTGTGAAATAGGTTTTGATAATTGATTATCTTGTTGAGTGTCAATTAACACCTCCGAAAACATAGACGAAACTTTTATATGGCCCGGGGGGAACGCTCCCCCTTTTTTCGTCCGTAATGTTTATTTTTAGGTTGAAATGTTATTTTTTTGCTATGAATATTGGTTTTGCCTCCCTTGTTTCAAAAAATTGAAAAATTGACACATTCTCGGAAATGTAAATTTCCGTCGTCTTTCAAAACGGCTAAGTTCAGCCACTGTCTTAAAATATACCCAACCATGTGGATTCTTTGAATTTTATTTTGGTATGTGCTTTAAATTTTGACAATTTTTATATTAATGCAGACATGTAACGCGATTCAGTGTAATAGTAATAGTAGCTGCTTATATATTTAGCAAGCCTATTTCTTTAATATCGAGAAAGTTATATAAAACTCTTAAAGTCGATAAGTGCTGAGTGTTCGTATCTTTGAGCAAGAAGTGAAAAAACTACAAACTTTGAACGTTTGTCTTCCATGTTTATGAATGTTTGGATGTCAAATATGTCTTAATGTAACTTATGGACTTTACGTCATTATTTCGTTTAGTGGTCGGTTAACAAATTTTTAACATTTATACTTTTTCATACAGTATTAGCATTCCATCAAGGCCGTCTTTGAAAGATTAGGTGTCATGTACGAATGCTAAAAATTGGCCCGTAAGTGTGTGCATGTGGTAATTAGTTTGTAAATAAATATGAAGTGAATTAATTTGTTTTTTTGACCTAAATTTTAAATCGTAATGAGTTATTGCGTCAAATGTTTAAGGAAAAAGATTTTCTTTTAACTTTTATAAAATTAAAAACTAGGTTAAATATATTTAAAAAATTGGAATGTAAATTATATGTGCTTGTTGTAAAATAATACATTAGTATATATATATATATAATATATACAAATTTTTTTTAAAAATTAGCCCCAAAAAAAGGGCTTTGTACGGTACGTCGCACCTCCCGCACTTGCTTTAAGACCCAACGCATTCCATCTTATCCACTTTGTTTGATGGTGGAGTCGTGTAGACATCAAGTATAGCCAATTAGTGATTCATTCGTCATGATACTATTATCAAGAGCCTTTACGTTTGGGACTGTTTAAGTTTGTCCTGAGCATCATCTTAAAATTAAAAAATAATAATAATTAAAAACATGTTCAATGTCTAAAACGTCATGTGGCATGTGTGCATGTCAATACATCTTTTTTTCGTAAAAAAAGAAGTTATACTATCATCTATCTTATATAATAGATAAATGTTTTTTTTTGTCACATGTTATGTAATAATGCATGTTTTGATTCATTTTCCTGTGTTAAACTTAGAGCAATAATTCATTTGTTAACATTTATGTATTAATAGTAACAATAATTAACAAATTTGAACAATTATTATAGTAATTTATTTTCTTAAAAAAATCCAAGTATTCATTCTTAGTTTTTTATATATATTAAATTTAATTGCAATTCTAGTTCATTTAACTACGATAACAAATATATTTATATGATAATTTATATTTTAATAGAGTTAATACTTATCAATTACATAAAAACATTAATACATAGTTATATACAATATATTTAATAATTAACTTAACAAAATTTATTATCATCATTTAAAAGTTTATTTTTTTAATGATTTATTTTAATGACTCTAAGTATTAACAATTTAAATTGTATTTTACTCAACTTATGCGATACACATGTTTTTTTAACTACTTCAGTACACATGTTTTTTGAAGACATAACTTTTTGAGGCTTTTACATATTTCCCCCTTCTAACTTGTAAAGTTAAACATTTCCTCAAATCATGCTTTAAGAGCATTGTATATTATGCATTGAAAATTTGTACCTTGAGGAAATATATAATTTTTCAAGCTAGGAAGTGGAAATATGTAAGTCTCCCAACAATGTAAATTATATTACTATAATTACCATTATTAGAAAAAAATTCAAATTATTTTTTTTATATTTAAGTTCGTTACAATGATGTAAATGCATGACATATGAAAAAAAACTAGCAGAATTAAAGAGAAAAATAAGACGAGTATAATTGTGCAATATTTTTAAAAAAAATAATATATAAAAAATTTATGAATTTTTAAAAAAAGATGGGGTAAACTTTATAAAAAAAATAGATTTATTAAAATATATTATTAAATATAGCTTTTTAAGTGGTTACAAGATGTCCCAAATACGCTCCCATATTATAAAATGGAAAATAACACATGACATTATATAATATACTTACATTTTAAATTAACCATTGGATGATGGTTAATTGTTACTTTATTTTTAGTGGGTTATGTATACTACCACCCTTATACATACATACATATAAATTTCTATACAGGATTACAAATCGATTCAGTTTTTTTGGTTTTTAGAATATGAAAAACCGAAACCGAACCAAAAAATTTGGTTTGGGTTTTTTAGGTTGGGTTTTTTCGCTTATTCGTTCGGTTTTTTAGTTTCGGTTTTTCTGTTAATTCGGTTTTTTGGTTTTTTCTCACCCCTACCTGAATCATCTAAAACGTCTCACTTACAGGAAGAAGTGGAAATTATGAACTTTGGTATTGATGATAAACTGGTAATTTTACCGCCACGCGCGGCGACGGCGTCTCAAATTTATATTGTCGAATGAAACGTATTAACTGAAAACATATATAACACGAGTCGTTTAAAAAAAAGTTTATTCAAAATGTAAATCAATTCGATTTATACAAACACATAAGAGGTAAGTTCAAAACTTTAAAAACTCCTGAGGTCCATATGATAATTCTGAAAGTCGATGAGTGAAACTATAAACCTCGAAATCACATACCAATAATTAACAAACAAAAGGGGTAAATCCGAAACTACATAAACTTGAGGGAATGAAAATGACATTTTATAAAGTTTTTTAAAAGCTTAAGAATTAAAAATGGTAAGCTCTAAAGGTTTAGAAAGCTGTAGGATTAGAATTTGTTGTATAGAAATAACTTCTCCCATCCTATATAATATATGAGATAATTATATAATTTAAATAACGTTTCATGACGATATATCATCATTCGATTAATCATTAATAATTTTATGAAACGGGTCATTACAATAAACTCATATTGTATAAAAATTTTATTTCACAATAATTGAACGTGTAAAATTTGAATTATGAAACCCGAAAAAAATGTATTTTAAAAAGGTCAGGTAAAAACACAACGTATGTAACCCAGTGTTTTTGACCAATATTTTATGCCAAAATGAATAAAACTAAAAATAATAAGACTTAACTTGACTGAAAATATAGACGATCCTTATTAATATTTATATCTAGATAGTTATCAAAATAACACAGCAACACTAACCTAGAGAGAAAGAAGTTGGATTCGAACACATGAGCTTGGGTTGTGAAGTGTTAAGCTTTTACAAACTGAACCAAACATTTATTTTATTAGATTTCATACTCAAAATTACATGTAATTATCTAAAAGTGAAGTAATGCAGACAGAGAAACCACCGACATTTCAAATTAAGAGATATATTAATTACCAAACAATGAACAAAAAAAAAATTATCGAAGGAGTAATAGTGAAACTATATGAATTCTAGGATCCTTAGCACTCATACTTCTCCTTTTAGGTTAATGGCACAATCTCAAAATGAAAATATCTAGATCTGACAGCCCCTCTTAATTACAGCCAATTTTCTTCATTTAGTTTGTCATCTCTTTCATAAGAGCAACAAGCCCGATATTTGTCTATGACTCAGTTTCTTATGGCACAAAAAAATTCTATATATTATATACAGGGGAATGTTCCCCTAAAAGGTATAGTTTGACCAAGAAGGATAAAAATGATTTTTAAAACTTGAAAACTGACTAAAACAAACTGTGATTGAATTAATTTTTGCATCATTGGAATCGACTTATTGAACCCTAAAACCCAAATCTTGAACATAAACAATAAATCCAAATACTAAAACCAAAACTTTAAAAACAAATACTAAATTTAAAGTTAAAACCTAAAAAGCCAAAAACCAAGCCCTAAAATCTAAACTATAAAAGAAATTGTTAAAACTAAAACCTAAAAGCTAATATTGTTTAATAATATAAAACCAAAAACACACAAAATTACAGTTCGATAGGATTCTTTTTTTCCTGACTCGTTCAAGGCACTTAACTCTCAGAACCAGCCTAATTTGTTCCATACTCTAGGAAAAGGACGTCTTTGGTGATCATTTTAGGCTTACCCAAGGAAAGCCTTGATCCATCCATCAGTATTGAGTATTGACTCTAATGTACAACCACCTTCTTTGGCGCTTATTTTCCATGATCTAAATTTGGTGTCAGTTAGCTCAGGAGGTGGTGAGTAATTCAAACCAAGAAGATGTTTCTTCCAAGTTTAAGTTTTTTTTTAATTTAATTTAATTTATTTTTTTATTATCAAGGTGGGTAAATATTTCATATCCACAATTGGGTTAATGGGCTTGGCTCAAAATTGGTTATTATAATGGCTTCGGTTTTACAATTCAAAAATCTAGTAATAAACTGAACATGTTTTCTGTAAACCTGGTGTTCAAACTTTAACCGATTAAGCTATTCGGTTATTTTCACATCAACCCCACATTCTTCACACCTTATATATGTCTCGTATACACTTATACGAGATTTATAGGCCTAAACAAGGCATATAGGGGTCAATCATTGTTGTTAGAATATGTAAGTGTCAATGATTGGACTCATATAAGCATGTACGAGACGTATACGAGACCAATTATTGTCGAATTATTATGTGTCAGTGAGTGATATACTCCTCGTATAAGCGTATACAATGGGTTGTTGGCATGGGCAGACTTAATATGTGTGTATGGGGTCGTTCACCCCCCATGAACCTTCCATTTTTAATGTTATATATACGATGTGATCTCGACCGACCCCTAAGAAATTTGGTCCTTGACCCCATGAAGATTTGACTAACCCGATGAAACCCAATGTAAAACCATTATAAAAGCAACCCAAATAACGTAATGTACGTTACATGTGATGAAATTCAATTAGTAATTAATAATTTAAGTAAATAAATAATCACTCATAACCCACTTAAAAAAAAAGTAAGACTAAATTTGTATACTTAAGTGATTGAATTTGACATCAAAATTTATGTTTGGTTCTCTCCTAAAGCATAGACTAGAGAAATATCTTACTAATCTACACAATTTTCCTTCACATAACATCCGTAATTTATAAATTGAGTAATTATTGTATAATTTCAAAAGTTGAAACTTATTATCATGATGAGTAACTTAGTTTATTTGTATTTAATTTTTATGAAAACTTGGACCTTCACCTTTTTGGAATATTGAATTTGTTGACTTAAGTTGTATTACTACGAATTCTACCGAAAGAAAACCAATTTTACTATATCATCCTAATATTTGAGATGATAATTTTACGTACTTTTATTACGTATTTGTGATTTAATTTAATTATACAATTTTTGGGTAATTCGACCTGACCCTATTCGAATTGGCTAAAAAATAAAATATTTAACAACATATAAGTATCTAGAAAATTTTCCCGACCCCCATAAAAAAGTTTTCTAGATCCGCCACGGGTCGTTGGGGTGTTAAAATAAAAAATTAGGGCAAGTAAATAGCTCATCCGTTTACAAATAACTCCTTATCGATGATTTTTTCAAGTCATTCACCAAAAAATCATCCTTTGTATCATTTAAAGGTGACTTGTACTAAGGAAATGTGGACCGGAACAAGCAAGCAAACAAACTTACACAGTATATTTCTACTTTTCAGTAAGGTCTGAGAACAAAGATAAACACAAACCTTACCCATATCCAGTTGGGATAGAAATGATGCTCCAAAGACGTCCCGGCTTAAAGTTATTATTTCAAATTGATCATCCCAACATTTTTAACACTACTTTCACTAAACATTAAAATGAGTGTGATTTTATTTTGACTCATTGAGGCATGTGTACCGCAAATGTGACGCAGTGGACCGGTACAAGAAAAACCCTTAAAACGTGAGGCCCACTTTCAATATTTCAAGAAACGGAAATTTAACGTTTGAAATAAACCCGGCGGATGAACAAGTCTCTACTTCGGAAGATGCGGTGGAGGTAGAGCTTCAAAAGACCATTGACATGGGTAATGCTCTGGGAATAAATCTGGAATCATTTAAATCCCAGGTTAGATCGTGTATAATTGGAGATGGGGTAACACATGTTTTACAATGAATTTGCTAACTCTAAACATTAGGGGAGTTGGGGATCTTATGAAAGCCAACTGGGTGAAGAATATTAAAACTGCTTATGGGGTGCAATTTATATCTATACAGGAAACTAAAAAACAAGAAATCTCGAATTTGTGCATTAGTAAACTATGGGGGAGGAGCATTTTTAGCTATGAAGGTGTGAGCTCCAATGGGCTTTCTGGGGGACTATTATGTGTGTGGAATCCAAGTTTTTTTGTCTGTAATGGTGTGATAAAAAATCAAAATTTCATGATTATTTCGGGTCAATTATGTTGCTCAGGGGAATATGTTAACTTGGTTAATATTTATGCTCCAAACGATCCGATTATGAGACGTAGATTATGGGATCAACTGCTGCAACATAGGAACTTGATGAATGGTTTATGGGTTCTAATGGGCGATTTCAACGATGTTCGGTGCTCTGAAGAGAGATACAATTCGGAATTTGTGGAGTCCAATGCTAAAGCCTTCAATGACTTCATCATAAACATGGACTTGCACGAATATCAACTTGGTGGAGCAAAGTTCACATATGTCTCTAGTAGGGGTGATAAACAAAGTAAATTAGATCGGTTCCTTGTATGCAAAAAGTTCCTTAATAACTGGCCTAATGCAACTTCAATTGCTCTTGCTCGGGAATACTCGGATCATCGTCCAGTTTTACTCTCATCCATTTTCAATGACTTCGGGCCTGTTCCTTTCAAAGCTTACAACTCATGGCTTATTATTCCCGGCTTATTAGATCATATGAGAAATGAGTGTCTGAAGTTTAATTTCTCAGGGCACGCTGATCTGGCTCTTGCCACAAAACTTAGATGGTTAAAACACGGCATTAAATTTTGGATGGCGGGCGAAAAGGTGAAAAGAGAGGGGCAATATAAAGAGTTTAAAAAAAGGATCGAGGATCTTGAAATCTTGGCCGAATCAAGACTGTTGGTTCAGGAAGAATTGGATAGTAAAGTTGAATATAAGAAATTTATCTTGGAATATGATGTAATGCATATCCAAGACCTACAACAAAAAGCGAGATCGAGATGGGCTGTTGAGGGAGATGAGAACTCAAGTTATTTCCATGGTGTCATCAATGCTAATCTTAGTAACAACAGAATTAGCGGGATTTTTTTGGATGGTGTATGGCAATCTAATCCTTTAATTATTAAAGAGAAGGCGGTTGAATTTTTTTCTGAAAAATACAGGGAACCATTGTCTCCAAGACCCTTTTTTGTGTGTCCGGGCATTCAAAAATTATCACAGGCTGAAGCATCAATGTTGGTTTCCTTATTCACAAAGGATGAAATTAAGCTCGCTCTATCGGAATGTGCTGGTGATAAGGCACCTGGACCAGACGGCCTTACTTTTATGTACATCAAAAAATGTTGGGCTAATCTTGAGGATGATTTCATTAAACTCTTTATTGAGTTTCATAGTAGGGCGACTCTTAGTAATGGCTGCACATCTTCCTTTATTGTGCTAATTCCCAAGTCAAAAGATCCCTCGGATTTCACGGATTATAGACCTATTAGCTTGCTGGGCTGTCTCAATAAACTTCTATCTAAGGTGCTATCTAACAGATTGAAGGTGGTCATGGGAAGTATAATTACAGAAGAACAATCTGCTTATTTATCGAATCGTAATATTTTAGATGGTCCGTTAATGTTGAATGAAATCATTGCATGGTTGCGCAAGTTCAAAAAGAAGGGCATGCTTTTCAAAATCGATTTTGAGAAAGCATTCGACTCTTTAAGTTGGGAATTTTTGGATACGGTTCTGGAGCAAATGGGCTTCCCAACTTTATGGAGAAGTTGGATTCATGCCATTCTATCATCTACTAGAGCTTCGGTGCTGATTAATGGGTCCCCAACCAGAGAATTTACGTGCTACCGGGGACTTAGACAAGGGGATCCTCTATCTCCTTTTTTGTTTATTATTGCGATGGAGGCTCTTTCTTGTTTTATGAAAAAGGCTGTTGTGGAAGGCTTGTTCAGGGGTCTAAAAATTCCAAACGGGAATCTGACTCTATCCCACTTACTGTTTGCGGATGATGCTATTTTCTTGGGCGAATGGATGGAAGCAAATGTGGTAAATCTTATGAGAATACTTAGATGTTTTCATCTTGTTTCAGGGCTGAAGATAAACTTAACTAAGTGTAGGCTATTTGGTGTGGGGGTTGTTGAGCCGGAGATACAAGCTTATGCGTCTAGACTTCGTTGTCAACCTGGAAGCTTTCCTTTTAAATATCTGGGTTTGCAAGTAGGGGCGAATATGAACTTAATTAAACATTGGCAACCAGTTGTTGATGTGTTTCGAAAAAGATTATCTATTTGGAAGGCTAAAAATCTATCTTTTGGTGGTAGAATTACATTAATATCTTCTGTGCTTAATTCTCTGCCCTTGTATTATTTCTCAATCTACAAAGCACCTATGCAGGTTATCGATATTTTGGAGAGATTAAGAAGAACTTTTCTTTGGGGTGGGGATGACGTGAATAAGAAAGTAAATTGGATCGCATGGAACAAGATCATTTTACCTAAGGATTATGGTGGTTTGGGACTTGGTTCTTTGAAAACAATTAATATGTCACTTTTAGCTAAGTGGTGGTGGAGATTCAAATGTGACAGGTATGGGTTGTGGAGGAAAGTTATATGGGATGTTCATCATAATTCTCGGTCATGGAACCCAATTCCAGTTAGAATTTCAATGCCAAGTCCTTGGAAGGCCATTTGTAAAAACTCAAGAGATCTTACTATGGCTGGAGTGGATATTTGTAAAGCTATCATTGGGGTACCGGGTAGAGGTACTGATATTCTCTTCTGGTTTGATAATTGGGTAGGAGAGGAGCCGTTACGAAACCGTTTTCCGGAATTATTCTTAATTGAAATGTCAAAAGGATGCTCTATCTTTGACCGGGTGCAGGTTAACAATGGCTTGATTAGTTTGAAGTTCCAATGGTCCTCGGATGCCCTCACGGTGTTAGAACAACAACAAGTAGTAATGCTATCCAATCTTATTGAACCAATGCAGTTTTCTTTTGGAAAGGACAAATGGAGATGGAATATTGGAAATGATGGGGTATTCTCAACTCAAAGTATTAAAAATGCCTTGCAGAATAATATCCAGCCGAGCATGATTCAGTCGTTTTTTTGGAATAATTGGATCCCAAAAAAAGTTAACTTTATGGCTTGGCGAGCTAATTTGGATAGATTACCTACAAAGGAAGCCTTGTCGATACGAAGGATAAATATTGCTTCTTCTTGGTGCGTCTTTTGTGAAGAGCATACCGAAACGAACGAACATGTCTTCATTTCTTGCAGGTTTGCTCAAGCGGTATGGGAGGAGGTATCAACTTGGTGTAGAATACACAATTTGTTTTTATTTCGAATTCAAGATGTGTTAGACTTGAATACTTTGGGCAGAGGATCTAAAAGATGGAAGAAGGTGGTTCATTCCGTCTTTGCTACTTTGCTATGGTGTATTTGGAAATCTCGTAATGCTGTTGTTTTTGAAGCCAAGGCGGTGTCTACTAAACACATAATGGAGGAAATAAAAATTCTTAGTTTTCTATGGGTGCGAAATCGGGCTAAGTTTAGTTCTTTGACTTGGAATCAATGGTGTAATTTTGAGCTTTCAAGTTTAGGTGTATAATGGTTGGTGATCATGTAAATTTGGTTCGGTTCTAACATTTTGTTGGTTCCGGTTTTTTTATAAATTTTAGTTTGTTGGCCGTTCAAAAAAAAAGAAATAAACCCGGCGACGTGAAGTTTCGAGAAAGATCGGTAACCGATGACGACCTCCGCGCAGATTCCGACGAGTTTCGGCCACGAGCTCCGAGCGTGTCTTCGTTGCCGGCTCGTCAAAACATTAGACCAGGTTCACAATATTTCTCTCCTATTATCATCGATATACCAGACCTAAAATTCCAATTTAGGGTTTTATAATACTGTTAGATCTTATTTCTTTGAATTTGACCTTTTTGTGTTTCGATATTTGCTTTACAATGCCGTTTTTTGTGTGTGAATTTGATTATTGCAGTTTCGAGAGTCAGGATGCGAGAATTGCCCGTTCTTTAAGATGGATGAGGACAATGAACGTGTTGGCGATTGCACTACTCCTAATTTTTCTGGGTAACGGTTTTTGATCCATCAGTTTATTATCTAGAGATTATGCTTATTTTGATTAGTTTCAGTTATACACTGGCGGTACTTTACTACTATCATTTTGATTAGTTTCAGTTGCACACCAGCGGTACTACCACCTGGTTTTTCTATTATCATCTCAAGTATCTGAGTTAGATTTGTCGTTTGGATCTTGCTACATGTTTGCTTTTGCTGTAGGGTCATATCTGTGATGGATCCTGCCCGAAGTTGGGCTGCTAGGTGGCTTCGAATTGGTATGCCTGATTCTTGAATTCGGAATTATACTTAATTTTTGTGTGTTTAACATCCATACAAGTAGATTTTACATTTTCCATCTTGTTGAGACTTATAACCAAGATTTAGTTGCCTAATTTGTTTCGTTACTTCGCATCAGAGGTTATTTTGGACATACTGAATTCTTGATAATTTGTTGATATCTATGTTTCTTATGGGTTGACTGTAGAATAAGTTTTCCTGAAATTTTCAGTGAGCTTCTTTCAGTGTAATCAAAGTTATAATTTTAGTTTATGTTCACTCACCTACTGGAATTTTGATCTTCGTTGTGAATTTTGATCAGTTTATATCTTAAATGTGATTCTGACTTTGGTAGTGTCTCAAATTTGTTTTCAAGTTAAGTACTAACATCTTTCTTTCACTGCTTGTACATTTACCTTTTATTTTCTTTGGAAGCAAAATAATATTTTCTTTAACTAGGTTTATATCTTAGTGTGTTTCATGCCAAACTCTAATGGGGAATGATTCATTCTATTTTAGGCTTGACCCTTTCGTGGAAGCCTTCTATAGCTATATATATAATTTAATATTTACATTGATGAATAATAAATTATTTGAAATGTATGTTGTGTTTTTTAACACTCGCAATGGCTGAGGTAATGTGTATGTTTGTGTGAAGGACTGTGTAAAATCAAAGGAGAAAATTAGAACTTGTAGATATATGGGAGAGAGCGCATCAAGAACAAAGGAATTATCATGGGATATAAACCATTAATGGGGAATGATTCATTCTATTTTAGGCTTATAGCTAACCAATGAGGCAATGACCAATCCTTTTTAATGATTACTGTTGCTATTCCCTACCTATAATACCTTAAGCAAATGATCTGTAATTTCTCTTACTTTAGTACTTTGGTAGCTCTTGGGTGATGCCTGTTTTATGCTGTTGCCATACTTATATAGTCCCTCTACTGGAAATGTATATGGATAATCATTTATCATTTAAAAAGATGTAATTTATTTAGTCCCTTGATCAACAAACCTTGAACATAGCTTTCCATTTTATACTTTTTCAGTTTTCTTGAGAGGAGAAGCGTTTGATTTGTGACTATGGTTATTTGGAAACATTTGCAGGCAAATTCGTCCCTGGTTGCTACACACTGGCTGTCTCAGAAGTACTATCTGAGGATCTGCAGGTTTGTGAACACTCTGAATTATCTTTGTTTTTTGTGTCTCTGCAAAATTAAGAGACAGAGAAGAAAACCACATGTGTGTTGGGTAATTTAGGGTTGCAATATTAGAATAGAAAATGAGCCGGGACTCTTTTGGAGCAGCCTCTCTATTCCAACTGGGATAGGGGTAAGATTTGTCTTCATTCTTCCTCTCATACCTTATTGAAAAGTGGGAATATAATGGGTAAGTTTTTTTGTTTAGTATTAGAATAGAAATGATCTTTAGTCTTGATGAAATAATGCGTTTTGGATAGGCTTTCAACCGTTGGTCAACTCAACCCATTTGACCCATCTTTGTTCTGGAAGTATCTTTTGGTTAAACCCATTTGAACTTTCAGATTTATTTTAAGATAACCTGAATTAACCTGTTTCTTAAAAATGGTTTGAAATTGCCACCTTGGTTTATCTGTAACCCTTTTTATTTTTTTATTTTTTTGCAGTCTCTTTGCGAGGAAGAGCGGGTGCAATATAAGGCACCAAAGCGTGTATGAGTATGTGTATATACTATATATGCACATCTATGTAAGCTGATTTGGTAATTGTAATCGCCTGGTATTAAAACTTTAACCTGGGGTTAAACACTTGGAGTTTTATCTTTTGTTGAAGTATTATTCTCTTTTCTCTAGATAAAAAAGTTAGGATTTTTATTTTATTCTTTTAAATTTTTCATTGCTCTATTAGTTTGTGAAACTTAAAACTTTTCAACCCCTAAATAATCAGGCAAAATGCGGTTGCATCTCTGACACCCTCTAAGCGCTGTGTGGCTGTGGTTTGCCTCTTTGTTTTTCGGTGAAGTTATTGACGATCTCTACATTAGAAAGAAATATGATTAGATAATAGGTGGTATTTGGTAAAGATAATTCCCGAATGAAGAATCAAGAAATAGATCATGATTCATGTGCATTTGCTTACAATTACCCAAATTTCTATGCTTTGTTGTATAATTAATGGATATACTTTCTCATATTTAAGAATGTAAGCGAGTCATACTGAAACATTAAAAGCTTGAATCAAGCTTAAAATGTACGTGTTTGATAAACTCGAAAACAAACTTAAGGATGCAAGATTACCAAGCAAGTAGGGGTTAACTGAAGAAGGTGATGAAGTAGTTTTTGTTATGTACAACTCTATGGATGATTCAATTACTTTCAAAGATGTGTGGAAAGAAGTAAAATGGAAGAAAGACATGGTTTGTGAGATTGAAGGAATTGAAAGAAATGGCACATGGACAATCTACTGGAGATAAAGCCATTGGAGTGAAATGGGGCTTTCAAGACAAATCTCATGAAGATGGAAATGTGGACAAAGTATAAAGCCCGGCTTGTAGCAAAAGGTTATAGGTAAAAAATGGAATCAATTACATGAAGGTGTTTGCACTAGTAACAAGGTGGGATACTATTCGTTCAATCTTAGCAATTGCAGCTCAAAAAGGGTGGATGGTGTTTCATTTAGATAAAAAGTGCATTTTTTCAGTGGAGAACTTGAAGAAATTGTATACGTAAAGCAATCATAAGGTTCTGTAAAGAAGGGTGAAGAAACAAAGGTTTATAAATTGAAAAAGGGCACTTTATGGATTAAAACAGGCTACAACAACAACCTTACTTAGTATATTCTCACTTTTCAGTAGAGTCTAGGAAGGAAGGATATATACAAACCTTACCTCTATCTCAATTGGGATAGAGAGGCTGCTCCGAAAGAGTCCCCGGCTCAAAACAACCTACTAGAGCTTAATTCAATCGAATTGAAGGTTATGGTGCGATAATACTTCTATGATCAAGCTCTCAAAAATCCAGCAATGCACAAGGACAAAACATATTCATGTAACAAAGATTAGACTTAAAGCTTAAAGGTGTGCTCTTTTAAGGAGAGGAGTTATTGGGTCATTATGGTTTGGTTTATTCATGTTGGGTCATTTTTTAATAACAGGCTGATAGACTTGGTCAACTGGGTTCAAGTTGTTTTATTTGAGTTGGTCTATTTGTTTGTTGGGACCCATGACTCATCTATTGGTAGTGGCGTGGGAACAGAACTGAAACCGACTACTAGAATCGAATCCGGAACAGGTTTCACCTTTATCCGATTAAAACCGAAACATATCAAAAACTAATAAAACAAGTCAAAAACCCAAACCTAGGGCTGTTTAAATCGCTCGCCGCTCGTTCCTCGTTCGTCGCTCGCTCGGAAATAGCTTGTTCGAATTTCGCTCGGTTTTAAACGAGCCGAGCACGCTCGGTTTGGTTTATAAACGAGCTGAGCACGAACCAAGGTAAGCTCGCTCGGATAGTCGCTCGATTGGCTCGCTCAGTTGGCTCGTTTTGTTGGCTCGTTTGCTAAAGTATAACTGAATTATATATATATATATATATATATATATATATATATATATATATAGGGACTTATTCTATTAAGAACCATTAAATGCTAAGGAACTAAAGGAACCACATTTGTAGCCACAAGTTTTGAAGGGTATAAAAGTAATTTCCCTTGAAAATAGGGGAAGTTACCTTTATACCCTTCAAATTTGTGGCTAGACATGGTTCTTTTAGTTCTTAACTTATATTGGTTCTCATTTGAACGTCCACCTATATATATATATATATATATATATATATATATAAAATATTTTATTAATGTATAACTAATATAATTTTTTTTATATTTAAACTACTTTCAAAAGACCCAATATCCAAATAGGCAAATACCCAATGCTCAAAAATTTAAATCTAATTCCTAGATACATTTGTTTCACTTTTCACGTTAGAATTTAATTCCTGTATGCGCAATATACTCAGCCATTTGTTTACTCCCAATCGTTATCTTTTTACTTAGACTAGTATGGATGTTTGGATGTGTTTTTAGAGGTCTACACTACTTGGATTATGTTTTGAAAAAATTATGTCATTGCTTGAGATTATTGCTACCAAACATGGCTTCCTTTAATCTTAAATTTGATTGTTTGTGGTTTAGAATTATTAGTTGCTAATGTGAGTGTTGATATGTAACAATAATAACTAACTAGATGGCAGTTGGTAGTTATTCGCGGCATTAAATTTTATTAAATCGGGCAAAACCGAACCAAGCCAAGCCGCTCGGTTTTAAAACGAGCCGAGCAACGAGCACAACATTAACCGAGCCGGTTGGTTTGAAAACGAGCCGAGCACAAGCATGCCCTCGCTCGGTTCAGTTCGGCTCGTGCCAAACCTAATCAGAATCGATTATTGGATTTGTTAACAAAAATTGGTGGAGAAAAAACCTATTTGCACCTCTATCAGACAATTGTTTTATTGAATAATATGTTTTTGAGTGATTTCATAAAGTTTTGCATCCGCTCGAATGCTTCCTTTTCACTTTTGCTCAATTTCTTACAGATGGAAAGAAGAAGCGACAATCATAGAACACGGTTAGCTTTACTTTCACTCAGTTAAGTAAATCTACCAAGTTTTCGGATTCGTTGCGATTGAACCGGTATAAGAAATTCTTCGATTTGATTATTTAGGGTTTACAAAATTACACGTTCTATGTAACTGTAGGAATTTGTTCCGATCTAATTCAGTCACACACTTTTTGTCTAATTCAACGTTGATTCCTGTGTCTGATGTTGATACCGGAGTCAACTGGAAGAATCCATCAATGGTGGATTGCGTATTTGCTTGCATTTGATTGAAATTGATGAAAAAAACAATCAAAACGATGAACAAGCAATCAAATATGTACAGATGAACTAAACATGAGGTCTTTAACAATTGTATGAAATTTGCAACTAAACGGTTAAGAAACAAACACGTATATTTAACCTTCACTGTGAATTAGAAAAAGTTATCAGATCTTTGGGATACCAAAGCCAGTCCCTGCATCATTCTAGCAATCTCAACTGTATCATCAAGATAATACTTGGCCTTGCTTGGTTTATTTCCCACTGTGCATGCAAACACCTCTGCATTTGGAGCAATGCATTTGTCTGAAGCTGCAGACGTAGTGATTACCTCAAACATATCTTCATCCGACCGATCATCGCCTATACACAACACGAAATCTGGAGTCATTCCTCTCTGTTGCATGGTTGCAAGCATTCGTTTCACAACCAATCCTTTGCTCACACCCTAAAACGGTAGAATTGATTCGTGTTTAGTCAGCTAGATTAAATGAATCAGTTATTAAGTTACAAGGTAGTCAAAGGTGCACTCAATACAAAGGGTGAGCCTGTCGGCTGTCGCCTAGAAGCAAGGCACTTGAAAAGCACTGGATACAATCAATGTGCTCTTCGATTAAGCCACTTTTAGATGTTTCAGACTATTTTAGACTGGTTTAGGTTGTTTCAGACTATTTTGGCTTTTTTAGACTAGTTTAGGCTTGTTCAATTAGGTTCTTTGCAGTTTTGGCCTGATTTTTTCAGTTCTTTTGGGCCTATGCAATTTCAAGGAGGTTTTGTTGCAATGGGCACCTTTTGCTACATAGGTTATAACCATGCATACCTGTGGTTTAATCTCAACACAACTCTGCCCTCTTTTCACTGTAACTGGTTCATTAGAAAGCACACTTTCAAGATGATCAAGAAGCTCTTTAGCTTGACAAGATCCAAAATCAGGATCTGCATCTTCATAACACCATGCCATGGATGCATCTTTCATTTCTATCATTGATCCATCAGTTGTCTCAGTGTAAAGTGTCATAACTGGATGAGCATTCTGCTTCCACCCAGAATCGTCCACTTGTACACATGTTTCCCATTCTTCATCTCCTTTCAACCTGAAAAAACCAGCAAAATTACAAGTAACTAATGCATGTATGATAAAGGTAAGTTTACAAGCAGTCAAATACCTTAGAAAACACCCATGCTCTGCTGCAAGCCCGAGTTTTTCACAAGAAGCAAACCATTCCCCTAATTTGTTTCGGCTTCTTGCACTCACAACAAAAACCAAATTGTTCTTGTCTCTACACAAAGTATTGAGCATTTCTATGGTTTTAGAACTTGGGCTCTTATCAATGGAAGATTGAGGCATTAAAGTACCATCATAATCCAAAAGAATCGCCCTTGTAGTAGTTCGTTTATAAGCTGAAACTATACCCTCCATTGATAGCTTCCTGAAGTTTGGATCCAAGGCAACTACTCTAAAACTCAACCCAAACCCTATCCCCCAAGACCTTTTCCTCACATGATCTTTACAAGTTCTCTTCAAATCTTGCAGAAAGCTGCGAGCCCAATACCCGACATCATGAGTACTCACATACCTATAATGCTTTTCGTGTCTCATTTGCTTCTCGGGCTCACTCAGCTCCAAGGCACAATCCATTGCATCTGCAACCGAGTCAATATCCCATGGGTTGACCCGTATGGCCCCACTCAAAGACGGGGAGCATCCAATGAACTCAGAAACCACCAGCATGCTTTTCTTTGACATGCACGGCTCTAATCCTAAGACCTTATCAAGCTTATCATTCCCCTGGCGACTGATAATGTACTCATATGGTATAAGATTCATTCCATCTCTAACAGCTGTCACTAAACAACACTCTGCAACAACATAATAAGCTACCCGCTCGTAAAACTTAAGCGGTTCATCAACCAAAATAATGGGCTGGTACCCGGGCTTCCCGAATGAGTCGTTGATTCGTTTCACAGTTGAATAAGTTTCAGCCTTCACTTCCTTCACATCATTTCCATTACCCCTAGCAGGGTTTGCTATCTGTACTAAAACGATCTTTCCTTGACACTCGGGATGCTGAATCAATAACTGTTCCATGGCCAATAGCTTCAAGCTAATTCCTTTGAATATATCCATATCATCAACACCTAACAACATTGTTTTCCCCTGATTTTTAAACTGCTTAATGAGCTCAGAAACCTTTGATTCGGTTTCGGGTAGGTTTAGCACAGATTGAAGTCGCCTCATATGAATCCCAACCGGAAGAATTTTGATAGTAACCGTTCGCCCGTAATACTCCAAACTGATATAACCTCGTTTTGATTCATACGAAATCCCTAACATTCGACTACAACAAGACAGGAAATGGCGGGCATAGTCAAAAGTATGGAACCCGATTAAATCTGAATTTAAAAGAGCTCTAAGAATCTCTTCTCGAACAGGCAAAGTTTTATAAATCTCAGACGAAGGAAATGGGCTATGTAGGAAAAACCCAAGTTTGACCCGATTGAATCTTTTCCTCAAAAAGGTTGGTAAAACCATGAGATGATAATCATGAATCCAGACAAAATCGTCTTCTGGGCTTATCACCTCCATGATTCTATCAGCGAAAATCTTGTTAACCGAAACATAAGCTTGCCATAAGGATCGGTTAAACCGCCCGCCTAAATCTGGTGACAGTGGCAACATGTAATGAAACAAAGGCCATAACTGTTGCTTACAAAACCCATGATAGAATCTTGTGTATAAACCAGGTGGGAAGAAAGTGGGGACACATTTGAATTTTTCTAAAAGGGTCTGTGAAACTTCATCTTGTTCATTTGGGTGAATTTCTTCCTTTAAACAACCTACGAAGATGACATCAATTTCATCTTTTTCTAATCCTAAACCATCTTTCAGTTGAAGAAGAAGTGAGTTCTCATCCAAACTGAAATCCCAGCCTTTTGAGCCGTTGGTTTTCCGGCGAGCTCGAATGGGTAACTGGTTTGCTACTATGATCAAACGGTCATGTTGGATCGAAGGTGATGATAACTCAGAACACACACTCTCTGACGGGTCATCGGAAACTATGCCGGCGACGGTCATGATCCGAGGGATTTGGCAGGTCATACGGGTGAACGACGGCGACGGGAGGTCGCCGGCGGCGAGATCTGACAGATTCGAATATGATCTTGACACCATTTTAAACACCCACTAAATTCAACAACTTAAATTTGTGATAACTTAAAGAAGAACCCTAGATGAACTTTGAAATTAGTTGACAAGTGACAACATCCTAAATACAAATACACATGAAACTTCTTCTAACAGATGCAAGTCATATGTTAAACAAATACTATTAAATACATAAAAAATACAAACCCAGATGAAATCTTTGAAGAAAGGTTCAACAAATTTACCAGGTGGTTTGTTTCTTGACACTTTAAATTCCCAGAACCAGAACACAGTAATCTAGAGAGAGAGAGAGAGATGGGGGAGGGGAAGACATTTCTGTTCTTATTTCTGAGCTTTAAGGAGCTTCTTATATACAAATTACTTGTATAGTTTTTTTTTTTTTAACAAAACAGGTTTTATGGGCTTCTTTTCCATAATAATTTGGGAAATTACTTGTATATTATATATAAATATTATATTATTATTATTATTTATTATTTATTTATTTATTTGTGCATATACAAATACTCTTGAATTTAAAAACTTTGGATGTGGAGAAGTGTGCAGATGGATTAAAATATGCTTTGTTGTAATTTATAATATTGTTTAGGATAAATGATTAAATATAAGTTTGGATAAGATTTCAAGTTGTTTTCTTTTTTTTTTTAGTAGAAAAAACCGAACTTGTTTAAAAAATCTAAATTGTGTACAGTATATCATGTGACCTGTCATCTTGAGTTTGGATAACATGACAGAAAAGTTTAATATATTTATTATTTATTTTGAAAGTTAGGATTTCTGTTATTTAAACACTGTTTTAGTTTTCTATATTTGTAATTTATGATAGAATGTTCTGTTACAAAAAATTGAATTGAAAAGGGACAAACTATTTTGAATGGAACTGGTTCTGTTGGTTCATAAATATGGTTAGGATAATGAGTTACATATGAAAACACGTAGCAGGCTTGATGGTTAGTCTACAAGATTTTCGGATTTTACGACGTTCCAACCGCTTATGTCTCAGAACGATAATTTATTTTTGTCTTCTACCTCTTCAATGAAATCTTGTTCTAACCGAACTACGCTTTCGTCATAATTATATTATTATATTCACTTTAGAAAATTAGTCATTAACATATGGATATATATTTCGACAGTTGCTTACTGTTTGGTATCCTTTTAATAGTAGTCAAGAGGTTTTTGATGGTTAATGGTCTAGAGATACTTTAACTCTGAATACTTAGTGCATGTTTGGGATTTCATTCAAAATTAACTTTTTAACTTATTGACTTAATGAAAAAGTTATTAAGTTAAAAAGTTGTTTGGTAATTTAAAAAACACTTTTAGTTTTAACTTTTTGAACAGTGTTAAAAAGTCATTTTTAAGAAGCTACTTTTTCTGGCTTTTTAACTTTTTATGACTAAAAAGTCATTTTTTGACATTTTCATACACAAAAGCTAATCCAAACATATTTTTAAAAACTTCATTTCAAAAAGTCATAAGTTCATAAGCACTTTTAACAAAAAGTCCTTTTAAACTTAATAAGCAATCCCAAACATGCCCTTAAAAGGTACCTTTTAATTAATTATTCAGAGTTAAGGTTAATTTCTAACCATTTAGAAATAGCCTCTTTATATAGTCACGTTACTAATGTCATATAAAAAATATTAATGTTAGTCTCTTGGATTCTTTTATGAGAAGTCTCAGGTTGGAGTCTCACAATGCTCTGTTATTCGAGCGGAAGAGTAATCTATTTGCTAGGATGATCCCGGGTTACTGAGCGTTTGTTGTTCAATATATATATACACACACATATATATATAGGGTAAAGATCCTATAATAACCCTCTCTTATTGCATAACCCGAAATAACCCTGCATGATGAACCCGAATCTTTGGTTTTTTTTTTTTTTCAAAATCTTAGTTTTACATGTACAAGAATATGTTCTTTTATGTGTTTGAGCAAATTTTTTTTCGTTTGAGATCCTACATCAATGTAATTTGCCTTACAGTACTGTAATTTGCTCAAACACATAAAAGAACATATTCTTGTACATGTAAAACTAAGATTTTGAAAAAAAAAAAAAAAAACCAAAGATTCGGGTTCATCTTGCAGGGTTATTTCGGGTTATGCAATAAGAGAGGGTTATTATAGGATGCGGATCCTATATATATATATATATATATATATATATATATGTATATATATATATATTCATGTTTATTGTTATATGAGAGGGTTATTATAGGATGCATAAGATCTTAATTAATATCATAAATATGCATGTTTAAGACTTGCGTGAATTATTGTATTCATGTCATTACGCGAATTAAATACATGTATTTTATGTGGATTACATGTGTATGAATTTGATTAATTTTTAGTTTTCCTATTGCTCATAAAATTTCATAGACTTAGAGCTTGATTTGAGAGGTACTGGTATTCAATTTAAATCAATGTAAGCAATTTATTTGTAGAAACGAGATATGAATTGAAGATAGTTGACTTTATACGTTGATATATATTAAATTAAAATTATTTGTTTTAAATAACATATTATATATTTTTTTAAATGTTTTATAAAAAATTAAAGAATTGATTTACAATGTATATTATTTAATAAGCTTGATAAAATCATTAATATTTAGTAAGATAAAAATAATGGAGAAATCAAAGTTTAATAAAAAGTTGATACACAAATATTTAATAAAAGTGAGAGACGAGAAAAATAAATTTTAGATAGTCTAGAAACTTAACATGTTTTCTTATAAAACTTTTATTTATTATGTAGTATTTAATAGATTGTGTATGATATTGCGGGTTAGAATTGTGATACTCAAAAAATAAATAAATATATTGTCAATTAAATCAGAATAGTATTCGTAATATGTTTACATATGTATTGAATATAATTATTATTACAATAACTAAATTAAAGATGAGTTAAATACAATGCGTCCGAACGAATATTTTCGTTGATTCTATAGATATGGTATCTTATCAAGATATATGAGACTATTTGGCATTAGATAACATTATCTTCTCGCAAACAACCATTTACATTTAACATGTTAACGGTCAAACACCATTGTCTTTTGTTAAGTCGATAACGGAGCAAGGTGTTACCACCTTAATTATTGGCTGACCAGTTTTAACTAAATTATATCAACAGAGCACAATTAGGCTTGAATGTATTGAATGTTACAGGCTTTACAATTTTAGACACAAACACGTTAACATGACACGACATAAGTTTAACATGTTTCGTGTCTAAAACAGGTGATACATTAAGACATGTTTATTTTTGTGTTTAAATAGGTAAAAACTTATTAACCTGTTAAGATTTGTTAAGACTTGTTTATAATTCAAAATTTAAAATAAATCTTTCTATATTAATAAACAAACATAATTTTTGTCATATGTCAATTTGCTACACTTCTATTGCCATGTGTCAAATTCTTATACTATTAGTAACACATGTCACTTATTTATATTCTCAATTATTTATCTCTCATATTGAATGATAATTAATCTTTATCTATTAAACAATTAAAAATCTAATGACTAATACTATTATATATCTTTTTCATATTAAAAAATAGTTTTTAATAAATTCAAAATAATTAATTTATTAAAAAACGCAATTCAATAAAAATTTACAAAATACGAATTTTTTCCTAATATTCAAAATTTAAAAAAAATAATAAAAAATATTTTAAACATGTACCTATAGAAAAATATAACTTTTATAAAAAAATAAATTTTATTTAAAACAAGTTTCCTACAAAATATAATAAAATAGGTGGGTTGTTGATTACCTTCGAAATTACCAATTTTCTAACACTAGTTCGTTAACGGGTTTCTTAACATGTTTTTAACAGATCCTTTATAGTGTTAAATGTTAACAACTTTTTAAAGAGTCCTTTATAGTGTTAACTGTTAACATGTTTTTAATGGGTCATTTTGTGTTCATCTCTTTTAAAAGGGTCATGTAAACATACACGTTAATTTTTGTGTCGTGTTTCGTGTCTTCCTATTTCGTGTTTCGTATCTTAACGTGTCGTGTATGACTTGTTATGCGAGCCCTAGTTTTCAAGACATTAATAGAGTCGTAAGACTAAACCTGGTTAAAATAAGCACCAAACGAAATGTAGACACATCTTTTTATGTTGTATATCATGGTCACTTATATATAGCCACGACATGTTATTAGTAATACTAACACAACCTAATAAGTTAACAATGTTACACAACATTTGTCACGTGTCCTTTAATTTGATGTATCATTTAATAAGGACTTTAGGGTTCTAGTCACATGATCGATCGTATTAACCAACCATAGTATGATACATTTGTAAAGTAACTAATGAGAGTACTTGGTTGAAATAAAACCATTTTATAGGAAAACTAAACTGGGCATATACACCAACCTTTTCTGTTGAATATACTGGTTAAATATAATGAATAGTCAATAATTATATATTTTCTTTTCTTAACTTGCAAAATTACATTTTTTTTCTAGAGTTATATAACACCACTAAAATGAGCATTTGCACATACATTATGATCCCACTAAAACACAACCAAAATATTTTTGATGAAGACTTGTAGTTTGTATGGGGTTCGAGAGAGTCATGCATTATAATACTCGCCTTCGAATTTCTCCAATTTTTCAAACTTACTCTTCATCTCCTCATGTTTGTCATATTCAACAGAGAGTTTGATCTTTGTAGAGTATATCACATAAAATAAACACGAATTTTATACCAGATGAATTTAAATTTGTGGCTAACACTTTTAGATCAAACTATTTGTGCTTTACCCAAATATTTAAGTGGATAAAATTTAATTCCAAGAACAAGCATGATTCATAATGGATTTCGAATATGAGCCAGTTTGATCGAATTACAGTTTTTGGAGTTATGCAGGGTTGAAAAAAATGCCTTTTGGTAATTTTAAAGTTTCATTTTTCCTAACTTTGCCCCTAAATTAATAAAACGAATCATATGTCGAAACGAATTAAATTTTTGGGTTTAAACTATTGCATTATTGTAACAAAAAAACTTACAACAACGTTAACTCTTATACAATGATGAATTTACACCGAAACATAAAGAATAAAGTGTTATACATGTGTTATAATGATGTTAAAAAATATAAGATTTGACTTGATTTTGGCGGAATTATTTGGGTTAGTAAAAAACAGTGGGTTATTAAAACTTTCATACCCTATATATATGGGATGTAAGTAATAATAACCCACATTTTTGCATTTTTTTTAACATTGTTGTGCCAACACTGTTTCTTTCACCGAAAAGATATCTATGAATCAGTCTCTCATCATTTTAATCATTAAGATTTAAACAGAGTATGAATGATTCACACATCTTATTAACTCACCATTTAATGAACTAATCAACCAAACAGCCCTTTTGTCTTGTTTTTGCAAATACACAAACATAACTAGGTCTTAAATTAAAAAAACAAGTTTACATTGACTCAGTCTTGACTCGTTTATAAACAAGCCAATTTTGATTGAACTATGGTGTGCAAGCTTTTTATACAACATCAATATAAGATAAATTTAACAAAATCTAAAATAACTTATTAAATATTTAAATGAGGAAAAGCATATATCTAAGAGTATTAATGTGGTACAAACATCTTTATTAGAGTTTACTTGATATAAAAAATATAATAATAATACATCAATAACTAAAAGAAAGTCTACGAGGGTTAATCAACTTTTGTCCCAAACATAAAGCAATCTCCTGTCAATTTAAGGTTGTAACGATAGCGTTCAACTTTTGTAGTCAAAGATTGAAATTGATCGCCATTAATATTAGAACAAGACAAAACTGTTTTTTCATGTGAATTTAGCATGGCCCACGTTAAAGGTTGCGTCAACATTTCTCCTAAATGTTTTTTATGTTCTCTTAAACATTTAATTTTTCATAAACATACTTATGTATGTATATTACACACATTGTGCAGAAAATAAACAGAAAATTAAAACCGAATGAATTTTATAAGTCGTAGAACACACTTTTATATCAAACAATTTGATGATTCATCTAATTTTTTATCATAAAAATCCAATTTGCAATTGAAGATCAAGTATGAATTTTAAAAGTATTTTATAATGAACCAGTTAGTTGATTAATTGACCCCAGCTAAAGGCTCTGTTTCTTGGGCCCTGCTCCCTTCAAGGGCACTGCTTACAGACCCCTGTTAAATCAAAAAACCTTAAACAAGCATTCATCATGCACCAAACTTGTTAATGAGTTTTATACTTTTACGGTTATTATTAATCACCAAGTCAATCCAAATAACAAGGATCCAAAAAACAAATTGTCCATACGGTAAGGTGATATTGAATGCACAACTTTCAAAAATTAGAGAAATAGTCTCAATGATTTAAATAAATGTAACACTAGTAGTTGTTAGAGTTAATGGTTGTTTACTTTTTTTTATACATGCTAAAACACTAAAAACACCAAAATACCCTTTTATATAGTTAAAAAAATAAATTAAAGCTATGTGTAACGAAGGGGTTTGACCGTATCAAGCAAGCGTCACGTAAGCGACATGCAAAAGGCTTGATATATGTGTAATACGAGAGCTTAAGAAGGCTTGATAGATGATGATGTATGTGTTTATTCATTGGTTTAGAATAAAATTAAATTAACCCGTTTTTTACGCTCATGACCATGGTCACAAACCGAACACACACCAATACACAACTGTGCCCAATGGTACTGGCCAAGTTTCCCCTATTGCCATTGCTACCGTGGTGTTTGTGATTGTGAAGGTATTACAGACGGTGGTGCAGAAGACTGCAAAACATTCCGGCGAGGTGTCGGCGTTGGCACCGGTGGAGTTGGTGGGGGACTGGTGGGTTTGTTATCTATAATCTCAAAGAATAGGTTACTGCAAATCATATAAGCTGCTGCAAAGGATTGATCGGCCCATTTGACAGGTATTGGGGCACTATTAAAAGAATTATATGAATTCGCGACTAAAATGGTTATGAAGATTGAAATATTTATAAAAAATATTATCATACCTAGTAAAATATAATAAAAGTCAAAATTAAACTCAATACCATACAAACTATCTTCGTCAGGCACTATTTTACATTAAAAAAACGTATTTTACATCTAACATGTTTAGCAGATGAAGATTGAGACATTTTGCATGACAACAGGGCCAACTCACTAACATTTCTAAAAGAGTTTTATTTATTATAAACACATTTTAGATATTAATATAAGTACAGGTATCATGTGAAAATATTACATTCCAAAGAGATTAAAGTTGAGTCATTTTGAAAAAGTTAGAGTTAGACATCAAAGCAGTGGCGGATTCAGGAATTTTTTTCAGTGAGTTCACAATTTTCCGATGTTTTAAATAAACAATGTCGTCATTAAAGAGTTTATTGACAAAATCGGACATAAAAATTTTTGGGTTGGGTTGACGGCTTGGGTCTTGTAATATTTTTCACGTAATAACAGTGCGATATATTAAGCCAATGATTAGAATTAAAAAAACGTCGTCATTAAAGAGTTCGATGGCACAGAGTGCATTTTCGTTTTAGATTTATGAGCTGCTGACCAAGCGGGAGTCAAAGGGGTCACGGGCACTTGCGGGGTTCAAGATGGCTGTCCTATTGGCCATTCTGCAGGCATGGGTCAAGAGGGCAACGCCCCGAAACCTAAACGAAATATGTTAAGTTTGAATGACCAAAATTAACTTTATCCGATGGTTTAACCACTAATAACTATCATTTTGCTTGCTAAGTTTATATGATCAGAAAGTAATTTTAACAAGATCATATAGAAATCTAATCATTGATTATCGAGATTTCTCTAACAAAGATCACTTGTCTCAATAAATTTGACAAATTGCTGTGAAAGTTACATTAAGAATTCACTCTTAAAAATCTTAATGGGTTCATCTCAGGATTCACCCTTAAAATATTAATGGGTTCACTATATTGTTTAACTCTTTCGAAAAAAATTTCTCCTACTAACGAATCGAAGCGCGGTGTTTTTTTGGAACCGATTCCGGTTCCGGTTTCAACCGGTTCCAGTTCCGGTCAACAAAGTCAATACCCGGTTCCGGGTTTCGATCGGTTCCAACCGGTTTTTGACCGGTTCCGGTTCGGGTTTTGGCCGGTTCCGGTTCGGATTTTGGCCGGGTATAGGTGGAACCAATTCCGGTTTTCCCGGTTCCGGTTTCGGTTCTGATTTGTCTGAAAAACCGTACCCGTTTGTACCCACCGGTTCGGGTATGACCGGTTCTGGTTCGGGTTGCCGATTTCGGTTCCGTTTTTTTTCCCACCCACTAACCCCCTACCTACATCCGCGAGTGCATCAAAGTGTTTGTTAAAGCTGTTAAAGCTAAAGCTAAAATTTTATGTTTTTTAATATATGTAGAACAAATGCCAGGTTTTAGGGTTAAAAAAAAAATCAGAGCAACCGTATATTAAACTAACCTTATCTCTACGATCAAATGTGGTAAAATATCATTCTTACCTAAAATATATTGTTGCAAGTGCTGACTTAAATCTAATACATTAATATTACAAAGTCATAAAGTTGCTTCTTTACAAACTAGTTGATCTAGAGCTATTTTGTTGATTTATTACTTACATGCGACGAGTTAACTAATTTTCATCTTACCAATAAATTAATGAAATCAACAAAGAACTTTGTTGACCAAACTTGATGTCTTAAAAGACGAGTTTTTTTTGAACGGTTTGGTACGACGACACTCAAGACGAGATTTCAACCGTCTCCTTGGATTTGATGCTCTGGGCGTACGTCCGAGCTCACCTCAGGGCCCAGGAGGAACACCACAACTGAGTAAAACCCATGACCTTACCTCAGCAAGTATGCTTCCGGATTCGAACTCAATACCTCTCATTAGAGAGATCAAGGGGCTACCATTAGACCAGAAGCTTTTTGATTTCTTAAAAGATGAGTAACAATAAAAGTTTGAATGTGGAGGCAACTGAAGCTCAAAAACCGGTCGGAAACGTACTTCATTACAAACATTTCAAAAGAACGTCAAATTTTATAAATAAATAAGCATTTGGAGAGTCAAAAATTATAAATGTACCTTTTTTTATTATGATATGTAATATATAATTTTATTTTTCTTATGAGAAGTCTTAGGTTGGACTCTTATCTGTAACAAATATTACTCTAGAATGAGGCAGAAGGTTTTCCTAGTTGTAGATCTCCTTCTGAACGGGTAGATCAAATCATCACGTTTTGTTCTTTGGGGGAAAGGGTGTCCTTTAGTTGTCAGGGTGATCTTGGGTGACTGATGTTTGTTGTTTAAAAAGAAATTCAATGTTATGCATAGGCGGATCTAGGTGAAGGTAGTGGGTTCACAGAAACCTACCGTGCTTCGACTCGTTACTAGGAAAAATTTTTTCGAAAGAGTTAAACAATAGGGTGAACCCATTAATATTTTAAGAGTGAATCCTAAGTATGATTTTACTCCAAAGGTAAGGTGAATCTATAAAGATTAAAGTGAACCCTTAATTTAATTTTCACAGCAATTTGTCTACTTGATTGAGGTAAGTGCTATTTGTTAAAGAAATCTCGATAATTAATGTTTAAATTTCTATATGATCGTGTTAAAATAATTTTCTGATCTTATAAACTTAGCAAGCAAAATGATAGTTATTAGTGGTTAAACCATCGAGTCAAGTTAATTTTGGTCATATAAACTAGGGATGTCCGCGGTGCGGTTCGGTCGGTTTTGAAAATTTTTTTGAACCAAATCACTAATTGCGGTTTCAAAAAATGACAAACCAACCCGACCACTTAAGTTAAAGAAACCAAACCGACCGGTATTGACGGTTTTACGGTTCGGTTTTTGCGGTTTCACGGTTCTATAAAAAACAATAGAGAACGGATAATATAATAATACAAAATAACATAATCCATTTTAAATTCACATTTGTAAAGTCGAAAACCATAATACAAATGTCCACCATTATCAAAATAACAAAAGTAGTTTAAAAAGAGTGATAATATGTTAGATACAATATTGATCAGTTACAATGGTTTATAATACACTTCAAAGTTATACCTTATTTTGAATGCTTTTAGTCTCCATACCTTTCAAACTTCATTTCATGCTTGTGTTGTTATTTAATGTGCTCCGTACAAAAATTTAATGTGTTAGAAAAATCTAAAAAAATAACAATAAAATATATTTTGTTAGACAAAAGAAAAGACTCTTAGGTTTTCAATAATATTTTAAATAAAAAATATATATAGACACACACACATATATAGATACATATATATATGCGGTTGGTGCGGTTTATACGGTTAAAAAAAATGCAAACCGTAAACCGCATCGAACCACTCGGTTTTTAAAATACTTAAACCATAAACCACACCATGAACTTTTAAAACCGACCAAACCGACCAATTGTCTTCTGTTCGGTATAAACGGTTCGGTCGGTTTATGGACACCCCTAATATAAAATTAGCAAAATTCATTTAGGTTTCGAGGCGTTGTCCTGAACACTACAAGGGGTGTTGCCCTCTTGACCCATGTCAGCACCGCCACCTTGGACCCGAAGGGTGTGTGACCCCCTTGACTTCTTATTGATCTAGAGTTCAAAAATCTTAAACAAAAGTGCACTGTGTACCTCCGAACTCTTTAATAACGATGTTTTCTAATTTTAATAATTGACTTAATATATAGCATTGTTTTTATGTGATGAACATTACAAGACCCAAACCGTCAACACGACCCGATTTTTTTTATTCGGTTCTATTTAATTAAAACGTCTGAAAATAACGAACTCACTGAAAAAAATCTTGGATCTGTCACTGAAATTATGAATTGTATCATTTCTATAATTTAACACATGTGATATACAGGTTAATTTAGAACCTAGTTTGTTAATGAAATTAGAAAGTGGAAGTATCTAAAAATAAAATTACCTCATAAAATTTACAGATAAAGAACAAAGGTAAAAACTTAAATATCTTAACAAAATTATAAACGAAAAGTTTTGGACAGAGAGTATACTATCTTTTATGTTATCATTAGACCGGCCACAATACCCTCCCCGCTTAGGCCAGCGGTGCCCTCCCCGCGGCGGGGTCCAGCGGGCACACCGCCCCCCTAGCCAGCGGCTCCCGCTCAGCCGGCCCCAACGGCTCCCGCTCCCCGTGGAAATTCTCGAATTGTGATTGGATGCCTCGGTGATGACCGTTGGTGAACGGTAAGAATAAAAAAAAAAAAAAAAAAAATCAACTTTTTAAAACTAAATAAATACCCAACTTTTTTTTACCCAAAAAACCATCCAAATCTCTTCATCTTTCATCTTTCTCTCTATATTTTTTAAAAAAATAACACAAACATGAATCCAAGGCCTAACAATCCCAATCCCGAATTCAACCCGTTCTCGTACGATCCCGAATCGCTTAGGAATTTTTTGGCACAACTACAACAAAACCCAAACATCCAACACTTTCAACATCCACCAAACTTCCAATCTCCTTCAAACTTTCAACCCGGTTTTGCTCCCTTCTCTCAACCGAGGTTCGAATCTGATTTTGTTTCCTCGAGCCAACATGATAACGAGGTCGTGCCGGAGACACAAGACACTCAGAAACGAAAAAAAGGTAAGAAAAACAAACAGCCGGCTGGAGTAGGGCCGAGTAGTGGTCCAATGACACCGAAGCAATGGACTCAAGATGAAGAGATCGCTCTCGGAAAATGTTACATGGACGAATCCGAGAACAAAACCAAAGGTAAAAATTTTATTACTTAGTTTTGTTATATATTATTTTAAAGGGTTTAATTTTTTAACTTACTTTTGAAATTTTTTTTGTAGGTAACTCGCAAAAACGGGAAAATTTTTGGAAAAAGGTAACCGTTAGTTGGCACAATGTGATGGGCTTCGATGCCGAATACCGCACGTATCATCAACTAAATTCAAAGTGGAAGGATATGTGCACCAAGTTAACAAAGTTTAGTGGGATCTATAGCAACTGCGCAAACAACCGAAAAAGCGGGATGAGCGACGAGAACGTTTTGAAATGGGCCGAAAAAGAATACCAACTAAAGAGTAACGGCCAAACGTTTAACCACTACCACGTTTGGGTGGCGATAAAAGACTCGCCAAAATTCCGTGTTCTTTGCCAAGAACACAACAACGAGGTCCAAGGTTCTTCAAAAAGAACCAAAAATTCCGAAACGAACGAGTATTCGCCCGGGGTTCGACCGCACATACAAATTACGCGGTTAACCTAGAGGATGACGAAGAAGAAGCCGAGTTCGACACCCCACCGGAACCGGTTAGACCGACGGGTCGAGATACAACAAAACGGGCGTCCTCTTCGAGTCGTCAAACCGTCTCCTCTAACACGTCAACAACCGAACTCGCCGAGCAACTCCAAGCTTTCACAACTTTTCAAAAAATAAAACACGAAGAAAGGAAAAAAATGCACGAAGAAAAAACTCTCCGATCCGACCTCAGAGCACTTGAGTCTATGCCTCCCGACATGCTCGACGACGAAGATCGTGAAATAATGCAAAAAATGAAAAAGAAACTCTTGGATAAATATCGTTAAATTTTATTTGAATTGTTAGTTTTTTTTTGTATGGTTTTTTATTTAAATTTGCAATGTAATTTTTATTTTATTTGTATCTTTATTTGAATGGTTAATTTAAATTCTAAGTTTATTATTTTTTGTTTGCAAAAAATAAATTAAATAAATCAATTAAATTTAAAAAATGTTGATGACGTGGAATAGTGGGGAAGAGTTTTCAGTGGGGTGACCATTGTGGGTGTTAAAGGATTTCAGTGGGGTGATGACGTGGCAGGAAATTTCAGTGGGGAAGGGTTTTCAGTGGGGTGACCACTGTGGATAGTCTTATACATACAAATGGGCTTGCATATTTAATATGTAGGCAAGCAATCAAATATTTCTTTTTTAACAGTATCAGGTGATGTTAAAATGTTCTTAAAATAAATTGAGGGTTCAAGTGTAGACAGAAAAATGAAAAAAAAAAAATTTGATCATCGCAAATGCTTTTTTTTAGTAGCGTGATATGAAAGTTCGAAAGACAAATATATTTTATACTTCAAACAACCCTCTCACCTCCACCCTTTTATAGATGCCTCTATATAATTAGAAAATAATAACAATTTCAAATTTTACTTTTGCTCACAGGTATTTTGCTCAAAGACTATTGTTTCCGTAGGAGCCTCGATGTTGTTGGGGGTGTGGGTGTGTTATGAAGTTGCCTCGTATAGTTAGTAAATCATTGGGCTAATAGCTTAGTGGTACTCCTTGACCACCAGCAATGGGAGGTCTTGGATTCGAGTCTCGCCTGGAGCAAAAAATGTTTTGGGTGAGCTAGGGGGTTTTCTCAGTGTGAGTTTCCTCCTAGATGGTGTGGCGGTTCCTCGATTCAGCACTCGCCAACGCCCGGCTTTAAATGTTTCCGGTGGTTGGTAGCGGTCTGTGGTCGCAGCGCGTGGGTTGTTGGGTCCGAGGACTTGTTTAGCTGTTAAAAAAAAGTTAGTCAATCATATTGCCTTCATAGTAAATAATTCTTTTAATCTCTCTTATAATACCATGTGTAGTGAAGCGTGATGTGGGTGTGAGTTGTGCCGGTCACACCCCCTTGGTGCCCTCCTCCCACTACACATGGGCGTGACCATGGCGTGAGGGTGGTCAGGGCATGAAGGAAGAAGATAGGGGAAGAAGAAAGGGTGATGGGGCTAAATGAGAGGATGATGATAACACATGTGATGATAACGTGAAATGATGAGGGGTGATGATGTTAATTGTTTATATGACGCTTATGTGACGCTTACATTGAGCGATAAGGGCTTTATCACTGCACATCGTCTAAATGGCCATATGTTTAACCCATTCATCTCAATGTAATATACAATTTAATTGATAACTCCATATTGTATAGTTGATACACCCGTAATTTCAGTGTTTGGCATAGCATCAAATCTTTGTAAATGATGAGTTTATCATATTAGGTGCTTGGTTCTAAAATTATTATTAATATCTAGTTATTCTAATTAATTAAGGTTTTTTTTGGATAATGGATATATTATATATTTCCAGATCATCTCAACTTTGATTTCTTACATTTTTTTCCTATTAAATACATGTTATATTAAACAATAATATTAAATATATTTTTTATACATTTTTAGATTAAAAAATATTTTTTAATTCATTAAAAAATATTAATATTAAAAAACATTTTTTTCAAAAAATCAAATTATTATAAAATATTAAATTTTCAAAACAATTTTTTAAAACGAAATGTTTAAACAAACAGACTATGAAAAATTTATCTTAAAAATATTATGATTATTTATTATTTAAAGCATTAAATTATACGAACTTTAGTCATATTTTATATTATAAAATCGTAAATATTAACTAATATTTCATTAATAACCATTTATTATTTTTTTTTATTTGGCAATGTATACTATTAACTTAGTTTTTTAAATACAAAGACGCATGTTTGTGGGTCAGCTGAGAAACGGCCAGCGTGATCTTTCCCACTGTCTACTTGCTACATGAGAATACCATTAGCCGGCTTCTTCCCTGATTTTATTTACTTTTTAATTAACTAATATTATCCAACCTTTAATTATTATTTAATTAATTTCATGACCTTATCTACTTTGATTGCTGTATCTTTCTTATTGGACACTGCAAAAGTTAAATTGCCTAATAATATAAATAAATATACAATTTTTCAAGAAAACAATTGGATTTAGTATATTTTTTATTATTTTTGTAGATAATTTTATACACCTAGGGTGAGCACATAGTCATGAGAATACATTCAATTTTTATACGTATATAAAGATATATGCATGAATTTTTTTTAAGTGACCAATGTTTTTTTTGAAGATGACTCCATTAAAAAAAAATGAGGATGTGAGATAAAAAAAGAATAATGAAATTTTATATTGCATCGACATAATCGATTCTGTTCAAGAAATAAAAACAAAGATAACTAATTTTTTAGTTATTGTAAAAGGACATGTTAACGAGCTCAAGCTCAAGATCGTTAAGTGATACCAATGTTTTTTTGGTGATGACTCCACTAAAAAAAAGTGACAACCTGAGATGAAAAACACGGGTTTGATCCACTAATAAGATATTTTTGCTTAAAAAGAATAAAAACAAACAAGATTTTGACAAGTGACATTTTAAAAATAACAAAAAAAATCAGTACAAAAAACAGAATGTATTACAAAAAACCTATACAAAAAAAACAAAATACAGTACAAAAATCAAAAAATCTAGCACAGAAAAATAAAAATTCAGTACAAAAAAATAAAAATGTAGTAAAAAAACAAAAACACAGTATAAAAAACACAAAAATCCAGTACAAAAAAGAATTTTGTAAAAAAATAAAAAACTAGTACAAAAAATAAAATGTTATATCTAAATTATCATGTCACATGTCAAAATTATATTAGTTATTACTCTTTTTAGGCAAAAATCTCTTCTTATTTGATATTTATTTTAAGAAAAGAATGATGAAATTTTCTATAGCATCAGCATAATCGATTCTGCTCAAGAAATAAAAAACAAAGATCATTAGTTTTTTTAGTTATTGTAAAAGGGCATGTTAACCTTACAAGCTCAAGATCGAGTTTAAATCGGCTCGTTTACACCCTTACCTTAAATATATGGAATAACCTTTAATTTATTTTGCTGATCAAAGAAACAAATAGGTTACTCCCTGAGGTGAATGGGCACACGAACCCAATTATGTTCTGTCTTGATATATGATTTGTATCTAGCTCCTTGTGATAAAACTTTTTGTTAATTTGATTTTTGTTTAGCATACAACTTTTATGCCCTTATTTTAACTTCTAATTAATCATTGACATGATGTCACTATTGACCCTGATCTTTGACTATGGTCTCTGACCAACTTTTCATTTTTTATTTTGTTACATTTGTTTGTTCTGCCAGAAATAAATCTCAATGTTTAAAAATTTCTTCCATTTATATATATTATAAATCAAATTTTGAACCGGTTGGCTTAGGTTAATTTTTATAATAGTAAAGATCTTTCACTTTCCACGCTTTAATCTTTTCAAACGGTCATGTGTTGATCGAGCCAATATTAGAAGTGTGATGTCTCGTCTTCGACTCCAAAACTTGTGAGCCTTATGTATGGAGGTCATGTTTATACAGATGTCAATTGCTTTTCTTACTCATCATTTTAATTTTTTCGACACAATTAGATACAAATAAAGAAGTATTAGACGACTTTTCTTGACTTTGTAACGACCTCAAATCAGGTTATATGACAGGGAAACATAACAACAATATCATGAGACTTGAACTCATGGTTATTTGGAGTGGATGCATATGGAGTATGCATAGTTTACATTATCCAATATTTCACAATTTTTTAATTTTGTTTCCATTCGTTAACATCCATAATATGATCAAAGATGACAGGTGAACACTTTGTTCATGTTATATATAATGATTTTGTTGTTTTTTTTTAATTTGTCCAAAATATCAAACAAAATAGAGTTCATTTTCTAATAAAATATGGAGTTAGAATGGCATCTTGTTGTATTCTTTCACAAGGCTTTTGTCTCATGTGAATATCTAAAGACAAGGGAGATAAACTAAAAGGGGAATGGTCTATCTTTTGTGAACTTTTTTGTATAATAAATTTAAAAGATATCCTATCAAATATTGTTGAAATTAACCATAAAATATGAAATTATTAGTTATCGGATTCTGTCAAAAAGTAAGACCCTATCTACGCATCTAAATTTATAACAAATAAGAAAAATACGTGCTAGCTATATATCGTATAAAAGTTGGTTTTCGCGTCTCTCTTCTATTAGTCATAGACGAGCAAGACAATTTTGTACTTTTGTATCAAGAATAGAATGAATGAAAATATGTTTAATTGTAATGTTTGGTCTTCTTTTTAATAGATTCATTTGTATCCTTGGTGTCTATGCCTAAAATGCTATAATCACTTGCTAGCCTTGTTTTAATAAAATAATTTGCCACTTGAAAAAAATTTAAATCTTGGATGTCATGTGTTTGCTTTGTCTAATGTGTAGATTTTAACATTTTGTTTATCTCCTATAAAATAAAAGGATTTTTTTAAACTGATCAGTAATATGATTATGTCACAAGTTTTTTTACATAATGTATTTGATAAATAATATTTTAGTTAAAACATCAATTTTTAAAGACATTTATATAATTTGCGTAATACAAATGTTTCAACCCAATAATAACATAAAGGATTAATTGAATTTAAGGGTGTATAGAAGTATATAATATACAAAGGACACGTGTCAACTTAGCAACCATAAAAGTCATTTTAATGCTAATTTCTCTAGGTTCAACCTATTTACAATAGTCTAAATAATAGCAAAAAAAGATAAGAAATGATTCATAGGAAGTATAAAATCCAAATTCGACATCTAAATAAATATTTGAATCAATTAAATCCAAGATTTAAGCATTTTACAAGTAAAAAAAAAAGGAAACGAAAGTAAAAGTTATGAAAAATCTTCTAAGTGATAGTAAGGCCTTTATATAAAATAATCATTGAACTTAGTATATCCCGTTGTCAACAGAGATAAGATAACGCCTAATATAAAAGTTTGTATATTCTAATACCTACTGGGAACTCCAAATGGCTCGAAAACGGTGCCCATTTGACTAGTGTACTAGTCAACTAACTCTTGAATTAGCTTCGTATCAAAAGTTGATTGTTGGTTGCCTTCATGAAAGTATTAAGAGTAAATTACAAGTTATGTCCTTTAAAAATATTATAAATTGTAGTAGTTTGTGTTATTTGGTGTTAATAACTATATTGTATAATATTTTCTCTTTATTTTTCCCTTTTTTTAACAATCCTACCTGGTGACCTAAAAGGAGGACGTGATGGTATTACTTGTCGGTTAAATGGTAGATAAACAGAGAAAAAGAGGGTTCATGGTTATTCTCTGTTGATTTTGTAGGTCGTCTTGGGTAGGACACGATGGTGGCGTTGGTTGTCTTTTCTTCCAGTGAACCATCATAAGTTGTGGTGGCATTAGTTGTTGGGTTGTTCGATGAAGACGATGAAGACAATGGTGTCTAGGAATAATTCAATATACGATACAACGCATATATTATGTTAGAAACATGTTTGTTACACATGCACTGAATGTCGCGTTTTATTAAAAAAAAATAATAATAATAACATATGATTTATGGTATAATTATATTATTTGAGAAAGTAAAAAAAAAAACTACTATCATCATTAATTAATACGAGATAGATGGAAAATAAAATTCTAAAAATTCATCATAAGTCAAAACGTGCCATCTAATATATAATAGGAGAGATATAGGGTTAAACAATCTTCAAAACTAACGTGTGCCCTTTTTATTTTTATTTAGTATACATATAAACAAGAGTGTGTACAAACATATATAAAATTTAGAGTTAAGTGTCATTTTAGTCCTTATGGTTTGACAACTTTTGTCATTTTCGTCCTTGTGATTTAAATTTTGCCATTTTGGTCACTATGGTTTCATTTTATTGTCATTTTCATCCCTATAGTTTGATAAATTTTGCCATTTTAGTCCAAAATTTTAAATTTAATTGGACTAAAATGGCAATAAAATGGAGACCATAGGGATGAAAATGACAATAAAATAATACCATAGTGACAAAAATGGCAAAATTCAAACCACAGGGACTAAAATGACAAAAGTAGTCAAACCACAAGGACTAAAATGGCATTTAACTCTAAAATTTATTTGTAGAAAGAAATCATGTCACTACTTAAATTGTTAAAAAGCGGGTGGCAATTGGACCAATCTTTTTGGGTTTTTGCATTAAGCCCACAAACATTTATCTTAAAATCATCTGGGTAATGCTGGCAAAACGCGTCTTAATGGGTTTAACAGGTTTCTGATGACGCGATTAATGCAAATATAAAACATGAAAACGACTTGTTTAACACTTGGTTTGGTGATTTAAACATGACAATTCTACATTTTATGCAAAAAAAAAAATAATGAAGTCTAGCCTCTTAATTTTTATTATTATATAAATGTATAAATATAATAGTAATTTTTTTAAATAGGTCTAATCGTGTCTTAACAGGTACCCAAGGTAATGGCCGATGGGGTCTAATTTATAAGAAATATTACTATTGTCTCTATCAAAATTTAAATTATATGCGTATAACTAAAGGACTTCTAGTATATTGGTAGCCTTTGATTTCTTTTAATAGAAGTCTTGTGTTAAGTTTTAATCTAGAGCAAATACTGCTCTGTGTTGAGCCATATGGTTTTCCTAGTTGTAAGTTTTCTTTTGTACAGGTGGGTCAGGCCACCACGTTCTGTTTTTCAGACAATATGGTGATCTATTTGCTAGAGTAATCTCTTGGGCGTTTGCTATTAAAAAAATACATTTTATATAAATTTCAAAAATACAACGAGTCAGTTGACCCTAATAGACGCTACTTTGGTCGGCCATCATAAAAATAACACATCACAAAGGTAAACTCAAAAACCAAAATATATAACAGTAATGCCATCGTAGGAGTAACCATCAGGAAACTTTAAAACGTTTTTTATTTTTATTGCGTGTAGCGGCATGTTAAACCACTAAAAAATTAATCTTCTCAAAAGTTTATATTATAAAAAAAAAATAAAATTCTTTACGTGCTATGACGAGTAAAACCGAAAAAATAAACTAATATCTTCAAAATTATATATAGATGAGAATCAAAACAACCATTTATGTGTTTAATATTCAAACAAGTTTCATCGGCATGGACAACTCTTATGTAATTCAAACTTCAAAGTTGTACTGTGAGAGTGAGGCATCTTGTGTGAGTATTGGGCCGGACCAAAAAAAAAGACATATCCGGGAGTAGAGATGGGGAAAAAAAGGGAACCGGAAATGACAACTTGAACCAGAGCCGCTCATATCCGAATCGGTGGGTACAAACGGGTCTGATTTTTCAGTCAAATTATAACCGGAACAGGAAAAAAACCAGAACTGGTTCCACATGTACCTAGGCAAAAACGAATCGGAATTGGAACCGGCAAAAAAACGGTCGGAACCCGGAACTGGTTGGAACCAGAAGCGGAACTGGAACCGGTTCCAAAAAAACCCCATTTGTGCACCTCTATTTAGGAGTTGAAACCACGATCTCCTACATAGAGTTAAGTGGGTGTAGCCACTACGCTAGCTCTCACTATATTATTCTTTCAATAGAAAAATATAGATTCTCTTGTAAATGCTAACTCTTAAGTAATCGAATCTTGGGGTTTTTGTTTTCGGGCATAATCAGTTCAGATTAATTAGCAATCAGCACAGGCATAGCATATATTTGATTATTGAAACCCTTATTCGGGTTGCTTGGGTTCACCTGAATTTGAAAACCCAAATCAAATTCTGAACCGATTGTGAAAATGGGGTTCGGGTTTATGTAGGGGTGAGCATACTAAACCGAAAACCAAAAAAAACGAAACCGAACCGAAAACCGATCCAAAAATAACCGAAACCGACTTAACCGATCGGTTACGGTTAAGATAGGGTAAAAACCGAACCATTCGGTTACGGACTTACGGTTACGGTTTACACATCCCAATAACCGAAACCGATCCGATATGTATATTTTCATATATTTTTCATGTGTTTTTCATGTATTTTCATGTATCTAAAGCATATTTTCATGTGTTTGAACCATATTTTCATGTCTGTTTATGTATTTAATGTAATTTTAATGTATATGTATGTTTGAAAGAGATTCAAAACAATAAAAATGAATTCGATAACCAAATTTTTAACGTCAAAATAATCACCATAAAAATAACCAAAATAACCGAAACTGAACCGAAACCGACCTCTATAATCGAAATAACCGAGACCGGTGCTCGGTTACGGTTTCGGTTTCCAAAAGTCTAATAACCGAACCGTCGGTTTCGGTGGAACCTAATAACCGAACCGACATTTGCACACCTGTTTATGTCATTATTGGTTACGTTAATCGAGTCTTTCTCTAATCGGGTTCAGGTAGATTTGGGTTTGGGGCAAAGCACCACCCCTACCTTGGGCCTTGGGGCAAAAAGAAAAATCTCACAATTTGGGGCCGAAGCCGTGGTTCTATTTCTGTCATCGGCTGCATACTTTGAATTGGAAACCCAAACTTTGTGGACAACTGATATTATTCGGTTTGTTTCGGAAGCCCAACAAATAGTGAAATCACTTGGACACTCACACTCGTATCAAACAAAGACCTAGACTAGAGGTGGGCAAAAAACCGGAACTGACAACCCAAACCGCAACCGGTCATACCCGATCCGGTAAGTACAGGTGGTTCCAGATTCTCAGAGAAATCATATCCGGAATTGATTCCACCTTTCTCGACAAAAACCGAACCGGAACCGGCCAAAAACTGGCTGTAACCGGTCAAAAACAATAATCGGTTATTGACTTTGTTAACCGGAACTGGTTATTGACTTTGTTGTCTAGAACTGAAACCGGAACCGATTCTAAAAAATACCCGGTTTGCCCGTCCATCTATATTTAACATATGTGCCTATTTTATAATGATGTAAAGTTTGTTTGTTTTATAATCAGTAACCCTCTCTTAAATGTTGTAGCTAAACTTCAACTAGACAACTACCAAATATTTTCAGTTATTAACTCTCCTTTACTTTACTCCATTCATAACCATTTACTTTTCATTATTTATAACCTAATAAACACAAATAATATAATATTTGTTTTCTTGCTTTTCTTTTTTTAACTTTTATTTTATTTTATTTTATTTTATTATTTTCCCGTACGTTTATATCAAAAAGGGTTTAAAAGATGATAGATGTACCCAAACAATTAAATTTATGTTGCTTTTTAGAATGTTTTCTTTTATATGTATACCTAAACAAACTTTATAGGCTAAAGCATCATTATATTCATAGATAAAAGAAAATTGACCGTTAACTTTTACATAAACCTTGAATTATTACTAACAAAGTTAAAGTTTTGCTTTATTTAAAGTTAAATAGCTAAAAAGCATTTAATTTTTATTTAACTATATTTTTCACTTGACTTCTCATTCGAATTAATTTTATTCTTTTTATTTATCAGAAACTTTGTAAACTAGCGGTATATCTGTCCGCTGGCAGAGTATTTTAATGTCATAATGAAATCACTATTAACCATTGTTACATTCGGAATAATTAACCATTAAATTCGGAAGTACATGAACGAAAACAAAAAAAACAAATGAGGAGAGAGAAAATTTATTTTTATTTATTTTTAATTGTTGTGGTTGTTTATTTTCAATTAAAAGCAAGACATTATTCCCTAAAACTCGATAACCGCTGTTAAAGAGGAGAGAGGGTGTGAAACCGTCACCAACCGCTGCTTCTAGAAGGTTTTTGGGGACTTTGAATGGTTATGATTAAAAAATTGATGACTTTAAAGGGCCAAGATCTTACAAAAAAGTAGTTAATTTAATGGTGTCATAATAATATATAATTTGTTTTGTCACACAAGTTATAATTTCTTAAAATATCACTCAAAGTTAATACTACTTATACTATAAAACATTTAATTGTCAAGCTCTCTACTCATTCACCGGATGAGTGATTAAAGCACATAATAGTACTTGAGACGAGACATATCTAATGATACAGGCTGGCTTGACAATTTTGAGACAAATCTAGATAAATGAATTTGTTTGGGTAAATAATAATTGAATATTAGGTTAAAACTTAAAATTGCTAATACTATAAGGGATGATATGAGTTATGCCTTAAAACAATACGAATTAAGATTGGTAACCTAAAATTTTTGTAAGTATAGTAGATTTAAATGGTTATGAATGATCAATAAATATTTGATTAGAAAATTATTAAAGATTATCCAACAAATTATTTTTTTTGGTTATGACTCATTTTCACTTAAACTAAATTAATTATTTTTCAAAAAACAAAAAAGTCATTTAGATTCAAACTGATTTTGTTTAAAACTCGATATAACATATATATATAGGATTGGGATAAAATAATAACCAACTCTTAAAGCAATAACCCATATAATTTTAACAAGATGAAGCCAATCTTGGATTTTTTTTTTTTTTAACATCATTGTAATACATTTAGATCACCATGTTCTTTTATGAGTTTGTGAAAATTCATCACCGTTTGAGAGTTACATCGTTGTAAGTTTTGAGCCTAAAACAGTTACAGTGATGTAAATCAAAAACTTACAACGATGATATCTCTTAAACGGTTATGAATTTTCACAAACTCATAAAAGAACATAGTGTTTTAATTGTGTTACAATGATGTAAAAAAAAAATTCAAGATTCGGCTTCATCTGGGCAAAGTTATCTGGGTTATTGCTTTAATAATGGGTTATTATTTGAACATTTCCCTATATATATATAACCCGAACACATTTCCCAACCCGATCCAATCCATCCATTTTGCCATATTTTTATAAGGGGTAATTTTGTAGAAACATAACCAAGTTTTGATTTTGTTCCAATTAAATCACTGGAACTTTGTTTTGTTTCAATTAGGTAACTTAAGTTTGATTTATGTTCTAATACTAGACAAAAAAACCTAGATAACAGGTAATCTTGATTCGTTTAGGCTATATAAGTGCATTTTTAGATGATTTTATGACCCGTTTGACGATTTTATAACCCGTTTCTATAACATTTTGAAAAACACACAATATGCACAAATGAGTCTAAAATACGTTTAAAATTTTCAACGGGTCATAAAATCATCTAAAAATGCACTTATAAAGCCTAAACGAATCAATATTACCTGTTATCCAGGTTTTTTATCTAGTATTAGAGCATAAATCAAACTTAAGTTACCTAATTAAAACAAAACAAACTTCCAGTTATTTAATTGGAACAAAATCAAAAGTTGATTATGTTTCTATAACATTTTCTCTTTTTATAATCCGAACATCTGTTACTTTTGCGTACCAGCATGAGATTCATCTAAGATGTTATGTTAATGTAACTTGTATGACTTGCAAAATATCGTTATATAGATTTGTAGATAACTTCTTTTTCTTTTTTGCCATACGTAAATTTACTTTAAAAAAGTATGATCTAATCATTTTGGTCCAAAATAGAATCTTCTATCAATCCAGCCATTATGGTTTAGACGTTTTGGTCCCTCAAACTTATATTTTAAACCAAAATAGTTTAAACACTTAAATCAAATGTGTCAAAACCATAAATTACTTTAATATAAAATAAAATAAAATACGAAAAGAAAAGAAAATAAAAAGCATGAAATCCAACAAGAGTTGCACGGACATGGAGAGGTGAAAGTGATTGGACCACGGAATTACTGTTGTGGTGTTGGTGTGTTGTCTGTCATACGGTCAAACTTTTAACGGTAGAATTCCCGTGAACCATCCATAAAAATTGGTCCTCATGTGCCTCATCAAACCAAAACGGACTGGTTATTCACACACCCGTCTTTTTTTATTTTAACATCATCACCGACTCTATACGCCTCGTATAGATATATACGTGGCGTATAGCCCCGCTTATAGGTCTATACTACACGTATAGGTCCCCAATCATTGGCACTGACACCCAATGATTGGTCACGTACAGAGCCGCGTATATGACCTATACGACGCGTATAAGTCTATACGCCTCGTATAGGTCCCCAATCATTGGCACTGACAATTTCTGACACCCAATGATTGTCACCCTATACGACTCGTATAGACCTATACGAGGCGTATAGGAGGTGTGGGGTGGGTGTGTGAATAACACAACCCAACCAAAATCGGCTAAGATCAAATCAAAAGCAAAAACTGCCCAATCATTATCACTAGATATATATAGTTTCTGATTTTATAAAAAGAAATTATATACATATATAAAACATGCAACTCTAAAAATTTTATTTTGCCTAACAAGGCTACAAAAGATTTTAAAAAACTCGAACTTAGAACTGACTTATCGAACCCTAAACACAATTTTTTTAAAAAAAACTTGAACCTAAAGATAAAACCTAAAAGATATAACCAAGCTCTAAAATCTAAACTTTAAATCTAGTACTCAAAGCTAAAACTTAAAAACTAATGTTGTAGAGTTCAATGAAACGGTATCAATTACGTCGAAATAAGTTCAATCGAAGTTGCTTAAAAAATCTTTTTTAATCTTTTTAGGCAAAATATACTTTTTATTTGATTATTTGTTGTGTGTTGGTGTGTGCGTCTACATATATATGACAAGTTATTATAGAAAAAATTGCACGTAATATCTATCTCTTCTTGCATGATAATCATTTATAATACTAATAAGGATTACAATATCATTTGATGATTATTTTGTATATAATACTAACTAGGATTTAGAACCCGCGCGCTGCGGCGGGTCCCGACGTACTGAACAAATATATCTCATGTATACCTATGTAATCAAAAGAAGCTTAAAAAAAGAAAGTTAGTTAAACGTACCATATGTGTGTCAAATGTTGGAGCAAAACATCAAATCATTGCTCGACCATACTCCTACAGGGTAGTCATCATAGCCCAAAAAATAGAAACAACAGGAAAAATCATCGGTTGCCAAAACAAACCTTATTTTTTCAAGAGAATAATATCATATTATCAAGCACTGTCGAGAAGTCTTTTAGAACATATCCTCGCCTAAGTTTTTCGACCTCAACCTGAGCATTGAATAATATACATTTAAAGGCAATATGAAAAATTTAGCGTACATTTACAAAGTATGATTATTAAAAAATAAAGTTTGTTAAACGTACCGTATGTGTGTCAAATGTTGAATACTTGTTCCGTGTATGGTTCTTGTGTCTACCTTGATATTCATGTATAGAAAAATAATATATATTGTAGAAACTGCTCAGATCTGTAAGAAGGGAACAAATAAAAAGTGTTTCGCCATAGCTGCAAACATGTTGCCTTGCCAAGATGCAAAACATCAAATCATTGCTCGACCCTACTCTTACAGGGTAGTCATCATAGAAAAAAAAATAGGAACAACAACAGGAAAAATCATCTGTTGCCAAAGCAAACCTCATTTTTTCAAAAGAATAATGTCATATTATCAAGCATTATTGAGATCTAAACCTGTGAAAAGCTTAGAATTACTAACTTGTGTTTTACATTACAGTTCTAACCAAATTACCTATAGAGATCTAAGACACACGTACAACATAAATATAAATATATATTATAGAATTCTAGCTAAATTTCATGTCTATAGGAAACTATTCACTATCTATCAGTTCTTATCATTCCAATTTTTGCATCAGCCTCTTCAAATGCATTTCCTATCCCAACCCAAAAGTCCAAAAAGCACATGTAACACAATTTAGAACTCCTTGAAATTGGTACAGAGTATGAGGAATGAGATTTGAAGTCCATTATTTATTCAAGAAGTCCGCGTCTGAAACTTGTAGTTATATTCAATGCAAAGTCAGCTAATTATATTCTCTATGAACATAACTAAATTTAACATCAAGCAACAACATTTATGCAAAGAACTTAATCATAATGTTCATTGTTAATGTTCATGGATGAAGTGCACAGATTTCTAAAGATACCAAAGAATCTACCAGCAATGCAACAAAAGGAATTTCAAGTTTAACTTATTCAGATTTGACAATATCAGTTTCCAAACATGGGAAACAAAATTTGAACTCACGGTTTTGTGAATCCATGTATAAACCCACAAATTCATTCAAGTACACACACGACAAATCAATGGACATGGCACCAACAACTTATTATTCTCTGTGTAATTAAAGAGATTCAAGAAACGCATCAGATTGCTTCAAAAACTAAAGAATCACATCAATCAAGCCTGTCAATACAACGTTTGACACATAAAATCAAATTATTATCCTTAATAAAAGCCTAATTTCTACAAATTGAAACATACAAAACTTGAATTGAACTCAAACTTCACTCATGTACGCCTATTTGAATCTCCAACGTCGAGATTCAAGTTCATAAAAGCACAAACAATCTCCGATGCACCACTTCTACGCACAGCGAAACAAAGTAAATACGCATTGATCAAACGCAAAACGGAGAAGAAAAAACAAACAAACGGCAGCAAACATCAAGGCCTGGATTACAAAAGCAAATGGAAATTAACCAAAAAATATAAAAAAAAACAACGAACCAGTGAAGATTACAATCATGTATTGCGATTATGTATCAAACTGGGCTCGACTTTGAACTTTTTCTTGAAATCCCTTGCGCCTCCGGCTAGCCATCGTCGCCATCATGCGTCACCACCTTCAGAAGGCAATAGTTCAAACCCTAGGCTCAGACAAATCGTCATCATCGCCATCAATTTCGATTCCTTTCACCTAGCCATTCGACTGTAAGATTTCTGCATACGTTTGGGTTTCTCAAACCCTCACACAGCAGATGTAATCGATATGAAGAATCGCGGTGGATGTAAAGAATCAGATAGGCGGAGCAAGAGAGAGAACGATTGGTCTCCCCCGCAGCGTCACCGGACACTCACATCATTATCGATCTACAGCATGGTAGGTGGACGCCGGTGCAACGGCGGAGACATATCATCGGACGTTCCGGCGTCCGGTATCTCCCGTAACGTAGCCGGAAACCCACACCATCGATCGGCCTAGAAGGTTCGTAGATGGACACCGGTGCAACGATGAAGACACATCATCGGAAGCTCCGAAGTCGGTATAACAACCGGCATAAATCACAGGTGAAAGAAAGAGCGAGGAAAGGGGTATGAGATAATGAGAATGAGAGAGGAGGATATACATCCTTAACGCAATAAAGAGTTGTACGTTAAGCAGTAGTGGTTGCATCGAAATGAATAGTAATTACGTGAGTAGAAGGAAATATGGTTTTTAATATATATATTAATATTGATAGTTATAAAAAAATAAATCATGGGGTATTCAGACCTAAATAAATCTTAATTAATATATAAGCAAATGTTAATCACTCGTTACATGATTTGTGTATCAGAATATTTGCGGGATATACTCTTTTTTTTCTCTCATCATAGGATTAACACTAATTAAAATGTGACATATCACATATGCATCTCACAATCCATACATATACAACATTATTTACTGATTGAGTTTTACTGATCGAGCAGTTGCATCTTTTTTATGACCGTAGGAACCCATTATAAATGTGGCGAACCCTCAAAGGCCTCCAATACCCAACTAATCTAGAGGAACATGTGAAGCACGACCACAAGCAATCAGGTCAGCAGCCTTAAAAAAATTACTTTAAGTATGAATTGAACTAGAGACCTTTATGTTGTTTATTATCTACTTTAACCACTACATAATTTGTTTGAAGGTTACTGATCAACTAGTATTTTGTGATATGTATATATATCATAAAAGTTGCACAACAAAACTTGTTAAGAAATTTTAAAATTGAAGGATTTAAAATAATTAAAAAAAAAGTATATAATAGTTTAATTAGGTGATTAATTTACAACAATATTTAATTGGAAGGATCACAAAATAGAAAATGTGTTGGCATGATGAATTATAGGGATGTGGGTGCGGTGCACTTAGGTGGGAGTATAATGAATATGAGCCAACCGAACACCGACACTCATTGTGGAGATAATAACGCCACATGCCAGATCTCAACATTCTTTGTAACACCATTCACTATGCACCCATCCGTACCCGTGACGGTGGTCTAGTGGTAAGGGGTGAGAATCTGTAATGAAGGTTTAAGGTTCAAAGTCCGGCACCACCCAATTTTCATTAAATCACGCGATTTACCTTCCTCATATAAGACGTAAGACCAGTCGGTAAGGGGCGCATAATGGTAACGTTCACCAATTTTTTTTACGCACCCATCCGGTTTTAAGATGGTAAATTCGAACGTCTAGGGTGAGGAGTGACGGTGTTTAATTTCAAATGCTCTTAAACAAAGGAGTGGGTGATGGTGATGGGTCCTCACCTCTCATCTCTCATCTCTCTCTCTCACACGCACATATTCTTTTGAACAGCAATTTGGATTATTTACAGGTAATAAACACATCCGATCATATTTACATCTTATATGAGTAAACCCATCATAGGTAGAGAAAACCCTCAGCCCAATATGAAACCACTATTTTATACATGCATGTCAGGACTTTAACACATGACCTCCCCACTATTGAATCCACATGGTTTTCTCTTAACCAGGGGTTGGATCCACTAAGAAGGGATTTTTGCCTAAAAAGGGTGAGAAGCAATAGGAGTTTGACGTGTTACATGCTAAAAATATAAAAACAAAAATCTAGTACAAAAAATAAAATACAGTACAAAAAAATATAGCACAAAAAATATCGTAAAAAAATAAAAATACAATACAAAAAAAGAATTCAGTACAAAAAAATAAAAATATAGTACAAAAAACAAAAATATTGTACAAAACACACAAATCCAGTACAAAAAAGAATCTTGTATAAAAATAAAAATTTAGTACAAAAAATAAGATGTTATACCCAAATTATCATGTAAAATGTCAAAATTATATTAGTTCTTAGTCTTCTTAAAGAAAAAATATCTTCTTATTTGATCATGCATCCTCTTAACCTTTTGAGCTAAGAATCATTGCCACACACACATATATAATATAAAAAAAGTGGGATAAATTTCACTTTTAATCCTTTATGTTTACACAAAATTTTAGAGATTATCTTTTATGTTTTGAAATGTTAAACCAGTTGAGTTTCTAAATATTGCAAACTCGGTCAATTCTTCGTTAGCTTTGTTAAGTATTTACAGAATAAATGATCATATCTGAAAACTTATATAAACATAAAGGACTAAAAGTGAAATTACTCAATTATTTATATGATTCTTTTTGACCTATATGCCATCTATTTTGTTAATATAACAGAGTTAACGGATAAAGGACTGAGTTTGCAACATTTCGAAAATTAAAGAATCATTTCTGAAATTTTATATAAAAATAAAAAGCTAAGTGAAATTTACCCAAAATAAGCGGTAGAATATATAGCAGTATTGAGGCAAAAGCGTCAGTGTGAGAGCAGCAGACTTCCTGGAGAGTAATTAACCAACCAACAAGTCACTAAATAACATTAATGCTATTTTTTCTTAAGTTGACAAAACTCTTAAGGGACAAAAGTAAAAGTACATAATTTTAACGTTATTTTAATTATTTTTTGAACATAACGTTAAAATCGTTGGGATGATCAACTTCAAACGATAACTTTGAGCAGGGGATTCTTTCAGAGCAGCCTCTCTATCCCAAATTCCCAATGGGATATGGGTAAAGTTTGTATCTATCCTTCCCCCATACCCTGCTGAAAAGTGGGAATATACTGGGTAAGGTTGTTGCTTCTTAAGTATGCAAAAGTATTACCAAATGCACTACAGCCTAGCGGTATCTTTGTGGTCAGTGGCGGACCCAAAATTTTTTTTCATAGGGGGTCGGAAATATTTTGTGGGCGATTTACATCATTAAATATGTCATTTTTTTACCAGTTCAAAACGGGTCAGGTTGGGCCGGGTTAGATCGCCCTAAAAAAATGATAAACCTAAATAAAATCATAAATATGTAATAAAAAGTACGTTAAATCGTCATCTCGTTTATTATGATTAAATGATAAAAGTATTATCTTTCGAAAGGATTCGCAGAAATGATATTCAATTTAACAAATTCGAGATTCAAAAAAGGTGATAACTAGTCTAAATTTTATTTTTATACACTGTTTCATATTACCTAAATATACATATTATATCCAAATCAACTAAGATTCTCATCATGATAACAACTTTCAACTTTTAATATTATACTTAAATGACTAAATCATATAAAAATTTAACTATTTGACAAATAAGTGACTTGATTGAGTCCAAATGATAAAACCGTTAAAGTTAAGGTGTTCCTCTTCTTTAGGTCAAAGATTTGTGCCCATTAAAGACTGATTGATATAGAAAAATACTGATAAAAAAATCTAACAAATAAGCATATTGGGATAAAAGTGATTGAATATTAAATTAAATTGTTAATTAATAATTGAGTTTTATCACTGGTATTGTATAATGTGTTATTTTTATGTTAATTTTACTAGTGTTGGTTTTAAATTAAGCTTCATAATTGTTGTCAAAAATTCATGGGGGTCGGTGATAAAATTTATTGGAGGTCGGTTAAGATTAAATCATATATATAACAAATAATTTTTTTTTCATGGGTGTCGGTCGACCCCCATGGTCATTAATTAGGTCCACCCCTGTTTGTGGTGGGATATGGTTCTTGGGATCTAATCCCATCATAGGTTTTTTATAAAGTTTTGAGTTTCCTTCATAACTGGTGACTTGATGGTGGATATAACCGGGTGAAACTCATAGTGGCACGATGATAATCTAATGATCCGTTAGTTATCCAAAAAATTAACCGTTAAAAACAAGGCAAAAGTATTAAATAATTAAGTTAATAATAACAAAATATTCAATCATCAGCTTTTAAGCTAACATTCAAATTATCAAGAAAATAACCAAATAATAAAGTGAAATTTTGAAAGAAAAAAGTTAAAAAATAAATACTAAAGATTGGAAATTTAGAGGTCTTTATAATTAAATTTGAAAAAATTGGGGCGTTTAAGCATCATGTTTATACCGCTCCCTATAACGTAGGTCTACTAATCAACACATGTTATATATTTTATATATATGTAACTAGAAGAATCGTTAATTAAGAAATAATAATAATTTTAGTTGCAAAATAAAAAAAACTAGTAATTTTGTACACCGCACGTTGCGGCGGCCTCAAAACGTATAATAATTCAAATTTATATTGTCTAAAGAAAACAATTTAGATTTAACACAAGTTATTTCCGAACAAAATTCACGTCCAAATATAGACCAAACAGAGCTAGTGGCGGAGCTTAAAAAAACTCTGAGGAGACATAAGGATTTTTACGAAGAAAATCAGAAGAGACCGAACTCAATACTTAAAAATATTATTTTATAATTTTTTTAAATAGTTAAGTGATTATAAGTGTAAACCTTAAAAGTCCATGGAAGCAATTGCCGACATGTATAAACATGACATAATATTAAAAAACTAAATCATCAAATAAAAAAAAGAAAATGTAAAAAATAAATAAAAGAAGCTAAAAATAAAAAAGACATTGGATTCGAACTTGCTCTGCTCTTTCAACTAAAGAAAACTAACTGATGTATCTACGACTGGCTTTGTTTACACATTTGAAAATAAGAAGTATATATAATTAAGTAATAATTGCATATATTCTTCTATTTACAACTCTAATTATACGGATATCTAAGTCAAATAGTTAAATTACATATATCTCGTTTTATAATTTTTCTTTTTTATTAATGAAATATATATAATTTAAAACTTTAGGTAAGATGATATATATAATTTAAGGGTCAGGTAATGAGATATATGTAATCATTTGCTAAATTGGGTATACATTTAATTTATATAGTTTATAGGAAAAATATATATAATTGCCGCCATAATTAAATAGAGTTAATTGGAAGCTACCACTAAAAAAAGTTAAGGCAAGCATTCGAACTTGAGTTGCTCTGTCAAAGAAATCGAGCTTACCGGTTCATGTAAACCAAACTTTGTTTCAAAGTTTGAAAAAAGTGAGAATGTATTTTAAAAGGAGTGAGTTGATTATCTTTGATTGGACGCCGTAGTTACTTTTTATTATATATATATAATATTCATAATCATATCTAAAAGTTGTAAAAATATTTCTCTTTAGAGTAGAAAGCAATTACTTTTATATCGTTTGCACTAATTTTAACGTTGTTTTACTTATTTTGTGAAAATAACGTTAAAGGTGTTGAGATGATCAACTTCAAACGATAAATTTGAGTAGTGGACTCCGTTGGAGTAACCTCTTTATCTCAACTGGGGTAAGAGTAAGATTTATTTTCATTTCTCTCCCCATACCCTACTGAAAAGTGGGAATATACTGGGTAAGTTTGTTTGTTTATAATTAATTGTTTTTAGTTAAATAAATGCATCCTGATTTCTGAGTGTATATATATAGGGGAGGGTTCAAATAAAAACCCATTACTTTGGAGAAAACTAAGAAAACTCGTACTAAACAATCAATTTAAAAAAAATTTATAAATGGTTTAAAAAAAATTTTTTTTAATAAAAATACGTAGATTACGAAGTTACATATATGTAACTCTTATATGTAGTTTACAAGTTACATTATGTAATCAATGAGTTACACATATATAATAACATGAGTTACATATATTTTTTTATTTTTTTCTTTTTGTTGACATATCTAACATTATAATAAAACAAAATGTAAAATAAAAAACGAAAAACGAAATTGATTGATAACAATTGTGATTAGTTTTCTAATTTTTTCTCCAAAATGGAGGTTTTCTATTAAACCCTCCCCTATATCACATAAAATATCTATCTATCACACACGTACTTGTATGTCTGGATGATGGAACTCACAGGCCCTTCGTTATAGATCTTCTGTCCACAGCAATAACACATGAATGGACAACACGGTATTAGGAACACCCACCTCCGCACAATGCTTAGTGAAAGGTTAAAAATTAAGATGACAATAGCATCAAAAGTAAAACTAAAGATAACCATGACATTATTTTTTTAACTGCTTGACACAATTACACTTCAATACGAAATTTCAACCGTCATTTCGGATTTGACAATATAGGGTGACACTCAAGCCCATCTTAGAAGGAACCCTACAACTAAGTAAATTATTGACCTGTCTCAGCAAACATGCTTCGGCACGGATTCGAACTGAATACCTCTCATGATAAATAACCATAACATATGATAAACAAGGGGTAATTTTGTATAAACATAACAAAGTTTTAATTTTATTTCAATCAAGTTACTCAAACTTTATTTTGTTCAAATTTGATAACTTAAGTTTATTTTTATGTTTCAGTAGTAGATAAATGACCTATATAACTTTTTTTTGGGTGACGAATGTCTCAATCGTGTGAAAACCCACTGTTTCCAGGCCATTTCACCGAGGTCTAGTTATCTAGACCTCTCATGAGCCACCACAACCACCCCAGAAGGAAACCCCACTGGGAAAACCCCCCACAGACCCCTTTTTCGCTACAGGAGGGATTTGAACCCAAGACCTCCCATTTGGAAGAATCTTGGGGTACTATTGTAACAATAATTTTTTATCTTTATTTTTTTATTGTATAATTTAATGAAAATAACATGGATTTTGAAAAAAAATCTCAATTTTTTTTTCAAAATTTTAAAAAATTTTAAAATTAAACATTTTTAAAAAATTGTAAGAATATTTAGTTGTTTACAAAAAAAAAAAAAAACCAAATGCTTTAAAATACTTCTAAAACATTCAAACTAATCCTAAATTCATCTAAAAATTTACTTATAAGCGCCTAAATTGACCAAAATTACATGTTATTCAGGTTTTTTTATCTAGTTTTATAACAAATCAAACTTAAGTTACCTGATTGAAACAAAACAAAGTTTCAATTATTTAACTGGAACAAAATCAAAAGTTTATTATGTTTTTATAAGTTTTCCCATAAAATTACGTGTTATTCTGATACATAGTTCTAATTTATTCTCATTACATTGGTTGTTTGCATTTTCATCATTAAATTATTATTTAATAACAGATAAAATCTTCTTAATATAGCATCATACACGTCAAATTATTCTAACTAAAATAAAGAATTACAATTTGCACATCAACTTATTCTATTTTTAAATATAGAATTACAATTTGTGTGTAGTATGATTTAAACTCTTTATTTTTAAGATAAAGGGAAAACAAATATATTATTACAAAGAGGCCCCATTATATATATAAGAATCATTTTAATTTTAATTATGTTTAATATATTATAGGCATACTTCATTACTAATGAATTTTATTAACGTTATAAACTCGCCAGGCTAAACACCGACAAATAAAATACGAATAAACATAGTTTATAAAGTGCAAAACACATAAAAGTATCAAACTTATTTAACTTAATACTTAAAATATTTATTTATTTTCAACCGTATGCATCAAACGGTTTTTCGCGTAAAAAGGTTTTCACCCGTTAAAAAAGTTACCGGTCATCATTTGTTGTAGTTGAGATGATGGTTTGATTATACAAGTGACTAATGACTATGTACCAAGTTGTGGACCATAAGCATATGAGCCAATGAAAGTGACCAACATGGATTTTATTGGGAGATTATATTAATTAATCAGGTTTCACTAATTGACGAAATCAGGATTATTTGTAATAGAAGGTGACTCAGACGTAATGTTTTTTTGCCATACCCCTATGATACCTATCACACCTTTCAATTATAACATATCAGGCGTGACCACGGCGTGCCAGGTCATAGGTGGCTATGGTCATTAGCTTTACCAGTTTTTTTATATTTTCTAAAAAAAGTTTCGTATCATTCTTTACAGAGTAAAATGTCGTTTTAGTCCCTGTTGTTTGACAAGTTTTGCTATTTTAGTCCAATAGTTTGAATTTTGTCATTTTGGTCACTATGGCTTCATTTTATTGTCATTTTGGTCATTATGGTTTCCATTTTATTGTCATTTTAGTCCTATTAAATTTAAAATTTTGGACTAAAATGACAAAATTTACCAAACCATAGGGATGAAAATGGCAATAAAATGAAACCATAGTGACCAAAATTGCAAAATTTAAACTATTGGACTAAAATGGCAAAAGTTGGCAACCCACAAGGACTAAAATGACATTTTACTCTTCTTTATATTTGTATCAATTACATTTTATCATTACACAAATTTTCTACTTACACTCATTAACCAACACTCTGTTTGCGTGACAGCTACATGGCACGTGATCAAGTCTCTATCAAATTTTCTAATTATCAAATTATAAAGTATGTTAAATGGTGTTTTATTCATGGTATTTTCTTTTGTTGATTCTTTATCAAGTTTCATCAGTTTATAAACGCTTTAACTTTTACATATGATATTATTTTTTTTTAAATTATTTCATCAATGCAAGTATTATTATTTGTAACATGAGTAACTAATTGTTACATATAAAAATTAAAAGTTTTTACATTTTCCACTTCATGTCTTCTAACGTGTTATTAGGTCTTTCTACTTCTTGTGTTGTCCTATTATTTTAAGATGATGAGTTATGAAAATACAATTGTGAAACAACGCTAGTGTATCCTTTTAATAGATAAAATATAATACATTTATTCAACACTAAAAATACAATGATAAAATAATATAAAGTATAAAACACAATAATAAATACATATAACAAAATGACTTACAAATAATATGTTTTTGTAAGTATAAGTTTTAGAAGAATATAATAGTAAAATAACGCTTTTGTCTATTATAGTATGTAATGAATACGTGATATTAGACTACTTAATTATATATATGAAAAACAATGACAAAATAAAAAAATAAGTTAAAATATAAAACAAAAATATGAATACATATTACATAATAACCTGAAACGTTAAATACAATAATCAAAATAACACATCTTTTAAAAATAATATTAAACACAATTCGAACCCATTATATTTCCTACACATTTTGCAGTTACAATACTTTTTATTTAATTCGGTTCGTAAATTAATTATTGTTTGTTGATTACTTTTTTCAAGTAAACTTTTAGCCGTAACAATTCATTTACATATTTCTCATTTCTAAAACCATTTATAACATATTACTTAAGTAAAAAAGTTAATCACATATTTATTAAAGCATATTTTCTTCTTCAAATAAAAAAACTAATTACAAATATCTCTTATTAAGAGGAAATACGTAATCAATTTTAAAGATCAGGTAAATATGTAATAAAATTTCTTACCAAAATGATACAAGTAATGATCGTGTGTTCAAGAACTCAGTTCTAAAAAAACTATTGATGAAACACAACCTTAATCTTTTATGATAAAAAATTTTAGACGAAATTAAATGGGATTAGATTGTATTGTTGACGGAATTTTAACGTTCTTTTTTTGGGTGTGATTTTTTTGTTCGATTTTATAGATCGAGAGAAGAAATTAACAACACTTCCAAAAATATTACCGTTGGTTGTGTGAAAACGAAAAGTAGCATTATCCTTCGAAGATCACTATGATTTTGTATGATGACACGTACGTTTTACAATACGGTGACTTTCACCGCCATCGATGCACCAAGAAAGCGATACAAACAAATTGATTGCTTGCAGCTGTTCTTAAATTCCCCATTATTTATTTCACATAAATCACACCACTTATTATCGTCATCAATATAATATTGTTTTCGAATGTACGACAAACACAGGTGACCCCATGTGAGCTTGCTGCCTGCTTTTGCTCATTCAATTCCCCCTTTCCCATTCTCATCTACGCCACCGCAACGCCACCGCTGCACCGCCGGTTTGACCTCTCACCGCCGCTCAAGATGAACCTCCACCGCCACCATCACGGTGGTGTGTTGTTTGATGTCTTGCTCGTCTTTTTGTCACTTGTTGCTGCAAATCATGCTTCTTCTTCAATTCTGTCGGTGGGTTTTTGTTTTTGGTTTTTACATTTTGTTCTGAATTTTATCAAGATCCCAGTTTTGATTTGTGATGGGAATGTGTTTTCTGTAGGTTAAAAAGATGGGATTTTTTTTTTCTTTTTGGTTTTTATGTGAATTAAAATCTTGAATTTCTTTTTCCAGCCTTTCATTCCTTGTGGGTATTTTTAAAAATATATCAAATTTACCTGCTTTTTTTTATTTTAATCTTGATTTGGTATATAAGTTGCATAATATATGAGATTTTGATTCTTGATTTCTGGGTGTTTATTGTTTTCCAGAATTAACGTAATTTCAACATCTGAAGTTGATTTAATCCGTAAATAAAGGAGCAATGCAAGTCAACTATGCTAGAATATGTGTTTTAGAATTTCTTGAAAGATCCAAAATTACATTTTTTTTCCTGGAAACACCAAGAAATTAGCAGCAAAACATCAAGACTTTGAAAGTGATTGAATTAATTGAATTTTTTTATTCTGGAGACAGCAAGAAATCAGCAGCAAAAAAAATCAAGATTTTGGAATTAATTATGAATCATGTGTTTAGCAAAGTTCTTTAATATGACATTTTTACAATTTTTTTGAATGATTTTGCAGGAATCGAATGCTTCAAAGCTTCGGCACTCACGTCTGTTCAAAAGCGCGTTACAGCACCAAGCAGTGAGTCTGCTTTGATACATAAATTTCATATTTTTATTTGCAAAAAAATATATATATATATTTTATAGATCAAATAAACTATTACTCAATTTCCTTGGTTTCTTGTTTAGTCAAATGAACAATTGTCTGATCTTTGGACACCATTATCCAACCAAGGATGGAAACCATTTGCTGAATCCACATCTGCCTCTTGTAAGTGATATGAATTTGAGTCGATTTCGGGGATTTTGGGAATGTAATTGCTTGTTAAAATTAAAACTAATTGTTTTTGGTTGAAATAAGCTCCTGTGAATAATCATTTAAAAGGGTGTACCCTGTGTTTATAAAAATATGAAATTTATGTATCAAAGCAGACTCACTTGTGTTTAAAATTATAATCTACTTATCATATTGATTTCTATTTTAAAGCTTCATTACCGGAGTCCACGGGATACATCCAGGTGTTTCTTGATGGTGGATTAAATCAGCAGAGAATGGGGGTATGTTTTCTACTTACTCAATCTAAAGTTTCATAATTCATAACAATTAGAGGTGCCAAATTTGGTATATTAATGAGTTGGTAACTAGTCAAAATGGGTTTGGGTCAAAATGGATCAAAACCTGAGTTGGTTAGTTATCAACAATTGAATACACTTTGACTATCTTCCCTATTAGCTAGGTTTAGTTTTACCTCTTTAATTAGTTGATATATGGTCAAAATTGGTATATTGCCGAATTTGTAACTAATCAAAACGCGTGGGTCAAAATGGATCAAAACCGAAGGTTATAAGCAACTGAATGCCCTTTAACTTGCTTTGTTTTTAGCTAGTTTTCCTTTTACCCATTTGATATTTTTAGAGATATGTAAGCCTGCTATCAAATTCGAGCATTCAATTAACAGCTCGTGAACTCTTCAAGAGTAAGTTCGTTCATGTTCGTTTATTTAATTAACAAACGGACATGAACACCACCGATATGTAAGGCCAATTTTTAAAAAAATGATTTCAATCGCGACCCATAACTGACAATCCACTCCTCTTACAACCCATATAAACGTTTACTTTTAATTGGTCTTTGTTTCTTCATTAAATTATGTCTGTATATATTCAGTTAAGTTCATTAATGTTCGATAATATTGGTTTACTTATATTTGTTTGTTTTACGTTCTTTAACCTTTCGTTTATACAAGTAACAAATGATCATAAACGAACATGAACACGAACACACTTATTTTCGTAGCGAACTAACATGGACAGAAAACCCCATTCTTTTAAATGTTAATTTTCGATCATTCGTTCAGTTAAAAATGAACGGACAAACACGAAATGACGAAAATGCCTCATTTGTGTTTGTTCAGTTCATTTGCAGGCCTACTGATGAGTTGGTAACTAGTCAAAATAGATCAAAACCGGTTGGTTGACACAAAAAGTCTTTTTTGTCCGATTTCCCTTGTAAAGGATTTAGATATTAAATATTATTATGAACACTAGATCACAAAACAATAATCTTGTTTGATTTACATAAAACCTTTTAGGAGGGTATAAACACTAAATAGTAAATGCATATTAGCTTACTTCCTTTTTAGCTGGTATTCTTATTTGATTAATTGGGCCTTTGCGATCCATGTTTGATCTTTTCAATTAGATATGTGATGCGGTTGCGGTTGCTAAAATCTTGAACGCGACACTCATGATACCATATCTTGAAGTGAATCCGGTTTGGCAAGACACGAGGTTCGTTCGCCTTTTTTGATGTTTATGTCCTTTGAACAAATATAACTACATGTTTCTTGGAAATTGATATTTACATATGCGGTGTTCATGTTTGCAGCTCGTTTACAGAAATTTTTGATGTTGATCATTTTGTGAATATATTGAAGGACGATATATCGATAATTACAGAGTTACCTGATGAGTATGCATGGAGTACACGAGAGTATTATGCGTCGGCAATAAGATCTACCCGAATTAAAAATGCACCGCTTCATGCTTCGGCTAGCTGGTATCTTGAAAATGTTTCTCCTGTTCTAGAGAGGTTGGTATACACGATACACCTAGTTACAAAAGTAGTCGAGTTTCGTGTCAAACATTCCCCTTTTATGTTAATATATAGGGCATTTTTGTTATTTTATGTTCTTGAGAACTTCCTGTTCTTCATGTTCTTTGAGCATTTGAACTTACGAGTTCAACCCAAATTGGTTTTTCAGCTATGGGATTGCTGCGATCTCACCGTTTTCACATCGATTAGCTTTTGACAACGTGCCTGTTGAAATCCAACGGTTACGATGCAAAGTCAACTTTGAGGCGTTGGTGTTTGTTCCACATGTTAGAAGTCTAGGGGAAGCACTTGTGAGCCGTCTCCGTTACCCGATTGTTGAAAGTATTGATGCGGTCGGGACCAAATACATTCGGCAAGTTATTGATACCAAAGACGGCCACGGTGCAGGCAAATTTGTTTCCCTACACTTACGGTTTGACAAGGTACAAACAAACTTCCTCTCTCATAATCGCTTGTTTAGTAGGGTCAAAGTGGTCAATTTGTTGTTTTATAAGAGTTGATATATTGACGTTATCGTTTGTTATAATTGAATGTCTAGGATATGGCTGCTCATTCGGCATGTGATTTTGGTGGAGGTAAAGCCGAGAAATTGGCTTTGGCTAAATACCGACAAATGATTTGGCAAGGTCGGGTTATGAACTCGCGGTTCACGGATGAGGAGTTGAGGAACCAGGGCCGTTGCCCATTGACACCTGAAGAAATTGGATTATTGCTGGCAGCTTTAGGTTTTGACAACAGTACCCGTTTGTACCTTGCTTCACATAAGGTGTCAATTTTAACCCATTTACTTATCGAATGGAGAATTCGGGTTAGGTTTCCAAAATGTTTATTCTACAAACTACATAACATTTCCTAAATCATTTATATGAAAATATAGGTTAGGATTGAAATGATATGGTTTTTGTTATCACATTTTGACACAAATTACTTGTAAGTTGTAGACAAAATGTGTATTAGGTAACCCAACCCCAATTTCTCTCCCTACGTGAGAACCTGTAAAGGGGGTGGCACTAGGGATGTGAACGTGCCAAGCCGATCCCGAGCTTGTTAGGGGTGTAAACATGATCTCGAGTATTTCACGAGCCGGCTTGATTCGTTACACTCCTAGGTGACACAATGGTAAGCACTTGAGTCTTTCTAGCAAATGTCTAGGTTTAGTATTAGCTTTCACTGGTTTTCTCCCTTCAAATGGGGTGGCACATGCCTAGCGCAAGCTATTTTTTACTCGATATTGGTGGGGTAGCGAACCAACAATTACCCAAAAAAAGCTACCAAGGATACTTCAGACATTTAGCTAGTATGGTTACAGGTGTATGGTGGAGAGGCTAGGATCTCAGCGTTACGACAACTCTTTCCGTATATGGAAGACAAAAAGAGCCTCGCGTCCTCGCTTGAACGAGCGAAAATAAAAGGAAAAGCTTCTTTGTCGGCTGCGGTTGATTATTATGTGAGCATGCACAGTGACATCTTCATTTCTGCTTCACCTGGAAATATGCACAATGCCATGGTAAGCATCTTAGGGGATATATAGATTCATGTTTTAATTTTCGTCAAAATAATTTAGATTCAATGCCGTCTAAAGGGTCAAAAATGCCTCTTTTTGTTCATAGAAATAATGTTGTTTTGGTCATTTTATGTATCTATTTGCGGTGCATGCATCTAATGTATATATGTGTTGGCAAAAGTAAAATCGCACTATTTTTAATGTTGTTTTCATTAACTTTTTGAAAATAACGTTTAAAGCGTTGGTCTGGTTGGTTAATAAGCATCATGGTCTAGGGGTAAAGATAAGGTTTGTCTACATCTTACCCTCCTCAGACCATACCTTAGCTTTGCTAATGATGAGATATATCGATTATGATGTGTTTAAATAATCGAAATTTGAACACTTCAAGGTGGTGGTGCAGTGGTTGTCGCTTAAGTTTCTAGCAGGGGTTTTAGCGTTAAATCTAGTGGTTTTCTGTCTTTAAAGGCCACCTGTCTGGTGTAAGTTGTGTTTTACCTTATCTCATTGACTTGCAGCGTATTCATCATCATCATCGTACTCAGTATATCCCACCACTAGCAAAGCTAAGGTAGGGTCTAAGGAGGGTAAGATGTAAACAGCCTTACCTCTATCCCGTAGGAATAGAGAGGCTGCTTCCAATGAGACCCCCGGTTCATGATGCCTGATTAACCGACCAACCCATGGTTTTAACGTTATTTTGCCCCTTAAGGGCCCAACACATATATACATTATATGCGCGCATCACAAACGGGGCCTGGTTTGTAGTCGTATTGATAAGTCTAATAATTTTTCGAGTAACAACTCCTCATTTAACCAAAAATAACGATCTAAACTTTTCACACTCACAACATCTCATTATGTGACAGGTGGGGCACAGAACATACCTCAACTTGAAAACAATAAGACCAAACATGGTGTTATTGGGTCAGCTTTTCATGAACAAAAGCATGAGTTGGTCAGATTTTCAAGAAGCGGTTGCAGAAGGCCAACGAAACAGGCTCGGGGAAATCAAGGAACGGAAACCGAAACAGTCGATATACACATACCCAGTACCCGATTGCGTGTGTCAGCAGCGTTAAGGTAACAACAACATTGCTGAATGTAGTTTTGCCGTCTGCACATATTGTTTGCTGTTTGAAAATAAGGCGTTATGGCTCGCGCTTTGCTTATACTGTATTCTTCCCACATGGGTGTCGTCGCGTCGTGTCGATAGGAGGTTAGTCTGGTCTGTAGTCGTATGTGTTACGGTGACACAAATACATAAGTTATACGGTAACATACCCACCATTGAGATTTCATTCTCATGTTATATATATATGTAATATTTATTTAGTTCAAATTTATAATCTATACAAATTGATTTTTTTTTGCTCATGTTATGTATATGTACATTATGTTGCTTGTTACTCAATGTTGGTTAAATAGACGATTCTTGTTTTATGAGTTTTTTTAATATATTTTTATTTCTTATTATTATTTTATTTAAATTAAACCTTTTGTTTTTAGCGAAAAAGAAAAGTAAGATATTGACTTAAAGTCTAGTGGTCCTCTAATGAGATGCAATACTACTGGAAAGAACCAATAATTATATATGCTATGTTTGATACTTAGACAAAATAATAGAATAAAATAATGATGAAATGGAATTATATTAACTATATATATTGTGTTAGAAAACTGTCTACTATATATATTATATAGTGAATTAAGAAAAAAAAATAATAATTAGTTTTATTTGAATGGATAATTAACAATAACTATACATGATTAAATTTTATCAAATATCTATATACTTTTAATATTCTTTTAATACTATTATTATTTATTGTGTATAAAATTTAATCAACTCATGTTCATTTAAAAACAACAATTTTTGTATAAAGCTCAAAAATAAATCTTTTATAAATTAAGCCAAAGTTAGATAATGTAATTCAAGGTTTATTAAAGTTTTAATTAGTGGAGATATCACTAAACAAGTTTTGTAAAAAGCAACCTTTTATAGGACATATATGTTGAGATTGTTTATAATGCTTATTGAAAACAACTTTTAGAAAATGAAAGTAAAAAAGCAAAAATTGTTGGAAAATCTTTGTAGGCCCGACATGTTTTAGTGTCTTAAAACTTAATATACACACTTTGATGCAAGGCTTCACCAATTGAGGTTTAGCACAAGTTTTCACTCTACAACCATAAGTCAAAACTTTTGAATCTATTTCCTAATAACAATTAGGCGTATTATGCCAGTTCTTTTGAGTATTATATCTGGAAATGCATGTTGATTCCTTATTAACACCGTTTCAAACACAAGCGGTACATCCCAAAAGAACCGGTATTCGCACATCTTTACCCTTGGAAATTAATTTCTAATTCAATCTTGTTAATTTAATTTGGAATAGATCTCCTCATTGATGATGGACTTATAGATGTGTACCACCTTCAATTGGTGTTGTTGAAACTAGCCACTAGGTGGGGGACTTGACTTTTGTTTGGAGAGAGTATCCAAAATATAGAGGGAATGCTTGTATATGCTTCTATAGCTAAATTTAATAAACCATAATCATATTATATTGTAAAAGAAACTAGCATATTTGTTGGTCTTTGCATTACACTAGAAATTCCATATACGGAAAGCATATTGTAACGACAACTACACCATATTAAATACCAAAACACGAGTTTAACCAGCTGTTTAGCATTAGAGAGAAAGCGTAGAGTAAAAAGAGAAATATGTTAAAAGAAACAAACTATTATCATTAAACTTTTGTGCTTTCAATTTTGACTAGAGGTGGCAAATGTTACCCATGTCAAAGGAAATGGGTTGGTTTGGGTAAACAATTGTAGTATAATGGGTTGAAATGGGTAACATGATAATATTGGATGGGTTGAGATGGGTAACACTTGAACACAATGCGGGTCAAGACGGGTAACCAAAAAATATGTAAATGCAATGAAGTCAAACATTTAAGAATGATTAAATACATATTTGATGAGAAAATCACTAAAAATTATCCAAATTGACTATTTGTTTACTTATAACACATCTAAAGTTAAATTAAATTGATGTTTTTTAACAACAATCCATTTAGACCCGAACTTATTTTGCTTAAAACCCGTTCTGACCCGCACCCATCCTGACCCGCACCCGTTTTGACCCGTTATCCAACCCGACCCAATCCGCCCGTTTTGCCTGACATAATTTTGACAACCAAATTTTTTTTTAGATTTTAAATAATTAACATATTTCCCCATGATCAGCTATATTTAAACTTATTATCTCTCCAATTTTTTCCCAAAAATGGTTATGATGTGTTTATTTTCATTTACGTGTAATTGCAAAGCACTTATTTTAACCATGATTCAATGTAAACTTTAATCAAAATCAATGTGTGTTATTGTGTAAGTCATCAAAGCACAAACATACAAGTCGTTAAAGTTGTTTCAAGGTTTCAGTTTTCTTTATAGTTTTTTTAATAATTAATTGTGAAATATATATGCCTTCTTATAAAATTGTATAAAGTTGTTACTATGACTTGTTTATTTTTATCAATCTGTTAACTTGAATTATCATGATTTAGTTTTTACACGAAGTTGAGATTATCAATGTAGGGCGGGTTTATGTACTACCACATTATTGATCAATTGCACTTTAGGATACCTAGAGACTATATAAATGACTGGAAAACTAAGGTTTTTCCTATTTTTGAACAACCGAGAATCCGATATTTATAAAGGAGTTTTCAAAAATTCACATCCCATAATTTAGATATCTATATAGTTTCATATAATTTAGGATGCATGTATTTAAAAGATATAAACATTTTACTTTAGCGCAATTGCATATATCTTCCTATAAACATCACAAATTATGTATATGTGATTCAGAAAATAAATTAATATATACTCTTACCTAACTCTTTAAATTATATATAACTCTTTAGCTATCTCTTTAAATTGCATATATCCTATTACTTAAAATTTAAAACTACATATATATCATAATCTAAAGAAAGAGATACATGTAAAGTAACTTTTGGCTTATGTCTACTAGTAATTAAAGTTGTAAATAATAAGAGATAATTCTCGCTTTAAACTCTGCCAATCTACATTTTTTATGTTTGTTTTATTAGAAAAAATTAATGATGATGGATAAAAATGATGATACTTCATCTAAACCCAACCTATAATAAAAAAAAATAAAGTCACATCATAATCTTAATCTTAATCTTAATCTTAATAAATAAAAATATTTAGAGACATTTGTCATTGTTACAAGCCGTTTAATCTTTCTTTTTTTTCATTCCTCTCTCCTATTTAATTATTGATACTTATTATTTATTATGGATATATATCATAGATTATGAATATGGATATTATTTATTATGAATATAGATAATAATTAATATATTATAAATTAAATGAATTTAATATGAAATCAATTATGAATTTTCTAAATAAACTTATTTTTTATTCAAGAGCAAGTCTTTAACCATCAACAAGCTCAAATTATTTTTGTTAAAATACTAAAAAAGAAAGAAAAATGACAATAACTATTTTTTATTAGTGATTTCTAAAAGTTTTCAAATATTTAATATGTTTATATGACTTGAATTGTAAAAATACAGAATGCAAAATAATAAAAATATATGATATTAAAAATATCCTAGTTTTAATTCTAAATTTTTAATATAACTTAATTATATAAATGGCAATTTAAGTTAATCACAATAAAGTTCACTTAAAAAAACATATTATGATAATTTTATTTGATAACATGATATTATATATATTATAATTCATTCAACATGCGTGTAATACATATTTTTATACTTTTATTCAACCAATGAAATAAAATTCATGGTTTTTTTAAAAGAAAAACTTTTTTGTTATTAAATATATATATATAACATTTTATTATTCAACTTGTGTAAAACACATAATTCTAACCTATTAAATGTATAAATAAGCACATGTACAGAGGTACCTATTGTTTTAAGTTTTAACCATGATAAATAACTTATGAATTTATAGTAAGACATTACCTCTATTTGTATATCTACTTGCAAGATGCACAAGTGATGTATTAAAGAATTAATTTTCATTGTTTCTTATTTGAAGTTAGTTTTGTATTTAACACTTCTCTACATATGTGTGCACGTGTGTGTTGGAGTCAATCAAGATATACAGCACGAGAAAAATAATTAAACCATATATATTATCCATAATTAAGCATCATAGCATCATCTTAATTAATTTCATTTACATGCTTCAATAATACATAAATCCTACTAGCTCTTCCAATTAGCTTAATCAGTAGGGTAGCCTGCACAGTAAACAAACAAAATAATAGTTAGCTATATACATTTAATTCAAAAATCATTTCATGGGTCCCAATTTTCATATAAAAACAAGATAAATAAAACGAAAACCCTAGTTTATTTCATAATATTCATATATAGAACAAGACATCTCAACTTCACTTTAATCAAAATGAAAACCTTTTAATATTCTACATAATCCCATCAAAATTGTCATTTCATATATGGAAATTTGATGTAGTGTATTCCAATAATTGACTGCTTAATTAAAGGCAGGAATTGAATAGGTGCCTAATTTTATATTTATCTCAATAATCAAGTTATGATTATTAACTCTAAACAATTGTGAAAATCAAATCATTTTATTACTGATATTGTGACTTTAAACACACACCCAAACACCCCTAACTAATATGGTGAAATCGTCTTCATCATCATGCTCAAGATATCTCATCATTAAAAAGTTAAAGATAGGGTCTGAGGAGGGTAGAATGTAGACAGCATTACCTCTACCCCGTAGGAATAGAGAGGTTGCTTCCAATGAGATTCGTGGCTCATGATGCCTAATTAACCAACCAACGCAACGATTTTAACGTTCTTTTCACAAAAATTAGGTAAAATCACGTTAAAATTCTTGAAATTAATTTTACTTTTGCCCTCAAGAGCCGACAGATATATACATCATATGTGCGCACCGCAAACGGGGCTTACAACTAATATTGTGAAAGAACTAAGAAATAGCTGTCATAATGATAATTTTACGTCATTCGGGTTCATTTTGTGTTCTTTTCTTTTTTTTTTTTTAGTTTATTGAACTCAGATTTTAGAACTAAGAGATGTACTAACCCCAACTTGAGAGATGTATAGGAGCTTTCATAGTCTTGAGAAGGACCAGCAGAGTTAGAATTGTTGATATCAGATTCGGAAGATTGACCTTCGTCGACGATCACATGTGCCATTTCAGTGTGAACTTGTTTTCGAGCATTAGAAACCCTTAACATCTTCATTTTTAGAATCCAGTAAAAAAGTTGAACCAAAAATAGGATTAACAAAAAGAAGTATGAGAAAAAAAAAGTTGAAATTTTTTATAGAAAATGTGTACTTCATGTCTGAGGCGGTCATTTTCGGCCATGAGTTGCATTCCCTGCATTGTTGCACCAACAAGCAGTGTGTATCAAGATTTGATCTTTTGGAGTTATAAATTTGGTTGTGTAAGTAGAATATAGTTGGTTCTAACCTTTTCTTGAAGATGGTTAATCTCGTTCATGATTACCTCACTCTGAAAGATATAAACATCTAATCAATAGTCTGATAATTCGACAAAATTTTCAAAAAATAAACAATTTTACAAGCAAAATCAGACCACGATTGTACAGTAATACAGTCCCAGAGAAGCATTCAAGCAAATGAACATACATATATGACACAAAATAAATGTCTCACTCTATGTGGTTATTCGTTGTATTATCCACTTAAGAAACAACATTTTTAAGAATTTGGGCAAGCGATGAGCTTATCAAACCGCTCGTTGGCTTATGTAATGATCTTTAATAGCAAAACCCAAAAAATAGTGTACCCTCTACATCAGTCAGAATCTCAAACAATTCCCATTTTGAGGTGTCAAATGAAAATGAATTAAGGCTAAAATTACCATTTTGCCCATGGCATAACAACAAATTATGATGGTCACACAGGAGAAGTATAAGATGATGGACCTTTTTTGCAACAACGCGTCCCAATCCAGCTTCAAGGGACTTCTCCAGCTGGTGCAGATCTTCAATACTTAAAGGATGCAGCTCCTCCCCCCTCAACCGCCTGTTTTTCATGAAAATCGTGTCAAAATTCAAACAAACACAAAGGTTAAATCAGGAGGATGCAATGTACCTTAATCGAAGAGTTCTTTCTGCAACTTCTTTGCTTAATTTGGCATAGTTGGCATCTTCAACGAGCTGCACGCATAACAGACATCTCATTACTTTAACCAGAAAAGAGTTTTGTTAAACTTGTACATGATTGATGAATCAACTCCATCATTTTGGACAATCATAATATTCTTTTTGAGATGAATAAGAAATTGACATAGAATCAATAACAATATGAATAAGAATGATCGTATAATACATATGCTCACCTGCAATTCAAGTGACGGTTGGTCAAGCTTCTCAATGTTTTTTGAATGCAAGCTATGACGTTCGAGTATTTCTTTCATGCTGAAAAAACAACCATGGCAGATTAATAAATTAAAAGACTAAAGAGTAAAGAAGGTCAAAGGACTGGGTTCAAATACTTAAGTTTTTAAAATCAAAGCATTTAGATCAATGAACTACATTCAACCAAAATGGCATATATGATGTACCAAATACTTATGATATCCCCCTATTAATTACACTCCTACTTGATTTTAAAGATTCAAGCAATCCTACTTGCTACTTCCATAGAACCAAATTTAACAACATAAAGAAATAGTTATTTGTCAACTACTGGATACATAATAACTTGTTTTGACTCCCAAAAGTCAAAGGTAGCAATAACAAGAGATAGGATTAAGTATGATTGTTGTGTATTGAAATTGAGTTGTTGAAATAGAATCGATTGCTTTTGAATCTCTCTGTGATAAGAATTGTGTTAAAGTGTTAATATTAACAAAAAAGAGAGATTCTTATGATGTGATTATGGATGTGAATCTGTCTCATTATTTTGCTATATATAGTAGACAGTCATGCTGCATCAAGCAAGTAACACAAGATGCCCAAAACCAAGATTTTGATTGACATAAACACAACGCTAATACGAAATCAAGAGACTTATAATTAGACGTAAGAACAACTTGTGGTATTACAATTATGAACACAGTATGTAAATCACTATCCAAAATCCAATGCAGATCAACGACTAGGGACTACCACCGATAAAAAAGAAAAAAGAAAAAGAACAATGGAGATTATGTAAATCATACTTACCAAATATAACTTAGACTTGGTGTTTATCACATTAAATTGTACTTTTCATTCCTATGGGAGTGAAATGAGTTGCAATCTAACAGTCTTAAAGTAATATCTTTGTAGTTTGCAGTTCAAGAAAATATTAAATAGTGACAAAACTTGGGTTTTCTGATTTTCAAAATGCAAATTAAAAAGTATTTTTTGGAGAAATCAACGTTAAATTCTTAAAAAAGTTGCATAGAGCTATACGGTAGGTGAGTAGGTAACCAACTAACCGTATAAATATATATAATCAAGATCAAACTTTCACTGTTTGCATAGTACAAACCAAGCAAACATGGGTGAAAGAACAGTATACCTCACAGTATGACAACAATTAATGAAAGCGGTTTATACAAAATTTTAAGAAATTTTAATATTTTTTTTACCATTTGTTCCCAATCTCTCATCCCACCATATTTTAGTATTCTTTTGACCATCCCACAATCTTTAGAAAACAAATTCAATGGTATGCAATTATAAACCCTGATTATGAGATGCCATCATAAGCTTTATACCAAAAGAGGAAACAAATCTAGAAAACCTAGATACATAAAGATCACCTTGAGCTAGCATAGTGAAAAAGTTTGCCAGTTGAAGAGAAGATGATAATAGCAACATCAGCATCACAAAGTACAGAAAGCTCTTCAGCTTTCTTGAACAACCCTCTTCTCCTCTTTGAGAAGGTCACCTGTCTTGCAGTAGCATTATCAATCTTTTTAATCTTTATTTTTTCCCTAGCCATCATAAATCCACTGTAACAACACACACACACACACACTGTGTGTGAAAAAAGAACCAAAATCAACAAATTACACACACAGAAGCAGTGATGAATTTCAAGAGATCAAGGAATAAACCAGCATATAAAATGAGGGTCTTCTTATAAATAGAAATATGTGTCTTTGCTGGTAGAGAACAAAAGAGAATGCATTATTGTTTTTTGCCAAATTTGGTGGCAAGCATACTGCTTGAATTAGTAACCCTAAACATAATCAAAAGCAGACAAGAACACCCATTTACCCAATTCACTCTTTTAACCAGAACAAGAACAATGATGAACAATGAGTATAATTATGACAAATTGATGATCAAGATAACGAATCTTTCACAATAAAAAACTCAACTTTCAAAAGAAAAACAGAAAACCCATGAACATTTCAGTATAGATTTCACAGATTGGAATAGATTCTAAAGAAAATTCATGGATTTGAGTTGATGCCAGTGGTTGATTGGTGAATTGGGGATTGAGATATAGTATACATTTTGGGTAAAAACTGGTGTGTATTAACTATCAAGTCCGGACTTCTGACTCCCCTGAGAGGGAAGAGTAACTTTTGTTTTGCATTTTTTATTTATTTTGATTACCATTAATTTTTTTTTAAAAAAAGATTCTTTTTATGGCGAAATGGTGTTTTCTTTTACCTTCTCACATACGTCAAGCAGACAAGTATAGAGGGAATTTGATGCAAATTGATCGACCCTTGGAGAGACTCAGAAATCCACGAGCGATGTCGGCAGAAATGGTGTTTTTTTTTTCCTATTATTATCCCCGATTTTTCATTTTATTAAATATCATAGTAATAATAAAGTAAATTGCCGAGATAGTTCTCGTGGTTTTATAGTATTTCACTCTTTGTCTATGGGTTTCATAAATTATATATATGGTTCCGAACTTTATACATTTGTAACACATATAGTCCGTATATGAGGGTGATTTTGTCAATAAGAGTAATTTGGTGACATGAAGACTATATGTGTTACAAATGTCTAAAGTTTATGATCATATGAGTAATTTATGAAACCTAAGTACAAGAGTGAAATAGTAACAAAACACATGAACCATATCGGTAATTTACTCGTGGTAATATTTTGATGGATACAACTTAGTTGACATAATTTGACACATAGGTCACATCTTCGAGTTGTAAAAACAATTTCTTATGAATAGCCAAATAAGGTTGGCTCTCACTGTTCTCTTGATGATGCTTGTATTATGATACTTGTTTAGTTTTGGTCATTGTTGCAAAACTCTTTTGAGTACTTGGATAGTGCTCCTCTAGTATTGCCTGCCAAGACCGGGTACTTGTCGAGAAATTTCATAGTATTCATCGATCAGGGCAAGCTGAGTACTTATTATTTTCGAGTTAATCAACCTAATAGCATCCAGCAACTGCTACAAACATGCTCTTGGCACAAGATTCAGTGACTTGACCGTGCGACTTTTTAAAGGGCTTTGACCCTGTGACTTATAATGGGTTGTTCATGGTTTTACCGCCCTGGTTCGAGCTTGAGGAGACAAGAACAACACACGCAACGTATGAATCAGTTGGTAAAATCATAACAACCTACTAACAAGTAACTTCTGTTTATATTAAACAACAATAGCAAAAGAAATGTTAGCCACTATGAGATCAAGTGTTATACAAGTGAAGTGTGTGTGTGTGAGAGAGAGAGTGTGTGACTACGAAAACAAAAAAAAAAAAAAACTAATAAAGATAAGAAAACAAGAGAATTAATTTTCAGAGTTTTTTTTTTTTTTTATATCACTCATTAATTAACTTTACAATTCAACAAACTTGGAAAGGACTAATAAAAAAATTACAATATAAGTATGTTAATTTTCAGAGTTTTTTTTGTATATCACTCGATCATTAATTAACTTTACAATTCAACAAACTTGGAAAGGACTAATACAAAATTACAATATAAGTATGTTAATTTTAAGATATTATATTAAGTGTTACTATACTAAAGTTACAGTCGTATGTAGTCAAAATGGTTAGCAATACATTAACTAACAAAAACAAATAATTAATGTATTTCTATTATCTAGCAAATATTAGCACTACTACGAAAGTATTGAAATCGCCGCTGGATAATAAATCGTGCAGCCTATACGGCTGAACACTACTCAATCAACGATACAAAGATCCTTTGATTATCACATATGTGGTGTTTTATAATTTGTGATAGATTGTATTCGGAAGAACTGTACCATTGTTGTAGTTGTTGACATTATACAGGATGGAAAAAGAGTAGTCAATCAAAATAATCAATCCCCTCGAAAAACTCTCTCTTTGTCTTGGTAGGAAAGAGATGATATTTCGAAAGCTTGGACTAATTCTCGGAAGCTTTACCATCTTCAAAGGCTTTTTCTCCAGGAAGTGTTCTCAGAAGCACGAGCTATCAAAAGGACGAATTAGTCTAATTAGGAGCTTTTGGCTTCCAAAAGCTTTTACGCATCTTTCGAAAGATCGTGAGCTTCCAAAAAGTTATTTGCTTCTGATAGTTATTTAGACTATTAGGAGGCTTGTGTCTTTGTCTTTGTTATACTTCAAAACGATGTAATAAACACCAACCTTTAGACGCATTGTTTTCATGAAGAAAATTTTAAAACAAGGCTTCCTAGGATGATAATAAAATATGAAAGGGGCAAAAAATAAAACCTGCTAGAAAAAAGTTTTTACACATGAAAGGCAAAACTGACACATATGCAAACTGTCAATTACGCGCGTGCTTAAGCCGATTTTTAGGGAGAAATATTCAAACTGTCAATGCAAACTGAAATATGTTATCCATTTTTGGGCTAAAGCCGATTTTTAGGGAGAAATGATAATGTTTAAATCAAGCTGGTTTGGGTTTGAAAACGGTTTAAATTGGTTTGTTTGGATTTGTAGGCAATTTTAATCGGTTTAGTTCAGGTCATGCTTGTTTCAACATATTGATTTAGGAAACAATATCAATCTGTAAACCGTAGGTTCAGATTAAAATCAATTTCATCCAAACTGGTTTAAGAATTAGGTCGAGTCATGTATGCTTGTTTCAACATATTGATTTAGAAGGCAATATCAATCTGTAGCTTTATTTGGAATCAATTTCACCTGAAACCAGTTTAAAAATGAGGTTGAGTGAGATCATGGTAGCCAATAACTATTTGTAAACTGTCTGTTGTTCATTAATTTATCTAAGTTCGAAACTTTTAAATGTTTTCTTGCGTAAAATCTCTCCATTTTGGCTTTATGGCGTGACATACTTTAAAAAATTAGAATTTAGCTATAAAACCTGCATTTCAAGTAATGAAATATTAATTAAACCAATGCTATAACACTACAATAATAATGGACCCCACTGCAAATTCGAAGGCCCTCACCATCGCCTCATCTTCATCATCTCTAAACACGCCAGAAGGAAAAAAAAAAAAACTCTAACCAAATATATCCCTACAAAACCAGGCATTCAATTGACATTTAGCTTAATAGTTGATTTTTATTAAAGATTTGTGAGGCAATGGGCAGGAGATTTATTCAGTTTGAGGTTCCTTTATAGGTGGACTCACAGGGACGAAGCAATGAAGGCTCTTTTTTCGCCAGTAGTGTTAATTTTCGGACCGTAAGCCAAATATTTTTTTAAAATACTGGTTTCGCCCCCTCTCAAAAAAAATTAACCAAACACATTTTAAAAAATACTCTTTCCATCCCTCTCATTTTTACCCCATTAGCCTCTCTCTCATTTTGTTTGTTTAGACATTTAGATTTTAGTTTGAATAAATATATGATGAGAAAGATGAAAATAATTGACTATTTTTTCAAAAGAAGGTTATTGAAAATCAAGATTTTAGTTTGGGATTACAATGTAACTAGTCCGTCTCAAACCGTAAAACGGTTAGGTTTGATTCGGTCTTAGTTTTTAACAGGCTCAGAAAGTCCAAAACTAGAAAGTCAAAAACCTAGAAAGCTTAAACCGTAAAAACCGGACCACAAACACCCATAATAAAGAGTCACCTAAGATTGCAAGAGAACGAATGAATCAAAGAAATGTATGAAAAGAATGTAACTTTTCGAAGGGATGAAGGGCCCCGGATTTTATGTCGCCTAGGGCCTTCAAATTGGTTAAGCCGGTGTGACACCCCAATTCTCATAACAAAACGTTTAACATAATTGTGAAATTTACAAAATTTAGGTCCCAGATTTCTCAGTTTAAAGACATTACAATCCACCTCAAGATGTTCAACGCGTTATCATGACTAACGAAGCATGTTCATCATTTACAAAACATGTTAAATACGTTAAAAGTGTAGTTTTAAACTTTACAATCCATTTACTTAATCTTTACAAAAGCATGGTTCGATTCTTTTAACCGTCTGATCGCTCCGATTCGTAGCCGGGCCTACTTTTGACCTAAAACAACCACAAACAATCAAGTGTTAGTCCAAAAGGACTAAGTGAGTTAACCCCTTAACCTCCTCGTGTTTAACCGAATTAAATGGAAGCAAAATAAAAAAAATCCATTCTGGGCGTATGGTACGCCCAACCCCAACGCCCAAATTCCAGCGTTGGTAGAAACTTCTGGGCGTAGTGTAAAGTGCCCGCCGTATGATACGCCCAATCTGGGCGTATGGTACGCCCACTGCAGGTCTGCAGCTACAATTTTCGCGTTTTCACTTCCAGATTCGATCCGAATCAATCCCGGACATTCTTTTACACAAAAATCAACTTCATGACACCATTTAAACATATTTTTAAGTCCCCAAACCTATCTTGGTGACCCTCAACGTATAATTTCACATAGTCACTGTCACACCCCGACATTGGCGGAATCACGGGAATGTGGCAGTTCGTACGTCAGAGCACACTAGTTTTAATAAAACATTTATTAATATTTTATTATAGGTACTACGACGTACGTCCGTCAAAGTTTGTCTAAATAAACGGATTATAGTGGGTTCTAGTGTTTAACAATTCACAACCCTACAACCAAAACGACCCAAACTAAACAAAGAAACCCAAAGTCTCATGACAACAAACTACGGGCAGAAATACAACCCGATAAATAAACATTATTCATAAACCATGCAAGAACAACTTCAACACTTGTCTCAGTACGAAGCATGTCCACTAAAGGTCATTACCTGAAAAACACACTAAAAAGTCAACTCGAAAGTTGGTGAGTTCACAGGTTTTGACTCAATAGAATATATACAAATGTGTGCGCACGTTGTTATGCCAAGTATATCATATAACAATAGAAATGAATGTAAATAACATGAGTCTCACAATCAAGCCTCTAACTTGTCTGCCCAAAGACAAATGCACACAACACTTGTCAAATAATCCAAAACGGATGTCAATACACCCAAAAATCGTGAGGAGTATATTCACCTACTTGCCTACAACAAAGCGTTGGTTGGCGCGACCAAACCATAGGTGAGGGTTGTCAGCCCCGAATAGATCTATCCAATACCTGTCCACCTGCTCGCCTCGCGAGTTAAATGATTGTGATAAAAATGGGACTTACGATAAAGTGTTGTAAAAAAAATAATAATAATAATATCAATCGTCTCATGTAAGTACAATTCACAACAAAGTCACATGAAAACTGAGGCATAATAATAGTAATAGAAAAACTTGTATCATTTTGTCAGTGTGTTTTCCACCCCGAACTCACCTTCACTGCGCTCTTGCTAGCCAAAGAGATTCTCAAACAATCGGATCGTTCTCACTAGTGCCCTAAAACCCAAAGGACACATTAACAATCTATACTTGAGTCTATCATGTAAGTTGTTCACCCAATCTTACTAGACTTAGAATTTATTCCAACGAAAGAGATTTTGTTCGAACGACCCGTTGGTGACTCGAATTTAGTCTTATATCATAAATTACTAATTCACATTTTTTTAAAACCACATTATTTCCAAATAACCAAGTTATATTTGTAAAAAAAAAAATCCATTTTAACCATCAACTAAATTATTTGTAATAATTTGCCAAAAATAACAAATTCTACGTATTTTACCGTAAAACCGACAACACAACGTATACCAAATTACACAACAAGCATGCATTATTACTCAAGTCATTTTTAGCACTTAATAATAAGTTTAATTTACTTATTTTTAAACAAACTTCGCTGATTAAAATCAGCCACACAATTACGTCGTATTATCACGTTAAAACGACGTTTTTACGTGTTTTTCGGACATAGTTTTCAAGTATAACGCTTTATAAACATCTTAAAACACTTATACATCATAAATTATTAATTTTTATCTTAATATTTTGATAAAAGTTTCTGATTGAACTCAGAATTATAAACCGATATATTTACGAGTCAAAAATAGTCCAAAACGCGTAATTTCGGTCACAATTGACCATTATAAAAATATACTTTTAAATTCACTTGATTTTATACTTTAAATATTTTATAGAATCACTTAAATTACTTTTATAAATCTGCCCAAAATTATTTTATGAAAAACTTCTATTTTTAAAGTTTTTAAACTTATCAAAACACCCATTTTAACTTAGTAAATCTATGGTTAATCATCCAATCATTATTTGTTAACAAAATTACTTATATATATATATATTTAAGTATATTAAGTTTTAAGATCAGAACTTATAAATTTCAAAGCAATATTTTATATATATATATACACACACACATACATACACACACACATATACATGCATATATATATGTACATGCATGTGGGTATCCTTTATGTACATACATATCCATATGCATATACACACATGCATGTCATCAAAATAATCATCTAACACATAAAATATGTTTATGTGTGTGTGTGTATATTTCAATGTGTAAGGACACATGCATACATACATACATACATATATATGTATATATATACTTACGACACACACACCCATGTGTATATATGTATAGATGCAAAACTCCCAAACACACACATTACATTCTTGTTTATACCAAAAACCCATTTGATTTGAAACTTAAACTTTAGGTGAACAACTTTACATTTCATAATTTATGAACAAAATAAATAAAGATAAATATAATAAAATAAATAAAATAAAAATAAAAGATATAATATATACCTAAGGTGTGGTGAAACAAGAAAAGAACAAATGGAGATGGTTCTTTCTCTACAAGTTGTTCTTGCACCAAGAACTCTTCAAATCACCAATTATTGATGGGAAAATAAAGAAGATAATGGTTAAAAAAAATAGAAAATGGTGGTGGGATGGTGGTGGTGTACGAGCAAGAGAGAGGGAGGGAGAAAGGTGGTGTGTTGGAGTAAAAGAAATGAGTTGTAGGGGATTTTATAATGATCTTGCATGTCCATAAATGGACATGTGTCCAACACATGGCAAGACTACAAAATTTGTGGGTTATGGTGGGTTAAAACGGGTATAATCTGAGTCCTACGGTGTGTAAATCTTGTACCGGATATTAAATAAAATTTTGATTTTTATACTAAAATTAATAGAACATTTAATCCAACTAAAATAATTAAATTTTAGTTAAAAATAATAACCTTATATGTCATTAGATTAATTAAATCCCTTTTACGCAGATAAAACACGGATGAAGTCATTTGTCTGAAAATTTAACGGTTAACTTTAAAAATTACGGTTTTTCATTGTTAACTCAAATATTGATTTATGATTTATTATTTTATGCTAATCTAAGCATATCAACTAAATTCGTTAACCGAGTCGTCACCAACGTTCGTTTTAACACCGTCAAACGATACCGAAATCTCAAAATCACTAAATGCAAACCCGTGCATTTAAACAAACACTCTTTGCTAGACTTTTCTGATAAGTTTAATTTATCAATAAATAATAAAGTCATTAACGCATTAATTAAAAGAGCTTAACATACTAACCGTACAGGTTATTTATTGACAACGTCAACGGATGTCACAGACTCCCCCAGTTAAAAGAATTTCGTCCCGAAATTCAACTGGTGTTGTCATCCGTAGCTTGTTTGATGAAAAGATTAGGGTATTTGAGCTTCATTTGGTCTTCTCGTTCCCAAGTGAACTCAGTACCTCGTTTAGAATTCCATCGAACTCTAACTATTGGTATACGACTTCGTTTAAGTCTTTTGACTTCCCGATCCATAATTTCGATCGGTTCTTCCACAAAGTGTAATTTGTTGTCTATTTGAACCTCCTCAAGAGGCACTTGTAACGATTCCTCTGCTAAATATTTCTTCAAATTAGAAACATGAAAAACATTATGCACGCCACTTAACTCCTCGGGTAAGAGTAGTTTGTAGGCCACTGGACCAATCCTTTCAATAATTTTGAATGGTCCAACATACCTGGGGGCTAACTTGCCCTTTTTCCCAAAACGCACTAGTCCTTTCCATGGTGACACTTTTAAAAGGACTTTGTCTCCAATTTCGAATTCTAATGGTTTTCGCCTATTATCCGCATAACTTTTCTGTCGATCTCGTGCGGCTTTCAGACGTTCTTTGATTTTGAATATCTTGTCTGTTGTCTCTTGAACAATTTCAGGGACTATCTGTTGACTTTCCCCAACTTCAGCCCAGCACAAGGGCGAACGACACTTACGACCATACAAAGCCTCAAATGGTGCACATTGAATGCTCGTATGATAACTGTTGTTATAAGAAAACTCAATCAATGGCAGATGTGTATCCCAATTACCGCCAAAATCAATCACACACGCTCTAAGCATGTCTTCAAGTGTTTGTATAGTACGCTCACTCTGTCCATCGGTTTGTGGATGGTAAGCGGTACTAAGATTAAGTCGTGTTCCCAAAGCTTCTTGTAAGGTTTGCCAAAACCTTGAAGTGAATCGACTATCTCTATCAGAAATGATTGACACGGGTACACCGTGTCTAGTGATAATCTCGTTCAAATAAATTTGTGCCAGCTTATCCATCTTGTAACTTTCTCGAATTGGTAAAAAGTGTGCAAATTTCGTCATTCTGTCAACGATAACCCATATTGTGTCATAACCATTTGATGTTTTGGGTAGCTTTGTTACAAAATCCATTGTAATGTTTTCCCACTTCCATTCAGGAATTTCTGGTTGTTGTAATAAACCAGAGGGTTTTTGATGTTCTGCTTTAACCTTGGAACAAGTCAAGCATTTCCCAACATAAATGGCTATGTCCTTCTTCATTCCAGGCCACCAATAGATGTCTCTAAGATCGTAGTACATCTTGTCAGCCCCTGGATGAATTGAATATCTGGTTTTGTGGGCTTCGTACATTACCAATTCTCGAACATTGTTAAAGTATGGCACCCAAATTCGATTAACAAAATAGTATAATCCATCTGATTTGAGTTCCAACTGTTTGTATAATTCACGCAATGCCTCACTTTGTAAATTATCTTCCTTACGTGCTTGTTGTTGAGCTTCAAAAATCTGTGTTTTAAGATTTGTTTGGATTGTCAATCCTAAAGCTCGTGCCTTTAAGGGCTTGATTCTTTCCTTTCTACTCAGCGCGTCTGCAACCACATTTGCTTTACCAGGGTGGTAACGAATTTCACAATCATAATCACTAAGCAGCTCAATCCATCTTCTTTGTCGCATATTAAGATCCTTCTGATCAAAAATGTGTTGGAGACTTTTGTGATCAGTGAATATAGTACATTTGGTACCATACAAATAATGTCTCCAAATTTTCAGCGCAAAAACTACAGCTCCTAATTCTAGATCGTGAGTGGTGTAATTCTTTTCATGAACCTTGAGCTGTCGAGATGCGTATGCGATAACTTTATCTTTTTGCATAAGTACGCAACCTAGTCCTTGATGAGACACATCACAATACACCACGAGATTTTCAATTCCTTCAGGCAATGCCAAAATCGGTGCATTACAGAGTTTGTGTTTAAGTACTTGAAACGCTTTTTCTTGGCTTTCTCCCCATTCAAACTTCTTATTCTTTTGGGTTAAAAGCGTTAAAGGTTGAGCTATTTTAGAGAAATTCTCAATGAACCGTCTGTAGTAGCCGGCTAATCCCAAAAACTGTCGAATCTCGGTAGGACTGTTTGGCGTTTCCCATTTCTTCACCGCCTCTACCTTACTAGGATCGACATGAATTCCTTTTTCCGTTTACTACATGACCAAGAAATCGAACTTCACGTAGCCAGAATTCACATTTAGAGAACTTAGCATAAAGTTTCTCCTTCTCAAGTAGTTCTAAAATCAGTCTCAAATGTTGTTCATGTTCTCCTTTTGTTCGTGAATATATCAGAATATCATCAATAAATACGATCACGAACTTATCAATATATGGTCGACATACTCGATTCATCAAGTCCATGAATATTGCAGGCGCATTAGTTAAACCAAACGGCATAACTAGGAATTCATAGTGTCCATATCGCGTTCTAAACGCTGTTTTTGGAATGTCGTCTTCATGAACACGTAACTGATGATACCCTGACCGAAGATCAATTTTAGAAAAGTAAGTTGCTCCTTGTAATTGGTCAAATAAATCGTCTATCCTAGGCAAAGGATATCGATTCTTGACCGTCAATTTGTTAAGCTCCCTATAATCTATGCACATTCGTAATGAACCATCCTTCTTCTTGACAAAAAGAATAGGCGCTCCCCATGGTGAATAACTCGATCTGATGAAACCCTTGTCCAGAAGTTCTTGCAATTGATTTGATAATTCTTGCATCTCTGATGGTGCCAATCTATATGGTGCTTTGGCTACTGGTGCAGCTCCTGGAACAAGGTCTATGCGAAATTCAACTTGTCGTTGAGGAGGTAAACCACTCAAGTCATCAGGAAAGACTTTGGGATACTCCCTCACGACTGGAATGTCCTGAATTTGTTTTTCTTCTGGTTTCTTCTCCACCACGTGGGCCAAAAACGCATAGCATCGTTTTCGTAAATGCTTCCGAGCCTTCATGCAGTTGATAAGCTTCAATTTTCTACCGGGTTTCTCTCTGCGAACGTTTAATATTTCACCGTCGATCAGTGGTATCCGTACGATCTTCTCATGGCATACGATCTCCGCGTGATGTTTCGATAACCAATCCATCCCAATAACGATGTCAAAACTTCCCAACTCAAATGGTATAAGATCTATGCTAAAGGTATGATCTTTTAATTGTAAGGTACAATTCTTAATAACCTTTCTAGCCTCAATTGTTTTACCATTCGCTATTTCAATGGTAAGCTTATTGTCTAAATAACTAGGGGATATACCAACTAATGGAGCAAATTCTTTTGATACAAAACACGTGTCGGCTCCGGTGTCAAAAAGTATTGATGCATAATGGTCATTAAGTATGAACGTACCCGTAACAACATGAGGATCTTGTCGAGCATCATTTGCACCAATCACGAATGCCCGACCCCTTCCTTGGTTTCCATTTTCCATTGCTTGGTTTCCATTGTTCACCGGTGCTTGATTTCCATAGTTCGCCGGAGGCTGGTTCCTGTTGTTACCCCTTGTCGGGTTTCCATTGTGGTTATTGTTTGGATTTCTATTCAGTTGTGGACATGTGCTTCGAAAATGGTTAGGATTACCACATTCAAAACATACCCGTTGAGTTCCAGGTTGTGCATTATTATTTCTGCAAAAGTTTGACGAGTGACCCATACGATTGCATTTGGTGCAATGAAGGCATTGACCTGAATGATGATAGTTGCATTTATTACATTTGGGATGATTACCACCATACGGCCTTTTTGGTTCTTGAATAGCAGCTGAAAAATTCTGCACTACTTTAGCTTTCTTGTCTTGTTTCTTGAATGGAGTTTTAGCCTGCTTTCTCTTGTCGTTGGTCCTACCCAATTTTCCAATTCTCACCATCTCATCAGTTAAAGCTGCAGCTTTCAAAATTGCACTTTGAAGAGTTGTAGGTTCAGCTGCTTGCACCATTCCTCGAATTTCAGGTGCAAGTCCCCATATATAACGATCAATTCTCTTGGTTTCAGGTGTAACCAAATGAGGAACTAGTTTGGCCAGTTCATAAAATCGATCGGTATATCCAGCATGATCAGCTCCAACCATGGTTAAGTTCCAAAACTCGTGCTCCAACTTTTGCATCTCATTTTTGGGGCAGTATTCATCTATCATTAACATTGTTAATTCTTCCCACGTCATCTGTGCTATTGCTTCTTTACCTCTCGCCTGCACCTGAGTGTTCCACCAGGTTAATGCTTTCCCTTGAAACGAACAAGTAGCATATTTCACTTTCTGGTTTTCCAAACAATCACTGATGTTGATAACAGTTTCCATCTTTTCTATCCAGCGTAGCACACCTATCGCTCCATCTTTACCGTTGAATTCTTTAGGTTTGCACGCTATAAATTCCTTATAGGTGCATCCCCTTTTTGTGTTATCTGCTCCTCCAGTACTACCTCCACCATTGTGTCCGTTGCCATTTGATTCATTGTTAGTTCCTCCATTATCGTTGTTGTTACCTCCTGTCCCGTTCTCATTACCACCGGAATCTTTGTCTTCTGGCCCTCCTCCCGAGCCTCCACTGTTTCTGAGACTCTCGCTAACTTGTGCTACTATCGTTGGAATCGCAGCTGCAACTTGTTGCTCTATCATTGCTGCGAAATCTGGTGTGTTCCCAGATTCAGCCATTGTCTAGACACGAAATGTTAACTAATATTCAGGACTTTTAAACATGTGCTAATAGAAACAAATATTGCATATAAATAACACATAACCAAATTTTTATGATATAACATAACATAGTTCCTAATAACACGAGAGTGATGGCGATAATATCCAGATAGCATAACCTTTAGATGCAGTGTATTCACTTATCATCTAATCACAAAATGGGTTCGCTATTGCAAGTTTAACTTAAAGTAAGTGAACCATCATAGATACAATTGCTACAACAAATGATGCAGCAATTGCAGTGATACTGAAGATCCTCGCCACCCTCGCTTGCCTCTGAACAAGTACAAAATCCTCTGTCATCTCATCCATGGTTATCATCATGTTCTCCGTCAGATCCTCTTGCTCATACAACTTCCCTCGAAAAATATTCAAACGATCTCTTTGCATAGTTTGACCATGTTGAATCTCATGTAGCCATTGGAAGAATTCTGAGCGAGACAAGTAGTTACGAACCGCACCTTGACGTGAGCTCTCCCCAATCTCCCGAGTAGGTGTCTCAGACGTCATGTTAGGTTTTGGTGGATCTCGAAATACTGGTTTGTGTTTTGATGATAACTTGGTAGCATTACGTTCAGTCACCTGCTTCTTACCAATGTTATTGGTAAATTGTCGTGCTGCTTCGGAAGGTGGATTTAGTGGTTCCACTATAGGGTTGGTAGGAACCTTACTACGAATTTCTTCTTCATTACTTGGTGACGTCCTATGTTCAGATGAGTCAGACTCGCTATCAGAAACAAGGTCGATGATGGGGATCTTCTTGATGACAAATTTCTTAGAGCTTGTCATGGCTACAAAAGGTTAATCATAAATATGAGTACAACAAAAATTATTCCCAGATGAGCTATAGTTATAGTCTAGGTTTCTAGGTCAAACCTAAATCTCTATAACCTATGGCCCTGATACCAACTTCTGTCACACCCCGACATTGGCGGAATCACGGGAATGTGGCAGTTCGTACGTCAGAGCACACTAGTTTTAATAAAACATTTATTAATATTTTATTATAGGTACTACGACGTACGTCCGTCAAAGTTTGTCTAAATAAACGGATTATAGTGGGTTCTAGTGTTTAACAATTCACAACCCTACAACCAAAACGACCCAAACTAAACAAAGAAACCCAAAGTCTCATGACAACAAACTACGGGCAGAAATACAACCCGATAAATAAACATTATTCATAAACCATGCAAGAACAACTTCAACACTTGTCTCAGTACGAAGCATGTCCACTAAAGGTCATTACCTGAAAAACACACTAAAAAGTCAACTCGAAAGTTGGTGAGTTCACAGGTTTTGACTCAATAGAATATATACAAATGTGTGCGCACGTTGTTATGCCAAGTATATCATATAACAATAGAAATGAATGTAAATAACATGAGTCTCACAATCAAGCCTCTAACTTGTCTGCCCAAAGACAAATGCACACAACACTTGTCAAATAATCCAAAACGGATGTCAATACACCCAAAAATCGTGAGGAGTATATTCACCTACTTGCCTACAACAAAGCGTTGGTTGGCGCGACCAAACCATAGGTGAGGGTTGTCAGCCCCGAATAGATCTATCCAATACCTGTCCACCTGCTCGCCTCGCGAGTTAAATGATTGTGATAAAAATGGGACTTACGATAAAGTGTTGTAAAAAAAATAATAATAATAATATCAATCGTCTCATGTAAGTACAATTCACAACAAAGTCACATGAAAACTGAGGCATAATAATAGTAATAGAAAAACTTGTATCATTTTGTCAGTGTGTTTTCCACCCCGAACTCACCTTCACTGCGCTCTTGCTAGCCAAAGAGATTCTCAAACAATCGGATCGTTCTCACTAGTGCCCTAAAACCCAAAGGACACATTAACAATCTATACTTGAGTCTATCATGTAAGTTGTTCACCCAATCTTACTAGACTTAGAATTTATTCCAACGAAAGAGATTTTGTTCGAACGACCCGTTGGTGACTCGAATTTAGTCTTATATCATAAATTACTAATTCACATTTTTTTAAAACCACATTATTTCCAAATAACCAAGTTATATTTGTAAAAAAAAAAATCCATTTTAACCATCAACTAAATTATTTGTAATAATTTGCCAAAAATAACAAATTCTACGTATTTTACCGTAAAACCGACAACACAACGTATACCAAATTACACAACAAGCATGCATTATTACTCAAGTCATTTTTAGCACTTAATAATAAGTTTAATTTACTTATTTTTAAACAAACTTCGCTGATTAAAATCAGCCACACAATTACGTCGTATTATCACGTTAAAACGACGTTTTTACGTGTTTTTCGGACATAGTTTTCAAGTATAACGCTTTATAAACATCTTAAAACACTTATACATCATAAATTATTAATTTTTATCTTAATATTTTGATAAAAGTTTCTGATTGAACTCAGAATTATAAACCGATATATTTACGAGTCAAAAATAGTCCAAAACGCGTAATTTCGGTCACAATTGACCATTATAAAAATATACTTTTAAATTCACTTGATTTTATACTTTAAATATTTTATAGAATCACTTAAATTACTTTTATAAATCTGCCCAAAATTATTTTATGAAAAACTTCTATTTTTAAAGTTTTTAAACTTATCAAAACACCCATTTTAACTTAGTAAATCTATGGTTAATCATCCAATCATTATTTGTTAACAAAATTACTTATATATATATATATTTAAGTATATTAAGTTTTAAGATCAGAACTTATAAATTTCAAAGCAATATTTTATATATATATATACACACACACATACATACACACACACATATACATGCATATATATATGTACATGCATGTGGGTATCCTTTATGTACATACATATCCATATGCATATACACACATGCATGTCATCAAAATAATCATCTAACACATAAAATATGTTTATGTGTGTGTGTATATATTTCAATGTGTAAGGACACATGCATACATACATACATACATATATATGTATATATATACTTACGACACACACACCCATGTGTATATGTATAGATGCAAAACTCCCAAACACACACATTACATTCTTGTTTATACCAAAAACCCATTTGATTTGAAACTTAAACTTTAGGTGAACAACTTTACATTTCATAATTTATGAACAAAATAAATAAAGATAAATATAATAAAATAAATAAAATAAAAATAAAAGATATAATATATACCTAAGGTGTGGTGAAACAAGAAAAGAACAAATGGAGATGGTTCTTTCTCTACAAGTTGTTCTTGCACCAAGAACTCTTCAAATCACCAATTATTGATGGGAAAATAAAGAAGATAATGGTTAAAAAAAAATAGAAAATGGTGGTGGGATGGTGGTGGTGTACGAGCAAGAGAGAGGGAGGGAGAAAGGTGGTGTGTTGGAGTAAAAGAAATGAGTTGTAGGGGATTTTATAATGATCTTGCATGTCCATAAATGGACATGTGTCCAACACATGGCAAGACTACAAAATTTGTGGGTTATGGTGGGTTAAAACGGGTATAATCTGAGTCCTACGGTGTGTAAATCTTGTACCGGATATTAAATAAAATTTTGATTTTTATACTAAAATTAATAGAACATTTAATCCAACTAAAATAATTAAATTTTAGTTAAAAATAATAACCTTATATGTCATTAGATTAATTAAATCCCTTTTACGCAGATAAAACACGGATGAAGTCATTTGTCTGAAAATTTAACGGTTAACTTTAAAAATTACGGTTTTTCATTGTTAACTCAAATATTGATTTATGATTTATTATTTTATGCTAATCTAAGCATATCAACTAAATTCGTTAACCGAGTCGTCACCAACGTTCGTTTTAACACCGTCAAACGATACCGAAATCTCAAAATCACTAAATGCAAACCCGTGTATTTAAACAAACACTCTTTGCTAGACTTTTCTGATAAGTTTAATTTATCAAAAAATAATAAAGTCATTAACGCATTAATTAAAAGAGCTTAACATACTAACCGTACAGGTTATTTATTGACAACGTCAACGGATGTCACAATCACCTAATGGTTTGTTTTTCCCAAACCACCTTTAACTTCAATCCTTTTTCCTTCGCACGAATGCGAATCATCCCCATGACCCTCATTAGTCATTATACCCCAACTTTCACACATATGTGAATCATCACCTTTGCCATACAAGTATGGACTTATACCCTCTTCCACACGAATGTGGATCATCACCCAAATGCCACCAAAGGGTGGTCTTACATCATATTCTACACGAATGTGGATCACCAAACATGAAACGTGTCAATTATCATTTATCATATATTGACATCAATTTAATTCATGCACACACCACATAATAAGCAACAACTACTACAAAACACCACAGTATGTAATCCATACAATTCAACATTTACAAACATAAATAAGTCTTATGGTTGCTTATTCATGGATATGTTTACTCACCTTGGTCCTTAGTTCCACTTGGTTCAACTTTCTCTTTACCGGATCTTTGGTTGGTACTTCCACCTCCTAGATCATATTATCACACATACACATTCAATCTAGGAACAATACACACAAAACAAACTTCCAACCCTTTGACCCATTATCACCATATTTGACTTTATGATAGTCAAACTCTCCTATTTCACCAATTCACATTCTAATTGCATTCAACATTTAAAATTAAGTTATACACCACTATTCAATCATTTAGTTGAGTTTATGAAGCATTTCCCCCAAGTTCACCAAAACCTCCAATCATTTGAGTAATAAGGTTATTTGAGGCATTTCCTCAAACACCTTATGTGCAAAGTTTTATAACACCCATAACATCAACATTCAACAATGTCAACATTCCCATTCAAATCATTTAAACCATGAAACTCTTATTTATGGTTTTTCATCAAAATCATTGCACATACATTATCAAATACAACCATTCACCAATTCCAAAACACTAGACTATTCAACTCACCAATTTCACCCAAACCCATAATTTCTCCAAAAACTCAAACACTAGGTTTTCAAGAGTTTACATATTACATGGTTTGATTAGTTGATTATCACCTTATTCCACACAACACATGTGCTAAACTACATCAAACATCCAAGTATTTGGATTTAATCATCCTCTAACCCCACCCACATGTAAACCCACAAAAATTCAACAACACATAAGAAATAACATACCTAGAGCTGTGAAATTGAATGAAGAACACAATTCCAAGCTTGCATTCAAGATCAAAACAAGTCTAAGTGTTGAATTTGATCAAAGTTTAGGGTTCTCTTGCTTGTTCTTCTCTCTGGTCGTCGCCCCCTCTAAATTTCCAAGACCAAATGCTGAATTTTGACCAGCATTGACCCACATATACCCCTTTTAAGTTATCTTCCAACTATTTGTAGTTTTAGCCCATCATCTTTCTAGTTACCCATTTTTAACATTTACAAATGAATAATATTTAACCTACTAATCAACACATAACAACACAATTTAACTTAATATTATATCACATATTGATTATTTTAATAAAAAGTTAAATCGGGTCGTGACAGCCGGCCCTGATAATGATAATTATTAGACATTTTTATTTTTATTTTTATTTGTTTGACCCGACTTGACCCGAATCACAGATCCGAACATTTAACCCAACTAACTGAGACATACCGGTCGATTGCAAAAAAAAATTTTCGATCCCGTAAGATTTCGCCCCCCTCCTAGCTTAGTCAAGCTCCGTCACTGAGAACTCGGACATATGACTCATGACGTCAAATTCGAGGGGATTGTTACCATTTTGTCGGCCGATAAAAAAAGAAAAGACGTCCCAAATATAAGATGAGAAACCCCAAATCAAAGTCCTGCGGTGTGCTCCTCCCCTTTGTATTTTCATTGCTTCTCCCATTATCAACCCACCATAGTACTGGTGTTTGTGTTAATAGGCTAAGGTAGAGGTGGGCAAACCGGGTTTTTTAGACCCGGCTCCGGTTTCGGTCAACAAAGTAAATAATCGGTTCCGGTTTTTGGTGGTTTTGGTATAGGTTTTGGCCAGTTCCTGTTTTTGACCGGTTTCGGGTTTTTTTGTCCATCTCTAGGCTAAGGACATGTGTTACATGTCGACAAATGAAACTCCTCCACCTGATGGGTCTGCTGACCCGTTACAACTACCTGATCGAGAGCCCACACAGCTAACTGCAACGTCTTACTAGGCCATCTTGTTGCAAACAGTGTTGTTCCGAACACGTTAACCAACCCTTGCTAGACCGGCACCGCCTCAGGCCCATCACGTAAGAGACAAATTAGCCTAACTCAGCAGCAAGATGATTGACGCTGTGGATCGAATTCGAACACACGACCCTTCTCTCTTGGTGCAAGTCGTACGCCTTCTTAACCAACTAAGCTACACGACGGGGGCTTAGCAGGCCATCCTGAAGACGAGATACGACACATACTAGACCTGGATAGCAAGCAACTGGATGAAAATGAATGAAAATTTGATGCCCTTTCTGTATTTACGATTACTTTTTCTTTTTGAACAACCTAATTTGACGCCCTTTCGGGTTTTGTTTATCAACTAGCCCTTATTCGAAAGCTAGCAGAACAGGATATTGGCTTGTGAAACAATAGATGATACCACTTGATATTGTTTTGATAAGCTATTTACCAGTCAAGCTAAACAACCACAAGTTTTTTTTTTGTCGGGAGTCTCTTCCGAAGCAGCATCTCTACCCTTCTGAAGGTAGAGGTAAGGTTTATTTTCATCTCTTCCCCGATACCCTACTTATAAGTGGAATATCACCGGATATGTTTGTTTGTAACCACAAGAGGGTTTAATATTTTGGTTAATGGTTTGATCAATTTAGCCGGTTTTGAAACATGTTTAACTTTAATTAAAACCCAACAGAACCGAATTTAGAAGATCGTTAACCAAATCAAATTCTATATCGAACAAACTGAATAAATCGATCAGAAACCAAATAAACCGATAAAAGCTGATTAAACTTAATGGAATTACCCTCTCCTTTCTGCGCTTCCGGCTTTCGCGATCGCCCAGTCCATCAAGGTCTTCACCACCTGAATACCGGCGTTTCTTCATCATCGATCATCGTCTTCATCAGAATACCGGCGTTTCATCTTCATCATCGATTTTGGGTTCTCTCATATCGTCTCCTCTTTCTGCAATCGCAAAGTCTTTGCAACAGAAACTTCTTCACTTCAAATATACCATCGTTCTTCAAAGCGCATAAATTGAAAACAGATCCTTGGTCAGTTCCCTTCTGGAATCAATCGAGCAGCAAAAAAAAAAAGATCGTTTATCGAATATGAAAGAAAAGTTGACCCGCCAGGTGTTCGATCCAATGCCTCAATGAAGTGAAGCTAGCCGCCATGGGGTAAGGGGTTTTGTGGGGTTCCATTTAGAGGGTGGGCAACCTGCGGTTGCTGCCCTCCTTCGTCTTGTATAGAATTTACCAATTTTCTACCCCCCACAACTCATCTCGAGTTTGGTGTACCGTTAGTGTGTTTTTTCTTCAGTGGCATTTTTCCTACACGCATGGCTCCTGTGGGGGCGTCGGAACGGTAAGTTAGTGGGCCCTGTGCAAGGATCTGCTAGTGGCTTAAGGACCTGCCCTTTCAAAATTTTCCACGAATGTAAAGATGGCAAACCGGGGTCTGTGGGTTTTTTCCGCCTACTGGAACACATGCAAAGCACCCACCTCAAGACAGAATGCCGAAGGCTATCTTTGAAGGGGGCTATCTCCAAGGACTTGGACCTTTTTTTGGATGTTGCGGAGGTTCTTAGGGCAGGGGATAAATGGTTATGTGGAAAGTGCATGGTGATGCATGCACTCAGCAGGGGATGCAAGCATGATAATGAGGTCGTGTTGTTTGCCATAAACTCGGGGGATGTTGAAGATTTCATTGTTGGGATCCGGAAACCATGTCAAGTGGTGGTTGACACAAACCCACGTCACCCAGCAGGGCTCGGGGGTAAGGTTAACCTCCTTGAGCATGTTTTCGCCCTCCCTATTCAGACTGTTAAAAGCATTCCCCCAAGTTTTCGGTTGTTGTTTGCTCAGGTTCTAACAGGTGCTTTGTGCAAAGTGGTAGCGTCGCCAGGATCGGTCGACAATTGGGTCCAATTGCTTTTACTTCCGCGTTGCACCTTGCGGGTGGTTAGACCATCCTCCAGACAAGAGCGGAGATAAGGGAACAAGAAATCTATGCAGTGTAGTAACATCTTGCACGCGCTTACAGTTTGGAAAGATGGGTCTGGGTTTGATGACTTAGTCTCTTCCCTATTGGATAGCGTGGAGGAGACGGGGGCTCCTAGGGGAGAATGCAGGAGAGAGGAAGACAAAGAAAGGGACCCTAATATTAAGCAATGTCTTCGAAAAGTCAGGGATGGACATTTCACGGCTGCGGTTAAGGTCTTATGCTCTAGTGGAGTTGCCCCTCTAGGTGATTCGACCTTAAAAGCTCTTATTGATAAACACCCGGTGGTGCCGCCCCCATCCTCACCTTCCAACCCTTTGGCCCGACCCACTCCTGTTGTTGATGGGGAGTGTGTGCTCAAATGTATTCGATCCTTTCCTAAAGGGACGTCTTGTGGTAGAGACGGGATGCGAGCCCAACACCTGTTAGATGCTGTTGGTGGGGAGGGCTCTGTTACTTCCTCAGGTTTGCTTGCGAGCATTACTGAAGTTGTTAACTTATGGCTTGGGGGATCCTGCCCTAAGGTGCTTGCTGAGTTTGTTGCCTCGGCCCCCTCACTCTCTTATTGAAGCCTGATAAAGGAATTCGGCCTATTGCTGTGGGGGGTATTTGGCGAAGGTTAGTTTCCAAGGTGGCGATGAAGAAGGTCGGGAAAGAAATGACCCAGTACTTGGGTGACTATCAATTTGGGGTCGGGGTGCCAAATGGAGCAGAGGCAGTGCTTCACAGTGCAAACAGGTTTCTCAACTCGTTTCATGCAGATGGTTCTTTAGCCTTGCTTACTGTGGATTTCTCCAATGCTTTCAACACGGTCGACCGCACAACCTTTCTCCAAGAGGTTCATCAGCGTTGCCCGTCAATCTATCGGTGGGTCCAATTTCTTTACGCCCAGCCTGCTAGGTTATATGTTGGTAACGAGTGTATTGGGGCTACTACCGGAGTTCAACAAGGAGATCCCTTGGGGCCCCTTCTCTTTGCCCTTGCCTTACACCCTCTTATTCTCCGGGTTCAAGACCGCTGTAAACTTCCGTTTCATGCTTGGTATTTGGATGATGGGACGATTATTGGCAACGCCTCTGAGGTTGCTAAAGCCTTAGACATCATCAACGAGGGGGGGACATCTCTAGGGCTTTATCTCAACATTAAGAAAACGGAGGTTTTTTGGCCGACATGCGACAGGCGGAAAGTTCAGGATGGACTTTTCCCGAGAGGGATCGGTAGACCAGAGAAGGGGGTTAAGCTCCTTGGTGGAGCTGTTAGTCGGGATCCTAGCTTTATTGAGGAATTGGCAGGGCGGCGGGCCTCAGGGGCGGTTGACCTCATGAAACTCTTATCATGTCTGAGGGATCCCCAATGTGAACTCCTTCTGCTAAGGTCGTGCATGGGGGTTGCTAAGTTACTTTTTGGGCTGCAGACTTGTCAACCCCATTTGATAGAGGATGCGGCATCTTGGTTCGATGATGGCCTTAGAGAGGCTATAGAAGACATAGTAGTGGGTGGCGGCCCCTTCTTTGGTGACCTCCAGTGGCGTCTGGCATCTTTGCCTATGCGTTTAGGTGGATTGGGCCTCTTATCAGCTCGAGATGTTGGGGTTTATGCCTTTGTGGCGTCTAGAGCTCAATCTTGGGAACTACAAGATCATATCCTTCGAAACAGTGGGGTCGTCGGGCTTGACCCGGACTATCAGGAGGCGCTCGAACGCTTAAATGTCTCTCTCCCAGACTTGGATATTGGTGGTTTCTCTAACAAGGACACCGCCCCCTCGAAGCCACAAAAAACTTTGGCGAATGCTCTGTTTAGCAAAATCGCTCAAAGCCTGGGAGAAGCTTTTGATTTGTCACCCCGCCAGAAGGCGGTGTTTGAGTGCCTGAAGGGTCCCCATGCTCAGGAATTTTTGACCGTTATCCCGATTGAGGGGTTGGGACAATGCATGTCTGCAGTAGAATACAGATCCATTCTTAAATACCGGTTGATGATCCCTATGTACCCGGAAGATGAAACCTGCCCGATATGTCGTAAAGCTTGTATGGATAAATACGGGGAGCACGCAGTTCATTGTAAAGAACTCCCTGGGTTCAAATATTGACACGACTGGGTGCGAGATGTTTTGTGGGACATCCTAAGAAGAGCTGGGGTTTCTGCTAAGAAAGAGGCCCCTGTGAATTTCCTCACAGACCCTATGGAAGGGAGATCTACTCCGCGGCCAGCGGATCTGCTCGTCTTTGGCTGGGCTGGGGGGGGAACATGCTTGTGTAGACCTCACAGGGGTTTCCCCTTTGGTTGGTTTAAGGGAAAACGGGTTTGTGGCGGGACAAGCAGCAAGAAAGGCTGAATCAAAGAAAGTGGATAAGCACGCTAAAGCTTGTGCAGAGAACCAGCATGTCTTTGTCCCTTTTGCCTTTGATACTTTTGGCTCCCTAGCGTCAGAAGCTATCCACTTCTTGACGAGGATTCAACGGGCCATCCACAATAATTGTTCAACCCCAAGGGGGCATGAGTTTGTGTTTGGAAGATTAGGATTTGCAATTCAGAAAGGGTTGGCGGCGCAGCTTGTTGCCCGTCTACCTGCTGTTTTGATGTAACTTGTCAAGTTTTATATTGAATACAAATGGCTTTCCTGTTTCAAAAAAAAAAAAATTTGTTAACCAAATAAACTGATTTAAAAAAAAAATACAAAATCAACAACTAAATCAAAAACCAAATTCATAATTCTAATACGATTATAAACCAAATTGAATTCACAATTTGTTTCATTTTTTAAGTTACAGGTATTTTAGTTTTAAACATTTTTTAGTTTTTTTAAACACGACCTAATATATATAAAAGGAACCGGCGGGAAAGGAATTAAGAAATGCACTCACACGGGTCACGTGCGTCTCACATCCTTCATCTTCCCCCCAACCCAATCTAAATACCATAACCCCACCATACACAAAGAAAGCGATTCTTCGTGAATCGTGAAGCGCAAATTCTTTTGCGTTTTAAAATGCCTTTAGGTGTTTGAATTCCAGATCACCCGTTTATTTACAATCATAACCCCATATCCTATTTCTATTTTATTATATTTTTTATCCTTATTTATTTTTTTAAATCAGAAAACTTATTATTCACGCCAAATAATGACACACAAATTAAACGAAATTTCAAGATTTTGAATTACCTTCATAAATATATATATTTTTTTATTGTTTTAGATTTAATATGTCATTTTAAATATTATTATACCAGTGGTCTTGTTGTTATCAGGGTATGTATTCAAGATTTTGAATACTCTGTATGAGTGCTAAAATAAGTTCTATACAAATAAATAAAAACTCATAAATCGATAATTATTCAGGTAATAATTAGTTAATAAATAAAATAAAACTAAATTATTGTAATAAAATCGTATTTTTTACATATTAAAATTATTTTTGTTTAAAAATAATTTTATATATACAATATATATTAAAAAAATCAATATTTCATGCACCTCAAAAAATCATGTTTAGTGCGGTCGTATCTCCGGCACACTTAGAGCCAGATCTGGTTGTTATAACATCAACTAATATAAATATATCAGGCTTTTAATATGAAATATGTTACGCAACTTTATATATGGTTATTGTCAGTTTCAAATTGTAATGTAAAACATTATCATTCAAAAACCTTATACTAGACAAGTACCCCTCGAGATATTAACATTGAAATATTAAAGTCTCTTGTTTATAAAAATGTCAATTAAGAATGTGTTGGGTGCCACTTCTTTCATTGTTTTGAATATGAAACGTCTCCTGCTAACGTTTTTTTGAACGGCTTGGTAATTGATATCTAAAACATGATTTCAATCGTTTTTTTATCTGACGCTATGGGATGCATTTCCGAGCCCACCCTAGAAGAAACATTACAACTAGGTAAACCCATGACCTTATCTCAGTAAATACGCTTCAGCCTGAATTCAAACCAAGACCTCTTATAAGTGGCGGATCCAGGAATTTTTTTTAGTGGGTTCACTATTTTCCGACGTTTTAATTAAACAGAATCGAACATAAAAATTTTCGGGTCGGGTTGACGGTTTGGGTCTTGTACTGTTATTCACGTAATAACTGTGCGATATATTAAGTCAATGATTAAAATTAAAAAAACGTCGTCATTAAAAAGCTCAAAGGTACATATTTCTGAGCTCCAGACCAAGTGAGAATCAAGTGGGTCACGCGCCCTTGCTGGGTCTAAGGTGGCGGTCCTATATGCATTCAGCAGGCATTTGTTAAGGAGGCAATGCCCGTTGTAGGGTTCGGGCAACAAAATCGTTTTTTTGGATCTGATCCTATTGTTTAACTATTTCGAAATTTGTTTTTCCTACTAACGAGTCGAAGCACAGTGGGTTCCTGTGAATCCGCTGCCCTCTACCTATATCCGCCCATGCCTCTCGTAAAAAGTCAATGAAGTACTGTTAGGCTAAAAAACCTTTTGGTTTATTAATTAAAACACGAATTAATCTAATAAACTAGACGTGTCAAATAAATTAAATGTTAATCACTAAAATATAAAATAATTAATTAGAGAATTGAATAAAGAATTATCAAATGTTGCGTAAGAAAAAAAAAATTAAAGAATAAAATAAGATGATAAACTAAAATAAGCGATGGATTCAACAGTTAACACATATCTTAGAAACACTTTTTTTTTTTATAATTTCGAAATTATTATTAATTATATTTTACAACTCATTTATGGCACAAAATGCGTGAGTGAAATAGAGGAAAAGAGGGAAAATAATCACAACCAAAGATTTGAGAAAGGGTGCGATAGAGAGAGATATACAGCGGCATTGCTCACCGGAAAATCTTCTCCTCCGCCTTCATCTCCGACGCCGGATTTTCTTCCGATAACCTGCAAATCACCATAAGTTTCCTCTAATTGCAGGAATTAGGGCTTTGTATAAAGGAAGAATATATCAATGTCGAACAACAGGTGGAACTGGGAGGTGAGTGGTTTTGAGCCGAGGAAATCTCCGCCGGAGAAGCCACCGGTTGCTCATCTTGCCCGGAGATACTCGATCTCTACTCCGGCAATTGTACCACATTCCGACGCCATTAACAAACAGGCTGTTGCTACGAAGCTTCATAATTTGAAGGATAAGGTTAAGGTATATTATTAATTATTCGACTGCTGTGTTCATTTTTCAGTGTTCACTCAACGATAGTTTCATTTTGCTTCTTACGACACGTGTGTTGAAACGGAGGGAATATGGAGTGTATGTGTGGCTGTTCTGTATTATCTTTAGGTATTTTGAAGCATGTTATGGGTAGGTGGTATGCAAATTTAAATTTCTGTTTGGTCGGTGGTGCTAGAGTTAGAAACTTCTTGTCAGAGAAAGTTGTTATTACTATCTTGGTGTCTAGTAGCTTGTCATATTTTGTTTCTAACATGAATATGGTATGTGAAGTTGTGAACATGTGTAGATTAAGGGTATATGATTTTAATTTATGGATAATCAAACAACCTGGCTGAATTATTGAAAGATCTCAGTGTTACATTACACTGCTAAATGTATATGGAAGGACTAACATTTAAAGGATTGAATGCTATGTTTTGCAAAGTAAACCAGTGTAGTAGAGTTGTAGGTTATGTTGATCAGCCTGATAGTTTTGATGGTGCAACATACTGTTTGAAGTGTGTGTAATACACTGTTGTTATTTTACACTGAGATAGAGCATGGAGTATAACTTGCATTATATATGCAAAGCTTTTGTCCCAAAGATTGAGACAAACCTGGAAATCGTCCAACATGAAACGACCATAACAAAGATGTGGGATTGAGTATCAACTGAACCCATCTATCCTTGCATTTCAAATCTAAGTTGACAAATTATGCGGGACATGCCTCTTGAATCAATTCATCTTTTAGTAACTTTGTCTCAAATACAAAACCAAATGTTTTGGTGATAGCATATTAGCATCTCATGGTTATTTTATGTCAATGGTGAAGATAAGATTTAAGTACACGAGGTTGTTTCTTTCATTAAGGTTCATGTCTGGATGTGAATCATAGAATTTTACTGCTAGGTATTAGTATGATACAAACACATGGTACTCTTCAATTGAACAACTTAAAACTAACAGAAGCGAGTGTGAGCACACAATCCCTTCAGGAAACTGTACAGCTGTCATTAAATTACCACAAAAATTGCTAGTTGGCCATTGTATTTGTTTACTTGGAATAGCTCCAAGATGACATTATCATTAGCTGGTCATTAGTCACCTCATTTGATAGATACATGTTCAAATGGGTGTCTTTCTTACACATTTTAGACCAGTGCCTGAAGATTATCATTTTAGAAGGATTCTTAAGGATTCTGATATATTAACTGGTGAAAGTGATCACTCCTGTAAATTCTATTGAGGCGTGATTCTAGGTAAACCATTTGAATGCAATAAATGCAGTGATAGCTAGTAGGCATTTTAGAACCATTAAGTGATGGAGAGTGTGCTGGTAAAAGCCAAAAGGGTATAGAAGGTATGCTATGATATTATCTGCTTATTTTTTATTTTTTATAAAATCTTAATCAATCCATTGTTTGGTTTATTATGATAACAATGATTGAAAAGGGAGATTGTTGTCTTTCTTCTTTGGTAAATGATAGTCATTTGTTGTTTCGTTTATTGATATGATCTGACTTAATGAGATCAGCATGAATAGACTGTTTGGTTTTGTGGCGTCTTTGGTCGGCCCTAATCCTAATGGGTTAAATTAGGCGCATTGCCTAATTAATGTTTTTCTTAATCCCCAAGTTTATTTAGCTTATAAATAGATGGCTGGGCATTTTAATTTTCTTGTAGCACCTGAAATAATATAAATGCTATTGCATCGCATCCCCTGGACATAGGTCACCTTGATTGAACCACGTTAAATCATTGTGTTCATTACTCGTGTACTGTTTGCCATTTTAGTGCATGTGGTGATACCCCAACATAGGTGAATAAAAACATTAAGTTAATCTGTTAATGTAATTAACAGTCTAGGCAATATAGTTTTTCAACATGGTAAATGCACAAAAGGTGGTAATTATATGCCAATAGTGGTAACTATCATGCTCTGTAGTTGACTGTCTTGTGATTGTTATGCAGTAACTTTTTTTTTTGAGTTATCATATGCCAAATTGGCAAAATTATTATGCTACATTGACAGCATGCAAGAGAAGATTATGTGGAATTGAGACAAGAAACCATTGATCTTCAGGAATACTCTAATGCAAAACTTGATCGAGTAACACGATATCTAGGTGTTCTTGCTGATAAGACTCGTAAGCTAGGTATGCATATGTTTCAGTTTAATTTCTATTTTTATTTTTTAAAATATGTACTCTACAATTCATTTGATATAACAGGAGTTCAAACTGAATTGCTGTTATGTTAAATTGTTAAGTATTATTCAAAATTCTAAAGCATCACTTTTATTTTCTGCTCTGCTCAGTTTGTATCTCATTTCTTTATGCTAACAGTTTCAATTGAAGTTCACTAATAATTTATTTTTTCTTACTCATTTTATTTTTTTAATTCTTAATTATCTTTATTCTAGCTGATAAGTGGTATGCACCAATAATCTCATTAATTTCAGATCAGGCTGCTCTTGAAGCTGAAGCTAAAGTTGCTCCACTTATAAATGAGAAGAAACAGTTATATAATGAGCTATTAACTGCCAAAGGTATTTTTATTGTTTCAATTTAGGATTATCTTCTATTTTTTGTACTCTAATGTACATCAATTTTGTGCAAGATATAATAAGCTTAGTTAATATTATCTGCAATTAGATTATACTAGTACTTTAGTTTACACAGTACTAGAAAAATTACTTGCATCATGACATGCTTTCTAAATACCTCTTTATTTAAAGAAATTCTATTGTGACATAATGTGACTGATGGAAAGTGACTACCCAATTGCCAAATATTGGTCAAATCCAGTGTTGTAAAAATCGCTAGGCGCTAGTCGGGCGGTGAGGTAGGGACTAGCGATTAATCGGGATTAATCGGATTAGAATTTTATATGTATTTTTTCAAAATTATATACATTTATACAAAATTTTATACATAAAATTTCAAATATTTAAAGATTTTAACCTTTTAATTGTTAATTTATATGCTAATTAATATCTATTTTATTTATTTTTATCTTTTAAAAAGCCCATTTGTTAAAATCCAATCCATATGTTAAAACTCAGTCCATTTGTTTAAAACCCAGTAAGAAAGAAAAGTAGTAAACCATAGTCGATTGAATTCAACACTCTAAAAGTTTGAGGCTTTGAGCCGATGGTCCTTGAATTGACTTCGATCTATAGCGGGCTAGCAACAAGCAAGAGCCGATGTTCGATCTGTAGCAGCCTAGCAGGAGCTGATGTTCGATCCACGACTTCGATTGACTTGGATTTTGCAGTCGATCGGGAGAGTTAAGGCCTATCGGGAGTTGGGAACGCAAGAAAAACCCTTTTTTTTGGGCTTTGGCCAAAAATTTGGGATTTTGGACCGATTTTTTTTAACTAAAACCGATTATTTCCGATTCCCGACTAGCACCGATTAGGACCGACTAGGGCGACTAGGACCGACTACCGATTAATGGGGCGACTAGCCTAAAATTAATCGATTAGGGGCCGATTACCGATTAATCCCGATTAATCGGCCGCCTAATCGCGATTTTTACAACACTGGTCAAATCTGGTTTGGATATATCCAATATGGGTAAAATAGTTATTTTCGTAAAAAAGTTTGTAAAGGTTGAACATAGTCAACATACCAAGTAACTCTTAAGCTAGTACATATGAAGCATTACTATTTAATCAGGCAGCTTCATCCTGGTATTTGTTATCTTTTAATCTGAATGCATATTTGGTTCTTCCATAACTTTAGGAAACATAAAGGTCTTTTGTCGAACAAGACCACTTTTTGAGGATGAAGGCACATCTATTGTTGAATTTCCTGATGATTTTACTATACGAGTCAATACTGGTGATGATACTGTGTCCAACCCAAAAAAAGATTATGAATTTGATAGGGTTTATGGACCACATATTGGTCAAGGTATGCCACATTGTACATTTGTACCAGACATGTTTTGATGCAATTTGTATAATTTGTTATTTATGTTATCTAAACATATGGCATTTTTTGGCCTGGTAGCTGAAGTTTTCACAGATGTTCAACCATTTATTCAGTCAGCTTTGGATGGACATAATGTATCTATATTTGCTTATGGGCAAACATGTTCGGGAAAGACTCATACAATGGTCTGTTTCATTTTTTTTTGACCATATGCATGAATTTTGCTTTTTATGGGCATAATGTATCTATATTTGCTTATGGGCAAACATGTTCGGGAAAGACTCATACAATGGTCTGTTTCATAGTTTTCAACCATATGCATGAATTTTGCTTTTTATTAGTTTATTATGGTTATGCAATTGATATGGCTGTAAAGTTAATTAGATGTGTGGTAAACTAATTCTTTGTGTCTTCTTAAACATTAAAATTATTTTCATTTTAGTTGATGTGACTTAACCCCTTTCAGGAAGGTTCTAGCCATGATCGTGGTTTATATGCCAGGTGCTTTGAAGAGTTGTTTGATGTGTCAAACTCAGATACAACTTCAACTTCTCGATTTAATTTTTTTGTAACAATCGTTGAGCTTCATAATGAGCAGGTTTTTTTCCCTCTTTTTCCTTTTTATAACTTTTTTTTTGAAAATTTAATTATACTAATAATGCAAATCTAACAAAGGTTTTGATAATTTGCTTGTGTTCTATAGATTCATGATTTGTTGTTGAAGTCTGAGAACGGTCTGTCAAAGGTCAGGTTGGGTTCACTAGATTCTTTTGTGGATCTTGTGCAAGAAAAGGTTGACAATCCACTAGACTTCTCCAAACTCATTAAGAAGGCGCTTTTAAGTAGAAGTGGTGACAAGACCAAGATTAATAATTCTCATCTGTATGTGTTTGATTTCTTGATTTATTTTTTTAATAGTTTGTTTTCATTCATCGTGTTTTGAACACACAATATCATGATTATGTGTTATAATAAGGATATAAGCTTTTCTTATCCAGTTATCCAATTGACCATTTTCTTCTTATGAGTCATATTGATGAATAGGGCCACATCTTATATTACACCCACTTTGTACGCTCCTAGACATGAAAAAAATAGAAACTCAGTTTAAGATTTAATATTACTAATTCATTTAGAATGCCATGTATGTTTATAGTTTACAAAAGATGTTGCAATCTTATTTCTTGAAAAGAGAAGTACTATGATACCAAATCTTAAGAATTAAGAAACAGTCCAAAGTGTTTGGGTTAGTCAGTTGATGCGTATTCGCTAAACTACTATGAAGTATTTTGATCAAGCTTAAAGAGTCCTAGATGGCTAACACTTTAATTGGTATTTTGATCATAGTCACATAAATCGTTCATAAGGCCGCGATCCACGTATTGGTACGCACTGTACCCAAACGGAATTCGATTGCGATTTGGTTCGCTCCGGTTCGTCGACCCCCAACTAACTGGATCGTCGACTTCAATCACAAGCGTCGTTGACTCCAATCGCCCAGTTTGTCGACTTCGTTCAATGGAATTCCCGAGTTTCTATTTTCTGGAACATCGAATTTTACCATTTTGGTATGTCGATTTTCGATTAATCGAATTTCATGTTCCCCATTCTTTCAATTGGGTCTATAAAATCAACCAATTCACGTTCCCCATTCTTGGTGAATTCAGGTTCCCCATTCTTCTTCCCCATTCTTGGCAGATTCACGTTCATGATTCACGCTCCCCATTTTTAGGTTTTTTATATTTTAATGTGGATTTATGTTACTACATTTACCCATTTACCCTTATAGTTAAAGTTATATTAAAACTTACCTTTATGAAAGTTAAAATTATGTTATAACCCTTAGAGTTATAATTTTGATAAAAACCTATCCTAAACTTCATTTAATTGATTTATTTGTTTTATCTACTTTTAATTATGAAATTATATATTTTATGTTATGATTACCGTACTGGATATAAATGGTACATCGTACCGAAATGAACCTACCCCCCTTTGTACCAAATTCGTTGAGCCTAGCGAACCGCGTACCCGAACTGCGTTTTCGGTCAATTTGACATCCGACTAACTTTTCTGCTATCTACTTTGAAATATTTCTAACTTTATGTTTTTTTCTTTGATAAACTTGGAGCTAGAAATGCAAGAATATGATTGATTGTTGGACTAATCTTCTAATTATTTATTAGTTATAAGGGTTAATTAGTGAAGTTTATTTTATTTGTTTAGAGTCTTAGAGTTATGGGCAAAATTTATTAGGAATAGAGTTTAATTTAGACGTGATAGAGTTTACTTGGGAGTCAGGTTTATTTATATTATAAATAGAGGGTTGGTTCTCTATTATTTGTCAGTCTTTCAATTAAAATCTTAGAATTGTGGAAGGTTTCTACAAAAATCTATTGTGTTTATTGATTGATTGGATTCAATTGGTATCAGAGCTTATCAAGCTCGTACCAGTGATTCAGAAAACGAAGAATGAAGATCAACGCCAGGTTCTTTGAGAAGCAACAGTCCCTCGATCAGCAATTACTTATCAGTTTGTTCAGAGGCTGATCAGTTTTTGATCAGCAAAATTTGCTCTGATCTAACAACAGCATCTTTTTGGTCAATTAGCAACAGTGAATCAGAAGATAGCAGAAAAGTTAGTCGGATGTCAAATTTTCAATACATTCTCAGCTGAGAACAACAGGGGCTGAAGGGGTCGCTAAGCAACCAGGGAGACAGAAAAGCAGTGCCTTGTCGTGTTGGTGATCAATAGCTGGGGCAGATTGATAGAAACTGGATATTCAATTAAACAAAAAGGAGATACAACTGATAGTCAACCCGATTCGAGATGGGTGATTCTCCAAAATACGATTACAATGTGAAACAAACAAGATTCAAGACACCTAAACTAAACTAGAACATTCATATTTAAACTAAACTTCTAACAGCAGTTACTCCTCCATTTCCCCCACTTACTCCTGCTATTTCTCTAACTCATTCCCCACTCTCTGACCAACTTTGACTATTGGATTCGTATCAATACATCCCTCCTGGACAAGCGACTTGTCCCCAAGTCGATTTAACTGAACATGTAATTCATTAGTATACAACTGAAACGGTTCAATAGTAAAATGGCTAAACGTAGCTGGAGGTTGAAGATCAGGTGGAATTCCTTTCAGCTTGTATTCCTTACCACTAATGGTAAACTTTAGAAACATTTCATTCCAATTTGCTTGAACCGTATTAAGCGTTGCCAACCATTGTATACCGAGTACCACATCAGCTCCTCCTAATGCAAACGGATAGAAATCTTGGGATAACTTTAAGTCCAACAGCTGTAAGGAAAGGTTCTTGCAAACCTGATTGCAACGAATAACATCACCATTCCCGATTTGGACGCCAAATGGAGAAATGAAATGGGTGGTGAGCTGCATATCACGAACCAATTTATCCGAAATGAAGTTGTGTGTGGATCCACTATCAATCAAGATCAATACTTTAGCCGTACCTAAGATACCTTGAAGTTTCATGGTAGTAAGGACAGATTGGCCAAACAACGCATGAAAGCTAATCTTAGCGAATTCAGCATCATCTTCATTTCCTGTTGCTTCTCCTCCTTCGTCCGCCGTTTCTAGAAGCTTCAAAGTCCTTGTTTTACAACGATGCCCAGGTCCGTATTTATCCCCACATCGAAAACATTCCCCACGAAGATAACGACCCTGTTTTTCAGCATCAGAAAGACGAGTTTCTGCTGATTTTTGGGGCACATTAACCGAAGACAGAGTGTTGGAGGCTTTTGAAGTTACCTCTGTTGTAACAGAAGCCAATTCAGTAAAGTTATTTCCCGATTTCGTATGAGTAACTTTGGATTCAAATTCCAAAGCTATACTCATTGCTTTGTAAACTGTTCTTGGTTTGTGAATGCGGACATCAGCTTTGAGTTCCTCCTTCAATCCATTCAGAAAAACGCCTAATAAACAATGATCAGGCCAGTTTGTTACTCGAGATGACCGTTTGGCGAATTCTTGCCTATACTCTTGAACCGACCCCGTTTGGCGAATGCTACAAAGGTGCTCGTCTGGGTTCTGAAACTCTGCAGGGCCGAAATTTCTTTGGAATGCATGCACGAGTTCCTCCCAAAATTGGATAGGCTGATCGGTTGAAAGCCATGAAAATAAATCCAGTGCATCTCCCTCCAAATGCATGGAAGCCACATCCACTTGCTCCTCTTCTGGAATCTGGTAATAACGAAAGTATTTTTCTGCCTTGAGAACCCATCCCCGTGGATCCCCGCCGGTGAAGATCGGAAAATCGATTTTGTTGTAGGGTCGGAAATGGCGGTTATCTTCAAACCGTCCGGCGCCGATTCCTTTGCCCTTCGCATTGTCTGAATGATTCTTGAGCGCAGCTACATCAGCTTTCAAGCTTTCGAAGGATGATGCAATCGCGGCTAACTGCTCGGCCACTGGATCGGGATTTGTACCACTACCTTCACTTCGAGTTTGTACCATTTTCCTGGCAATGGAACCAAATGATAGAAACTGGATATTCAATTAAACAAAAAGGAGATACAACTGATAGTCAACCCGATTCGAGATGGGTGATTCTCCAAAATACGATTACAATGTGAAACAAACAAGATTCAAGACACCTAAACTAAACTAGAACATTCATATTTAAACTAAACTTCTAACAGCAGTTACTCCTCCATTTCCCCCACTTACTCCTGCTATTTCTCTAACTCATTCCCCACTCTCTGACCAACTTTGACTATTGGATTCGTATCACAGATTGATCTGGGAGGTGTTCGCGAGTGTTCCGATCAGTTAGATATTTTTCCGCTAGTTCAAACGCAAAAAGAATGGCTGTTAAAGAGGCTGTGATGACTGTACCTGCACAACAGATGGGTTCTATGAGCTACCAGTGCCTGATTCTGACAAAAACAAATTATCCGGTGTGCTCAATAAGGGTTAGAATGATCATGGATGCAGGTATGGGATGCTTTGAAGACAAAATTTCTAGGGGTGGATCGGGTAAGAACAACTAGGTTACAAACTTCGAGACGGGAATTTGGAAATCTTAAGATGATGGACGATGACTCGGTTGATGAATTCACTGGAAAATTGTGGGGGTTGGTGTCAAACGCGAAAGGTCTTGGAACTACTTTTGAAGGGCAACTGGTGAGAAAACTATTGGACTCAATGCCTAGATTGTTCATTCAAATCGTGGCATCAATTGAATAGTGTTTTGAGTTGGATAACATGAAATTCAATGAAGCTGTTAGAGATTGAAGGCCTATGAGGAGCGTATCAAAGAACCAGATTAGGGAGGAGCTCCACATAGTAAGTTGCTATTGTCAAAGTATGATGGAAAGGTAAAGGTAAACGGCATTTTTTGTGAGCATTGTGGCCAGGGCGGTCAAGGAGACGCGGTCAAGATGGAGGTCGCAAGGCTGGTCAAGAAAGGGATGGTTGACTTGAACAAAACAGAGGCCAAAGGGCTAGAGAGGCAAGAGTCATCTACGGTGTTTCAAGTGTAACAAACTTGGACATTATGTGTCAGAATGTCGTAATTGGGAAGAAAAGAATGAAAAGGTTAAGTTGAACCAGATGAAGGAGGATCAAATACCGTTGCTTTAATGAATAATGGGGTTACAAGATTAGGGGGTGACTGTTGGACTAATCTTGTAATTATTTATTTGTCATAAGGGTTAATTAGTGAAGTTTATTTTATTTGTTTAAGAGTCTTAGAGTTATGGGCAGATTTTTTAAGAATAGAGTTTGATTTAGATTATAATTATGGTGATATAGTTTGCTTGGGGGTCAAGGTTTATTTGTATTATAAATAGAGGGTTGGTTCTCTATCATTTGTAAGTCTTTCAATTAAATAAAATCTTAGGAGTCATGGAAGGTTTCCACAATAATATTTTGTGTTTATCGATTGATTGGCTTAATTGAAATCTTTAACAAGTCAAATTTGGTGTCAATAAAAATATGGTTGGAATCTCACATATATATTATCATAGAATCTTCCATAAGGAGGGATTTATGCTGTTTACTTATCGTATGGATTCATCAAACAGTATGGTAACAAAAGTGGATTCTGTCAAAAAATTTGCGTAAAACAGCTTATCTAGAAATAGCTTTCTTGTCTAAATTTAGCTGTTCTGTTTTGTATATTTATAATTCTTTCTATTACGTTCATTTTGTAGGTCAACAACTTAAAAAGTTTTTGCTTTGCTATCTTTTCACAGGATAATCACCATACATATATATTATGACAATTTGATCACTGGTGAAAATATATATAGCAAGCTTTCTCTTGTTGACTTGGCTGGAAGTGAAAGCCTAGGTCTGGAAGATAACGACGGGGAGCAGACAACAGATATGCTACATGTCATGAAATCACTTTCTGCGTATGTAATAAATTTGTTTATGTTAAAAAGCCATTAGCATCATAATTTTTTTTTTTGATCTGAGATCTTGTAAGCAGCAACTGTTTTAATGTAGATTGGGAGATGTGTTAGCTTCCTTGACAGCGACAAAGGAATATGTTCCTTATGAAAACTCTATGCTTACAAAAGTTCTTGCTGATTCACTTGGTACTCCTAAAAAATACTTGTTATTTCATATAATATTGCTTATTTACTTCTGATGCATGTGTTTTTTTTAATTGTTTTGTCATCCTAGGTGGAAGCTCAAAAACCTTGTTGATTGTAAACATATGTCCTAATGTTTCAAATTTACCTGAGACACTATCATCTCTGAATTTCTCTGCTAGAGCCAGAAACATCATACCGAGTCTTGGAAACCGAGATACAATTAAAAAGTGGAAGGATGTTGTAAGTTGGCAAATTCTCTTTCTGAAAAACTAAAATCAAAAATATGCATTTTCTGTGGTTGACCATATTTACAATTCATTATGTAGGCAAATGATGCTCGCAAGGAATACTATGACAAAGAAAAAGAAAATCTTGACCTGAAGCAGGAGGTTGCGGGTCTAAAACAAGCACTTAAAGTTGCAAATGATCAATGTGTGTTACTATTTAACGAAGTTCAGAAAGCCTGGAAAGTTTCTTTCACGCTGCAGTCAGATTTAAAGGTTTTTGAATTTTACTTGTTTTTGGTAGAATTTTAAGTGTGTTGTATATATATTATACTTCAAAATGTGCTATATTCCTCTTAACATAAAACTCTCTTATATAGGCTGAAAACATTATACTTGCTGAAAAGCATAAGATAGAGAAGGATCAAAACAATGATCTGAGAAATCAAGTAGGCCCATTACTACAGCAAGTGCAAGACCAGAAATTGCAAATACAACAACATGATTCAACAATTGAGTCTTTACAGGTTGTTTATCTGTTTTTGAACTTTTTCATTATCATAATTTCATCATCTCTCTGATTTGCATAAAAGTTTTTTTTTTATTGTGTTCCGTAATGATTTCCTTATAGGATCCAGCACTTTTAATTAATGAGAATAACAATTGATGAAAGAAACAGTTGGTCCCTATTGATTTGGTTAATATTCTTTACATAGGAAACCTGCTTTTTTCTAATCATTAGAACATAAACACTAAGCCTGACTGTGGCCCATGAACAAGTATAACATATTGCTATGTTATGATAATTGGACCCACATAATTCTTTCGTCATTGTTTCTCATTCATCGTGTGAGTTCTCTATTGGTTATATATTTGAAAAAATTTGGAACTCACTGTTTTGCAACATCAAGTTCCATTCTCTTGTTGTAGTTGTTTTACTTTCAAAAAAAAAATTGTTTTTTACAAACTTGTAGCTCTAGGATTAGCAAAAAAAGGAAAAGGAGCTAGCCTTACATGTGATAAAGTAGACTAATAAACAATAAAATTACAGTTGCATAAAATTGTATAATTTTGCTTTTCAACTTATGATATCTGAGCATCTTTTGTCTTCAATCTTATGTTGCAGGCAAAACTAAAAGCAATGGAGGCACAGTTAAATGCCCTTCAGTCGAGTGAGACTAAGTCCAAAACCAGCTCAGACTCAACAGAAGGCATGGAGTCTGCTGCTGTTACCAAGAAACTTGAAGAAGAACTCCTGAAACGTGATGCCCTAATTGAGGTATAAATGCTTAAGTTAAAAGTTAATCACAAAAATGACATAAATGATTAAGTTAAAAGTTAAGAAATGATTCATTGCTGGACAAAAATGAACTGTTTAGAATCACACATGCAAGAATCAGTAGGCATAATTATCTTTGTTCTCCTTCCTTCAAAAATCAAAATTTTATTGTATGGTGTTCTTGTTACAAATTTTCTGTTGTGGTATAATCTTTCTCAGAGGTTGCATGAAGAAAATGAAAAACTTTTTGAGCGATTGACAGAGAAGGCGTCTTCAATCGGAAGCCAACAGGTTATTATTTTTTTCTGGCGATTTTCCCACCTAAGATTTCTTGTGAATTTCTCACTTTTTTTTCCAGACATTAGGAGCGCCTCCAAAAAATCTAAATCAGTCTTCTGACCTTGGAAGGTGAAATCAATATATAAGTCTGTAATTAATTTTAATATGTTTTCTTTCTGCAATTAATCTAAAACTATTTTGCTATATTTGGTTTATCAACATGACAGCAATAATAAAGACGTTGCAATGGATGTTGTACCTTTCTCGGCTGAAAAAAAGACTGACGGCACTCTTGCTTTAGTCAAATCTGGTCAAGACAAGATAAAGTCAACCCCAGCAGGGGAGTATCTTACATCTGCTCTAAATGATTTTGACCTGGAACAATATGATGGTCTGGCAGCTATTTCTGACGGGGCAAATAAGCTACTAATGCTGGTATGATTGTTTTTATTTTTTTGAACTTTGTAATCACTTCATGTATTTCTATATTTTCAGTTTAACTTTTAGGTAAACGTGATCCGAATTGTGCAGGTTTTGGCTGCTGTTATTAAAGCAGGTGCTTCACGAGAACATGAAATACTTGCTGAAATAAGAGATGCAGTTTTTTCATTTATACGAAAAATGGAGCCACATAGAGTGATGGACACCATGCTTGTTTCCCGTGTTAGAATTTTGTATATAAGATCGTTGCTTGCCAGGTCACCTGAGCTGCAATCTATCAAGGTGACAGATGTCACTAATCTATTCATTAAAGCACTGTTGTTGATTCCTTCTATCGATGGCAACATTGTTATATGGTTGTGTTGATCAAGTTGGGTGACATGCCAACATTGGTTGTGTAATTTTTGGTCTGGCAGGGTCAACCTTTCACCTTTTTATGTTCAACATTTTAATTTTTGGTATAAAATAATGTATGAGGTACTATGCACTAAAAATTCACTCTGGGCAACTTTCGACCTGTTGAACCATTTAATATGTTTTCTTGTTACCTAAACTTTTTGAGATAAAACATAGTCCGAATAGTCATAGTCCTTAATAAATAACTGTTAAAATTTTAGGTTCCTGCGGTTGAGAGATTTCTAGAAAAGCCTACTATTGGTCACAGCAGAAACTCAAGCAGAGGTAGCAGCCCCGGAAGATCTCCTGGGCGTTATGATCCCACCATTAAAAATGCTCTAATAGTTGATGGCCAGATGCAAGGATTTAGGGTAAATATCAAACCAGAAAAAAAGTCAAAATTATCATCTGTTGTTCTCAAGATACGTGGAATCGATCAGGTATGAATTCCAGAAAAGAAGAATTATTCTCCATTGCATTAAGTAAAAAACGACACCACTAGATGAGAATTATTTTGGACAGGAATCATGGAGACAGCATGTTACAGGTGCTAAGCTTAGAGAAATAACTGAAGATGCTAAAGCATTTGCAACAGGGAACAAAGCTCTTGCTGCTCTTTTTGTTCATACGCCAGCTGGAGAGCTGCAGCGCCAGATCAGATCATGGCTTGCGATGAATTTTGACTTTCTTTCGGTCAGTGGTGTAGATGCTGTAGGTGGGGTTACAGGTCAATTGGAGCTTCTTTCTACTGCAATAATGGATGGTTGGATGGCTGGGCTTGGTGCTGCAATGCCTCCCATTACTGATGCACTTGGGCAACTGTTAGTAGAGTATGCAAAGCGAGTTTATAATTCTCAATTGCAGCATCTGAAGGTGAACCCTAGAGAATCTTTTCTCATTTACGTACAATTTTTTAGTTTACAACTATGTGTCTAAATTAACCTTTAGGGAGGTTACACAGTGATAAGCACTTGAGTCCTTTTATCAAAGGTCTCAGCTTTCATTGGCTTTTTGCCTTTAACCACCTTGAAGGTCACCTGTCCAGTGTAAGCTGCACTATACTTTGATTTCATTTGATGATGGATATTGACGGGGTCAAGTGAGCTTTCTTGTAACAAGTTTCCGCCATGACAGAAAAAAAAAACTCTGTTCCAATATATACTCTTTTTTAAAATATGTGTATACATGTGTGTGTGTCTTTAGGATATTGCAGGTACATTAGCAACCGAGGCCGCAGAAGACGCAGCACAAGTAGCAAAACTCCGTTCAGCTCTGGAGTCTGTTGATCACAAGAGAAGAAAGGTAAACCTGTTACCTTTTATTTTATTTATGTATTTTATTTTGTCTTGTGAGGTGATGTTTTATGTTTAAATGCTTTTTATCTTTATGCTAATAAACTGTGTTATATTGTGATCAGATTCTGCAACAGATGAAAGGTGATAATGCATTACTAACATTAGAAGATGGTGGTTCACCAATCCGGAACCCTTCCTCTGCTGCTGAAGATGCCCGGCTCGCATCTTTAATTGCTCTTGATAACATTCTAAAGCAAATCAAGGTTCTTAATTAGATATAATTTTCTATAAATTAAGTAACATTGAATAGAATAGTTTACTCACATTTAATCAACTCTAAATCTGACAGGAAATAAAGAGGCAATCTTCGGTTAATATAATGAGTAGAAGTAAGAAGAAGGCCCTCATAACATCATTAGATGATCTTTCTGGACAATTGCCTTCCTTGCTAGAGATTGACCATCCATGTGCTCAGAGGCACATTGCAGATGTGCGCCGTGTTGTAGAGGTAAGATGTATGTTTAAAAGTAATAAGTCAAAACTATGGTTGTTAACGAGCCTAGCTGAATCCGAGCATTTAAACTTGAGCTCTCTTCGTTCCGAGCTCTTTATCTAAAGCTCAAGTTACTCGCTAATAATTTATAATTTATTAAGCTTGATCTCAACTCGTATATTATTTATTAAATATTTAATTTATCTATATATATATATATATATAGGGAAGTGTTCAAATAATAACTCACTCTTAAAGCAATAACCCAGATAACTTTGGCAAGATGAATCCGAATCTTGAATTTTTTTTTTAACATCATTGTAACACAATTAGAACACTATGTTCTTTTATGAGTCTGTGAAAATTCATCACTGTTTAAGAGATATCATCGTTGTAAGTTTTTGATTTACAGCACTGTAACTGTTTTAGGCCCAAAACTTACAATGATGTAAACTCTCAAACAGTGATGAATTTTCACAAACTTATAAAAGAACATAGTGTTCTAATTGTGTTACAATGATGTTCAAAAAAAAATTCAAGATTCGGCTTCATCTTGCCAAAGTTATCTGGGTTATTGCTTTAAGAGTGAGTTATTATTTGATCCCAATCCTATATATATATATATATATATATATATATATCTAAATTTTAATTTTATATACATAACAAAAATATATATTTTGTTATTTTCATGATAATTTTTTGTATAATAATTTTATATTATGTAATCATATATATCATATAACATAAAATTACCATGCTTATATCATTAGTAGGCTTATTACTTGAAAGTCAAACTCTGTATGTAAAACACTGGCTCGAGCTTGTTCATCAAATGAGCTTTACAAAAGGCTAGAGGTTTAAAAATGATTTGATTTGAGCTTTTAGCAACGAAATCTTATGTAGCTAACAATCGGCTCAGCTTGATAACACCCGTCATGATAGCCAGGTTGGGTTGACATGGTATTAACCATTTTATTTTATTTATTTATTTATTATTGTTATGTTTTTTTTGCAGTCTATTGTTGAGGAGGATGATAAGTTTCAAGGGACATCAAGGGCTGCTTCAGATGAACTTTTAAGTGCTGAAACTGACGTGGCACAGTGGAATGTGCTGCAGTTCAACACTGGGTCCACGACCCCTTTTATCATCAAATGTGGAGCAAACTCACATTCTGAACTGGTAATCAAAGCAGATGACAGGGTTCAAGAACCAAAAGGTGGTGAGATTGTTAGGGTTGTTCCAAGGCCTACGGTTCTAGAGAATATGGGCTTAGAGGAGATAAAAGAGGTGTTTAGTAAACTACCAGAGGCTCTGAGCTTGCTTGCACTGGCTCGAACCGCAGATGGAACCAGGGCTCGATATTCTAGACTATACAGGACCCTAGCCATGAAGGTTCCAGCCCTGAGGGACCTAGTTGGTGAGCTTGAGAAAGGTGGTGGGCTTAAAGATGTCAAGTCATGAAGTCAGACTTTTTGTGAATAAGTTTTCATTTAATGTTATTATTATTGACTTATGTTTATATGATTATATATATATATATGTATGTATGTGTCAATGTGAGGCTGTAATTTACTGCAACGGCTATATTTTCTTTTGAGAAACACTTTCCTTGGTTTGTATTCTATAGGTGTGTTTTGGTAAAGTAGATATTAACCTGAGATGTTATTAATTTATTTTGACATGATGAGAAACTCTACTTACACTTTCACATATTTGAGTACGAGACAAGATGTTCATATTAATAATTTCTTGATCCATTAAAATGAAATATAAACTTAATCAGGTGAGGAATTATTAGTTAGTTTCTCCTGAAAAATTAATTTTTGAGGTGCTTTTTAATGTTTATGGAATTTGTTCAACTAAGATATATAACAAAATTAAAATAAAGTTAAGGGTTGTTTTGTAAACTAAAACAATCTGCATTACAATAATTTAATTGCAATCTTGTGTATTAAAATTATAAAGAACCGAAATAAGTTCCTGAATTTTCACCCCGGTGATGAAATATAGTGTACTGTATAGGTGGCTAAACCGGGTTTTTTTGGAACCGGTTCCGGTTTTGGCCGGTTCCAACCGGTTTTTTGCCGGTTCCGGTTTCGGCCGGTTCTAATTTGGGTTTGACCGGTTTAAGAGTGGAACCGATTCCGGTTTTTCTGGTTCCGGTTCCAATTTCTATGAAAACCTGGAACCGCCCGTACCCACCGGTTCAGGTACGACTGGTTCTGGTTCTAGGTTTGGTTCCTCGGTTCCGGTTCCGGTTCCGGTGGCCACCTCTAGTGTACTGGGTGGTCTATGAAACTCTATGATTACACTGATTGAATTTCCATAATGCAGGATCTTTTTGAGATCACACCTTATGACCTCTCCTTTATGCTGATAAAAATGAGGAGGTTCACTTTTCTGTGGCATGGGATGTCGGTGATGTGTTTGAATGTCATGGTCACAGCCTAACCGGCGGTGATTGTTGGTGGGATGGTATTTGAGTTGGGTTATGGTCCTATTTAATGGTTTAAACAAGCTGAACTACTTGTGAGGTATTTAAGATCAGTTTGCTAAAAGCTTGAATCAACTGAGCTTGGAAAAATTTGACCTTACATTGGTGTTCATCTAATAAACGAAGATCAAGTCTAAGCTTCACATCAAACTTGTCTAGGCTTGACATCCTATCTGTATAACTTTTATTTAATATATTAATATGAAACAATGAAAGAATATAAATTATATTATATGAAAAAGGTATAATCATAAATATACAGAAATTATATAAATACATAAAAATAACATAACTGATAAATAATACACAAGCAACTCAAGCTTGAAAATCTATTCACGAGTCAAGCTCAAACTTTAAAAATAACACTCTAAACAAGCCGAACTCAAGCTTCTGGTTAACAACTTAGCCTGAGTTAATAACTCACAAGGGAGGGTTCCGTTTACGAGTTTTGGACTAGCACTTAATCCCTACAACCTAAAAATAAATACTTAAAACGAAATCATAAGAATTATACATTGAGTTTCCCTTACATGTAGAGACCTTTAATTAAATAATTAATTAATAAATTTCTTTTTTCATTTGCATAATATCGACTGCACCTCCAATACTGATCTGGGTGCCTCCACATCTTTATCCTCTAGTTTCTGTCCAACTAATCTTTGAATTTCTGATGCAAATGTTTCATTTAAAACCTGCCAGTTATTATCAAATTTACAATATAGGTTATGTAACATCAATCAAATTCGTAAAGCGATTAACTTGGAAGGAAACGGGTCAGATGGGTTAAGGATGTACAAAAGAACCCAAACCCATCAGGAAACCCAAAACCTTTGTGATGAGGATAAGCTTTAAAATATTTTGTCTGTAGAAGACAGGTATGTAATTAAGTGGCGGCCGCCTGATTCACGGAGCTGGTTTACCCATATGAAAATCAGATATAATATACTTTATAATCTTCAAAAATACAATAATAATATGTCAAAGTTGTTAGAAACTTGAAATTATTAAAATTAATAGAAATGTACTCTGAGTATTGATGTTTCAAGTTAGTTTTTAAGGTGAGTTTAAGAATAGGTTTCAATTAAAGGGCATTCCAACAGGTAAGTTTTTACCACATAAGCCACAATCCATGAACCCAATGAGTAATGGGTACAAGTACCAGCGGTTACGGGGACGATTATGGAACATTGATTTATAATTGGGTATGGGGTTGGGTTTGCATATGCAGATCAGTTGCCCGACCATTTGTCATCCCTAAAGGCCTAACTGGGTTAAATATCGAAACAGGTTTACAAAGATTGTAGAGATATATATTTTTAACTGAAATTATTATAACTTTTTTTTGCTGAATGGCAAAGCTAATCTTAACAAACTTTGAAGCAAGGGCCTAGGGCCCACCCTAGCCATTCAGGCTATTTGTTTTCAACTGTTCAGGTTATTTGTTTTGTTGTTTTGGGTCTGTAAAAGTAAAAAGTTCTCTCATATTCTCAAAAGACTGTGTATTTAGGTTTCTCTCTTTTCGACTAAATACACCTCTTTTGTTTTTATTTCACCTTTGCTTGGCATTAGAATAGATCTTTTATTAATGCTGCGAGTGAAAGATATAAACAACTATAGGTAGATGAACTAATTGTTCTTAGACTATAAATGTAATAAACCTACGTAGATAGAGACAATTTACATATTTTTATGTTCTTTAGAATTCATGCGCCACAATTTAACATCAAAAGCAAAAATATTTAAGAAAAGAGTCTCAATTTTTGTATTTGCACTGGACCCTTGAAAAACTTGAACCGGCCCTGAATTTTCTATATATTTTTAAACAGATTTCCCAAAACCGATTTTGACCCGATGTCTAATTTCAATTTTGATAAAGTCATAAAACAAAGAGTTGTGACATACAGAGACTGCAACACGTGAGGCTTTACAAGTCCAATTTTCTTTTCTGTTCTCCAATACCCTCAGCACATCCTGTTTCATAAAAAGTTAAACAATTAAAAAAAACAAAAAATAAAGTTAAAAACATATAAAAATTTTAAAAATAGCATGATGTTATATCATGTCACCTGTCCCATTCGATCCCATAAAGCTCGACAAAAGATTATAAAGACATGAATATCAAGAACACCATGCAGATCACTAATCATCTTTGTCAGAATATCCTTTAAATGCTGCATCCTGTTTTTTATATCGGATTCACCAACACTCTCCTTTGCTTCTTGGATTACCTTCTTCAGGTTAGTAGCATTTTGCAACCTTGTCTGTAATAAAAAAATAAAGTAACAAGTTCTGCAAGCGTGATATAATATAAAGTCCCAGAAGCAAATACACACACACACACATATATATCAATGGAATAACTCTCCAATATTGTTAACCAAGAAAACTATTCAAATGCTTGACTACAATTACTACTGATATAAATAACCTAACACGATAAACATACATTTACAGAGTCACCCTAACTTGGTGAACAAGTTATCTAATAACCCCAGTTACTCCCCTCAAACCCTAAAAGCCTAAACCAACTTGCTTGACTTCAGGTCGGGTCACTGACTTATGGAATCCGTATAGCCATATAGGAAATAACCGCCAACAATATAACCTGATAACAAAAATAGAACTGCCTGCCTGCTTGGCTCTAGGATTATATAGACCCGTTGCAAATTACTTCAAAAGTTTCAGTGATAGGAGTACTGCATAATAAGGTAACATAGTTTGGTTGAATTTATATTTTGTGTTAACTATGTTTTTTTCACACGTGAAAAGGTGAAGTAGCAACTTTACAGCTTATGCCTTTTTAAGGTAATCATAAACCCAGCCAGCAGGTGTTTTTCCAGGCGTGACGTCAGAAAAGTCACAGTCAAACTTACCCATCCCTCATCTACGGTCTACCACGTCATTTATTTTTCCAGTCATGTATAGGATTACCTTAAATAAAATCTTTTGAACCTTTAAAGGTTTTTTATTGTTCTCATAACATGACCATCAGGTCAAACTGATAAGCGCCTTCACAAACCGATTCGGTTGAGAACTCTTACAATTGTTTTCCGGAATGTTGTACCACTCCCCCCTTTCCTCCCTCCCTCCCTCCCTCTCTCTCTCTCTCTCTATATATATATATATATATAATAAACTGATCATCTGATTTTTGACACCGGTCTGGTCAGTAAGGTGGCCGATCGATGACTAGTCCAATTATGAAAACCTTCATTTTTTTTATCGAAGATATTTTGATTTTAAGGGTTTTTGTGAGTGAAAATAGACATGTTTACCTAACACAGCAGGAAGATATGACTATGTTAGCTATTTATAGAATAACCTCTTTATCGATACCAAAATATGGAGATCCAAAAAGTAAAAAAGACAATTTATTGAAAAAACTCACATTTCCAGCAAGTTTCTCCACAGATGCTTGCATATAATTTCTGAATTTAGTTCTCATCATTACAGTTACTTCACTCAAAAGTTCTCCTGTAACTGGATTTTCATTTTGTGAAATGCATGAACTATGTGATTTAAACTGTTTTTCTATTTCAGGTTGTCGCACATCAAGCATCTTCTTCATTGAATTAAAAAGAGTTCCTAACTGAACAACAGTAAAATAGAAAATATCAAATTAAAATTTCAAATTCTTTTATTCATAGGGATTATTAGATGAGAAAAAAAAATCTAACCTCCTCGGGAAAACTGTAAGGTAATGAATTTCCTTTTGCAAATTTTTGAACATATTGTACAGCCTTAACCGGGATTGTGTTTTCCTTCAGTGTTGATAAAATCTCACTATACTTTTTCTCCAGAGTTTCCATAATTACCCTTTCAGTGTCTGCTATAACCTATTAGTAGCAATACAATAAATAAATTATGAGATCTCATATAGATTCCAAAAAACTAAAATTGTTGATAATACCTTTTCCAAATCCAAAGTGTATTCAGGCCAATGAGAAACGATGACTTGAAATTCACGCAAGGTTTCCGACAGTTGCTTGTACATATCATCAACAAAAGTAGACGTGGAAATTTGTGATCCAACACCCTGGAGGACAAAAGAGTCATATGGCATTGTGCAGATAGTGGTTAACAAAATATGATAATTTTCAAACTTGACATCAGGCATCTAACTGAATCATGTAAGAACTAACGCCAATTTTGACTCATTTACTTGGAAACGTCAAAAGGGTAAAGATGAAAGAAGTTGTCTAGAGAAAACTTAAAAGTCCCCAAAGTGGATACTTGATACTCATTCATACATCTTAATATTGTTTTATTAAGCTAATATAAATCTTGGTTTTAAAAAGCTCGAGGCACTCTGAGGTGTTTAGACCTCAAATGCCAAGGCATAAGGCATGAGCCACGAGACGAGAGCCTCACGTATACGAGGCGTTGCTCTGTATATAACAAAATAAGTTTTATCTACAACTAAAAGACACATTTGTCTTGTCTTTTTAACATATTGGGCTTTTTTTATCATGCAAACCATAGTGAATCTCTAATCCCATTGGTTGTTTATACATATCCCCTCCTACATACCCAACTGCTGATCAAATTTGACCCATAAGTTCATAAAACGCAGCCTTAAGGCCCTGAAGCGTTAACCTGCTTGCGTCTCACTCCTCATGCCTTAGGCGCTATTTTTAAAACCAAGATATAAATTTTACCAATTTAACCATAACCAGTAACCCAAGCAGCCCATTTTCACAAATCTATATAGATAAGTACTATAGAAATGCATGTACCTTATCAATCTTGCAGGATTCAAGCAATTCTGAGCGCTTATCGTGAATTAGTTGTGTTATGTAAATGTGGAACAGTTCTTTGGCGTCAACGCCACCTTTGACAGGACTGCAAGTAAATTAAATACAATTTAAAGAATCATTTAAGAAAATCATTTGTATTGATACAAGAGAAGAGCATTTTATTACCTAATATTCCAATAAGCAAGATCCTTCTGAAAATCACACATTGTGATAACTAGGTCTGTCACCGGAGATGAGAGCTTAATAGGTGGGTATGAAATAAGAAAACCACGCATTCTGTTGCAAAGCTCTAAACTATAAAGAGCTGAAGAAAGATTTGGTAGGTCTATGAAGCTACAAATAAAAATTGGTGACCACTTATTAATAATAATGAAGCCTAGGAAACATCAATCAAGTATGGCATGAAATAGAGGTGGCAATTGTTAGACTAATCTTGTAATTATTCAATAGTTGTGTGGGTTAAGTAGTAAAGTTTATTTCACTGTTTTATTTGGTTAGGTAGAATAAGTTGGCATATTTAAATTAGGGTTTAGATTATAGTTAGGCAATTATTGTTTTGCTTGGAGATCAAGTTTTGTTTCCTTATAAACAGATGGTAGGTTTTCATTGTAATTAAAGTATTTAAATTAATAAAATTCAAAGAGTAGTGAAGAGTGTTTGCAACTTTGCACTAACAGCCATGCTATATTTTATTTACTGTTTGAGAGGCTTCAATATGGGAGGATTGGACTAGTTGGGTGACAAGTCAAAATGGGTTCTGGTTAAATGGGACATATTTTAGTTACTGTTGACCTGCAAAAACCTTTTTGACCATTTTTTAAACTTTTTAATAAATACTTGATGTGTTAAATTGTTAATTATGATAGCATGTGAAATATGTTATTACAATATCAGCCTAAATCTTTGAATAACACAATTTAGCCAGGTTGTATACATCATATTACACGTTGGGCGACTTTCAACCCATTTGACATCTTACCGTCTTCGCTCCTTTTTTTTCCATAATTTATCATTTGAAAAGTTTGACATACATAACCAAATTAACCCCATTTATAAATAGATATATTGAAATTGCCACTTCTAGTATGAATGAATGTAGACGAAAAAGATCACATGCAACTATACAAAAATGTAGACCAAAAAAGATCACGTACCTGGGGAGCACATGCTGATTATTTATTTTTATGTCACTAACAATTTCATCTCTGATAGTTAGACACAGAGATCTCATCTTCTGATAAGCATTTAGATAAGCAATCTCACCCATTGTTGACTTTACGCTGCTACACGAAATCAATTCATTGGTCTCCACCAAGTGTTTTCCTAAAATCTTTCTCACAGCAATCTGAAATAATTATAATCATTACTCATTTAAAAATAGATTGGAAGGAAAGTTATACAAGTAAAGGAATGTTTGATACCTGAAAATATTTGCATAATTGCATTTGTGCTTCTGGAGACTGTATGTCATGCAGAAGATTATATAGTTTTAAAGCAGGTTTCAGAGCAGGTGATATGAAGCCTGATACACGTGTAGCCTTGTCTGTCAATCCTGATGATGAATTTTCATCAAGTGATTTGTAGTTCTCAAAAACCATGGCAATGATCTGTTCAATCTTGTCAGAAAGCATCACCAGCATGCGATTCTGGACAATATGAGATGAATTTCATAGTAAATCGATGTAATCAAATTCCACTTAGTAACAAATATAATTTAAAGAATAAAACATCAATTAAATCATCGTGCAAATGGCATAAGGTCATGTTACCAAGTAGAAGCATGCATCCTTTTTGTATACCCATGCTATAATTTTAGGATTACATTTTATAGTCTTGGATTGAAATTAGAGGCGACATCATGAGCAGAGTGTGCAGATTGGGTAACAGGTTTGACTAAAGACAAGTCAAAATGAGCTGGTGTGGTTTGACCCAAAAACAAATCTTTTTGTCAATTTTTAAATAAGTGATAGGATGCTTATCATGATTAAAATAATAACGTAAATAAGCAATAAGGTGTTCATTATTAAGAATGCCCTCATGATGACTTTCACCCGGTTCCACTTGCTCAATCAATTTGATATGTTCCTTTTGGTTACTTGTCTATTTCACCATCTAACCAACTAAAGATAAAAGACAACCCACATTGACCCATTTATAAGTAAAAGGGTCAATATTGCTACCTCTATTTACAGTCCATTGTGCCTGTCAAAAGACATGGATGATTCTCACCTCTTGGGAACTCAAAGTGCCCTTCACTTTGCTCATTATGACTGGAGATAACAAGTCATGTACCACATTTAGGCAATTTGCAGTCGGTGTAGCAACGTCCATAACATATGAAAGGTATCTGGAAAACAAAAACATATTATTATAAAAACAGACAAACCATAAGTATTATGATGATGCATGTAAATTTGATTTAAATGGCACCTTAGCTTAGCATATGCATCAGCAACTCCATAGTAAGTAGCAAATTTAGTTACCAACCACTTCCATGGACCATGAAGAAGCAAATTCTTGTGCTTAAAATTTTGGACTTTCATTGCTGCTTCTAAGACCGAGTCATACGCAATAGTTTCAGCGACAATACCACACTAGAGAAAAAAACAGATACATATACTATTAAAAGTATACGATTTTACTACAATCAAGCCGACAAAATGTAAATATCAGTACTTAGGGAAAACTGATGTTCTCATTGTAGAGAGACTAATAAATTTAATTATTTCTCATATTATCTAGTATGAACCATTCTTTAGACTTGTCAACTTCGGGATAAATATATTTTCATCTCATTGCACATACTGCAAGACCAGGATATTTATATATGTATGATGAAAAGCCTGAAATTCCTCAAAGTTGCTTATTGATTATAAAACAAGGGAAACATTAAAGCTGCATCGTAGCTATTACATATGAAACAGATTAACTAACATACAAGAATACCACTGGCAATTTACACCTTCATAATATCATTGTTATTTAGGCCTTGTTTGTTTTTTTATAAAAGGTCTGCGAAGCCTCTTTTGTCTGCGTTGCGTAGACCACGCGCAGACGTTGACATCTGTAGACTGTTTGTTTTTTCGAAGACGTTTCACTAAAAAACATCTGCGCGAGGTCTTCTTGGTGCAGATGTGGACCAACCACTTCTAGGATCTTCTAAGGTTTGCAGAGACTATCCACCACCACCCACCACCGCCGGCCACCCCCGCAGCCCACCCCCTCCGGCCACCCCCGCCACCCACCCCCTCCGGCCACCACTGTCGCCCACCCCCTCTGGCCACCACTGCCGCCCACCATCGCCGGTCACCCCATCACCTCCCACCGTACACCACCACCAATTTATTTTAAGAGTCAACAGACGTTAAAAAACAAACACTCTTCTTCTTGCAAATTGCAGACATTTGGTTCATCTCTTCTCCTACAAATGCCCACAGATGTGGTCCGCAGACTGCAGCCATTTTACCTCTTAAAAAACAAACACCACCTTACTAAATGTAGCGTAAACTAATTTGTTGACTTCAATACAAATTTTAAAATTAGCATTAGGAAAGTAATTTCTCAATCATGGAAAATCATTTCTTTACCTTTACATTGTTACTCTCATCTGTACTAGTTGAATAGTGTAAGTTTAATTGTATTCTTCCAACAAGTTCATGCTCTGGTTCATGATATATTGGCCACCAACGAAGTTTATCACCCTGTAATTATCTATACTTTCTCAGATGCGTTACACAAATGTCTCTAGATAATAAATTAAGAAATGTATGTAAGTATACCAGGTCATCAGCTATGTCTGCAATCTGAGCAATGCACTGACCACAATACTTCCCTTTTGAATCGGTAACTTCAATAATCAAATCATCTCTCATGCCATCTGGCAAGCTGCGTTAAATAATTAGTCGGCTCTAAAGCATAGAGAAATAGACATGGCAATTTTGACCCATTTACTTGTGTATGGTCAATTGGAGTTAGAATCTAGCAATTCAAAAGAAAAAAAGAAAACTTATAAGGAAATGGGTTAAAATGATAGATAGTCCACTTGGAGTACATTATAAAGCATAAACCCTCCTAAATCAATTTAGTTAATAAGGATATACTATTATTAAGTTAATAAACCTTGTAATCATGTTTGTCATAAATAATAATTTATTGAAAAATAAATAAATTTTAGCTTGTGGTCTAAAAGTGTTAAGGACAACCCAATCTGACCCACCTGTACCAAAATATTACATGTTTTGACTTGAACCTCATACACCTGTACCAACCCGCCAATTGGCACCGCTATTGAGATTTGAGAGAGGAAGGAGAAGATGCACATACAATACATGGGCTTCACAAGATCCAGGTTGCATCCGTGTCATTTCAGCTTCAGATGAACTTTTTAATCTCAAAGAACATAAATATGTTTCTGTATTGTCATAAAAAATGGCTTGATAACAGAATTCGAAAATGAATAAAATTCAAAGCACAATTATGGTGAAAGAGTGTATACTGAAAACAAAATGGAATTACATACCTTGTACTCGCTCGGGAGGTGCTGAAGCATTATGCAAACTTGTTATACCTACTTTAAGGAGGCCTGCCACATCTCTCACATAATGTGTGCCAAAATGTAAATAAGCCAAACTTTGGTGTGAAAGTGATCCATTAGCAGAAAATTTTGGTGCAACTCGAACCCTTTTTAGTGCCACCCATTCAGAATGAACTGTTGATTTCATGCTGGACAAACGACGATTAACTTTTTGCAGCTTCAACACAGGAGGATTTTTTATTGATGAAAAAGTGCAACCATTGGGTGCATCCAACACCATTTTAACTTTTTTCACTGAATCACAATGGTTTTAGAGAAATCATAAATCTGTGTTGTGATTAAAACAAAATTCATTGTTATATTAGAAGATACCTTGAACTTTCAATTTTCCAAATGTTTTCTGAGGTTTTTTAAGAACTCCATTAACGGCTGATTCTGAAGCTCTTTTGTTCAATAATTCTTCTTCTGGTTGTAATAGATTTTGTTCCAAACTATGTCATAACAAAGTTTCATAAACTGGACATAAATCAACCTTATAAATGATCACTATTATTATTGCTACTACAAAATAGTAGACTAATTACCCAAAAGCTGTTCGAAGGAGGGAACATTCATTTTCTAAGAAGACACGAGCTTCACGGTCTCCTAGGAAGAAGTACTTCAGACACAACCGCACACATGCATCGTAAGAGATTACAGCACACCATGGTCCTAACTCACTGAAATCAGTTTATGACAGACATTAACCAGGGCAAAAAAATTTCTCTCATAAAAACAGAATTACAAAAGTTAATAGCTACCTTGCATGATATGCAGGAAGGCCAGCTGGTGATACAACATCTTGCCTATTAAATAACAACAAATACCTTTCAATTATTTGTCAAAATTCTTCAAGACATCGTAAAAAAACATATTAAATACTACATTATATCTTTGCATATACTTTAAAGATGGATCATAAGATATGTTTGCTTCGTTAGAAGGCGAAGAATTGCCCGCATGTGTGGGCCTCCAAAAATCTTGAGGTGCGTTAGAGACTTTTGGACCCATGTATGCCTAAAATCAATTCAAAAGAATACATTATTCCACATCTCCTGGAATTCGAATCCAATAATTTAGTTTGAGTTTGAGATTAAACAAACCACAGTCCCGATGCTTCAAAGTTGATATATATGCTTCAATTTTCCAGGAAAACACATGCGACCACTATGTTTACATTACAGCAAACATGAAAATTGTATTACCTAAAAATTATAAAATATTTACCTGTAACCCTCAACAGAACAAAATTCTCTAAATAGGTGAACGTGCTCAGAACCTTATAGACAAAGGTACAGATCTCCAATCTAATGTCTTAGCATTTATAAGAACTTCCTCGTCATGAATCATAGGGCACTGAAGAAAATGAACGCAATTAGTTTCCTAAATTGAGTTCCTATTAAAACTAATTAAAAATCGTTGATGATTAAACGTTAAATGCCATAAACACACTTGTAGGTTACCGAATAAATTATTTGCATAAACACACAAATATTAACAAACTAGTAAAATCAACTGCAATCATCATCTATCTACCAGAATCAAATTAACGAAACGGAAAACGAAGAGACGGTGAAAGCATTTACAAGAACTTGTTCATCACGAATCATATGGCGTTGAAGAAGATGAACGGATTTAATTTCCTGAATCGAGTTCCAATTATTAACAAATTAACTATCGTCAATGATTCCAGCAACAAATGCCACAAACACTTGAAGATTTCCAAATAAACTAGGGGCATAAACACACAAATACGAGTAAAATCTATCGCAATCATCATCACAATCGAGTTCCGATTATTAACTAATTAACTATCGTCAATGATTCCAGCGACAAATGCCACAAACACTTGAAGATTTCCAAATAAACTAGTGGCATAAACACACATATACGAGTAAAATCTATCGCGATCATCATCATATCTGCCTGAATCAATTTAACGAAACCGAAAACAAAGATACAATGCGATTACCTGCAAATATTCTGATGATTGTTGCTTGAAATCCTAATTTCAACAAGAAACAAGCAAAATTCAACTCTTTTTCAGTGTTTTGTATGTGAGAGAGTGATAAAGTGGTGAATTGCGTGGTAAAGATGCTGATGGCCTGATGGGTTGTCTTTTTTTTTTTTTTTAATATAAATATTATTAATATTATTATTTCTTTTTCGTTTCATTAATTTATTATTTATTTTCCCCCTTGATTGATGCAAAGGCAAAAAAAAAGTTCGTTAGATGGAGGACATTATTTGAGGGCTGTATAATAAAATAATAAAATATATAATATAAAATAGCGTGAGATTTGTATAAAGTTTATTTATGTAAAGCTAATTTAGATAAAATCAAAAAGTTGTGAAATACAGTAAAAATCCTCAATTTTGTAAACATACTATTTCTTATTAGTTTCTAAAATAGTTAACTATTAGTGCTTATAAGTTATAATATTATTTATCTTTTTTATTAAATCTTTCACATGTTTTGAGTTGGATACATAGTTTAGTTTTAAGTACAAATTCGATCTTAATTTTTAAAGTAAATTACGGTTTTAGCTCATGTGGTTTAAGTGTCTTAACTATTTCTGTCCAGAAGATAATCTTCTATCAATTCAGCCCCTATGGTTTAGAAGGTTTTGGTTCCTCAAACTTAACTATTATAACGGTTTTGACACAAAACCTAACTACGGTTAGCGGGCAAAAAACGTAAGTTGTCTAAATCACAGGGGCTGAATTGATAAAAAATTGTATTTTTGGTCGAAATAGTTAAAACACTTAAACCACATAGATCAAAACCATAATTTACTTGAATATTTCTGTACCATGTGACCATGTTTGATCTTTAAAGCTTAGGCAATGCTAAATGAATCGTAAGTTATGTGAAATAATCAATTTGTATTTATTTTAAATATCAAATTTAAACAATAATAAATTTAAGAAGAATTAATATTAAGGAACCCATCCCCTCCAATTTAAGGCTCTTGATTATAAAATTTTGTATTGATGGTGTCAAGATTGGTATTATTAGTGTTTGTATAGGTGTTGATTTATATAGTCTCCATTTTGTTCAAAGCAAAGACTATATAATCAAACTTAAAGAACAATGAATGAATTTTATGAGAAGGTTAATGAACCTAAATTCATGAAAGCATACACAAGTTTTGTTGCTATTTTAGCAATATGCTAACATATATATTATTCAGATCGAGAAAATGATACACACATATTTTTTTTAAGAAATGAAAAAAAAAAAGATTGTTCTTAAATTTAACATTTAAAATTGAAAGAAAAAAGTACTATTTGTAATTATCATAGCTAGCAGGGGCGGCTTGGAGGGGGTGCAAACCCCCCTCCCGCACATGGCCCATCGTTTTTAGAGGCACAATTTTATAAAAAAAATTTATATATACTATATATTTTTTATAAAAATTCAATTGTCCCATTATAACATTCTATAGATTAAACTACAAGGCCCAATAAATGATTAAAAAAAACAACAGGCACATCTACAAGGCCCATTCGGCCAGCCCAAAAAGAAAAAAAAAAAAAGAAGAAGTACGTATCTGATACGTTAATTGTCACAACATTAGTCATTATATATAAAAAAAATTTATCTAAGGGGTCTTTTTTTCCTTTTTCGCACGGGGCACTCGATTTCTCGAAGACGCCCCTGATAGCTAGATTTCGTAGCCACGTGTTGCTACGAGCAACATTGAGTAAACGATTTGACCCAATTTTTTAAAAGAATTAATCAGAAATATAGGCTTTGTTTGGGATTTTATTTAACTTTAAAAGAATTTTTGTCAAAAATGTTAATTGTTATATGACTTTTTTAAAATGAAATTTTAAAAAATGTGTTTGGATTAGCTTTTTCAAAATAAAATTTTAAAATAAGCAAAAAGGACTTTTTTTTATTGACATCATTTTAAGGTTAATTGGTAAAGGGTAAAGTGTGGGGTAGATTTGTAATTTTATGTCAATAAGTCATGTCATTTTGAAAAGCTAGAATTTTTAGGTTTTGAAAAACAACTTATTACCCTTTTACAAAATGTCATTTTCAAAAGTTCTTTTAAGTTTGACAAACAACTTATTAACTTATAGACTTTTTGAAAAAAATCAATAAACCCATAAGTCATTTTTAAATAAAATCCCAAACAAGGCATAAACACGAGGATTGGTCGATAAATAAAACCAGAAAAAAATAATGAGAGAAAAAATGCTAATAAAAGATTAAACGAGTAGGAAAACAAATACTTAAAATAACAAACACCACTACTCCATCTAGTTTTTTCTTTGGTCAAAATCTACTTTACAAACAAATAAAGAGAAACAGATAATGTAAAAAAAACAATAACAACTTGCAGTATTAAGTAGTATATATTAGCTTAACTAATTATTCTTACTATTTAATAAAAGTTTGTTAACGTAGATAATTATAAAAAATAAATAAATCAAGTCACATGCTGATAAATCAAAGCTGTTAAATAAGCTATCAAGTGAGGTTTGCTTGTCTTGTAAGTAATAATTTATTTTCTAAAAGAATTACCCGTAGGATGTTTTCTTTTTGTTTTTAACTACTAATTTTACTAGTTGCGTGTTGCAGTGGCGACGAAACGTATAATAATTTGAATTTATACTATCGAATATTGTATGTGACCCAACATGTTTCTTAACAAAATCTACGTCGAAACATATATCAACTTTGAAAATATATTATGCTTAATATGTCTAGTTTAAGGATATAGTTTACACCATAAAGTGGATCAACTCAAATTTATATCAACCTACACATAAACTAATCAAGTAGATTTAGAAACGAAGCATCATTTTTTACCGATTAAGTGTAGAGAAAAAAACTTTAAACTAAAAAAAACCTAAGTGGTGTTAAAGTGTTGTACAAAGCTAAAAGTAATAATAGAAATGACTAATGTTGTATAAAAAAGAAATTTTAAAAACATAAGTCAAAACATAGGCTAACTAAAAACATACATAAAACACGTATGCTAATGTAATATATTTTACCCAACTTATTTCAGGAAAAAGATTCCACAAAAATATGGATTAACTCGATAAATAAAATCAGAAAAAACACTCAAGATCTTTCTCTTATGATATCAACAATAATAAAACCTAATCAAATCAACAAAAAAAAAGGGTCAAAAATCACATATCAAACATCGAATACTTTTCTATCTAAATGCATGGAAAGAAGTCAAATTATCCATTTATACACAATCAACAACAAAAGGCCCCAAATTCTTGGTATTGAAAACATATCTAACATAAACAATGACGAACAAGCAAATACTAGCTAGAAATCAAGATTCGTATGCAATGTCTGATCAAAAGTCAAGGCCGGCTACAATTTGTAAAAATAAAAGCCCTAGCTTAGAGCCACCAGAATTTAGAGGCCTCAATTTTTTGGTGTTCTTAAAACAATCATATTACTTTCCTGATACTCCTAAACTGCACCACAATATTTTGTAATTGCTTAGATTTGAACCCAATACCTCCTTAATCCCACATTGGCTTTTCAGGGTTTTTGTTATAACGAATTCTAGTTTGTGTAAAAAGAAATTTGTTTTAATATTTGCAATTAATCTACATATTTTGTTTGTGATTTTTGTTTTTTGTAGCTTTATCGTTCATGATTATCTATATTTTTTTTGTGTTATAAGCTCGGATAAAAGATATGAGTTTTTATATACAATAGAAAAAATCACGATTTTTCACACTAATTTGGGTTACCAAGAAGCTTGAGCCGGCCCTGACAAAAGTACAGTAAATATCATATCAAAGGCAAACAGTCTTTAATATGAGAGAGAGAGAGAGAGAGAGCTTACTCATGTGAGAAAATGTATTATTTTTATGAATGACGAATGTCTCAATCATGTGAGTCCACTATTTACAGGTCGAGTCCACTATTTACAGGTCATGTCACCAACTCACCAAGGTCTAGTTACCTAGATCTCCTATGAGCCACTACAACAACCCAGGAGGAAACCTCGCTGGGAAAACCCTTGACCCCCTCAGACCCATTTTTCGCTGCGGAAGGGATTTTAACCCAAGACCTCTCAAATGGAAGAATCTCAGGGTACCATTGAGGCACTGCCTCATTCTGAAGAGATGATTTGAATCAGTTTCTATCGAAAACAAATTTCCAATTTCATATTTAAATAAAAACAATATTAATCCAACCAAACCCTAGTTTAGCCAACATATGGAAATTATGGACATGGGCTCCCTGCCTCCCTCCCTCACTCATCTTGTTTCAATTTTGTATAATTTATATATAAAGCATGTCACATTTTTTATTGACAATGAATTGACATAAATTCAAAAGCTATTCTTTTCATTATTTTATGAATGTTTTCCTGTCTTAGTTTTTCTTAAAAAAAGAAAAAAATTACAATTTTAATGTTATGTTAAAAATTCTTATTATTTTCATGACAAACTAAGCAATAAAAGACAAGGTTTATAGAGCCTTTTGATAACAATAATTTGATGTCTTGCTAGTGTTCTCGTTTTAAAATGTATACATACCAAAAAAAAACCTATATCAATCATAATCAACCTTACATTCTCAAGAAGAAGATAAATGTATAAAAATACTTGAAAATTGTTTTCCTCATGTTCCCATTAATATTTAATAAAAATTTCGAAAACATGTTTTTGGCTAACAACTAATATTAATTACTCCCCCTATCACCCATGCTTTCCACATGTTTCTGAAACTGAAATCATACTTGAGCACATTTTAATTCACATAAAAAAAAAAAAAAACACTCCCCACTTGTTTTTGGTACATTTTCAAGTAATAGTATTTTCTCTAGTATAAATCATACTTAGGCCTTGTTTGAGATTTAATCTAAAAATGACTTATTGACTTATTGTATTTTTCAAAAAGCCAATAAGTTAACAAGTTGTTTGTCAAACTTAAAAGGACTTTTAAAAATGACTTTTTGTAAAAGGTAATAAGTTGTTTTTCAAAAGCTAAAAATTTTAGCTTTTCAAAATGACTTATGACTTATTTACATAAAATTACAAATTTACCATACTCTTTACCTTTTACCCAATAACCTTAAAATAATCTCAATAAAAAAAAATGTCATTTTTGCTCATTTTAAAAATTTATTTTAGAAAAGCTAATTCAAACACATTTTAAACTTCATTTCAAAAAGTCATAAGTTAATAAATATCTTTAACAAAAAGCTCTTTTAAAGATAAATAATCAATCCTAAACATGAACTTACTTTGGTGTATCATATATGTGAGACACATATGTTCTATACAAGTGTTACACAATTTGCTTTACGAATCTTGGTAGAATATTATTCGTAACCGCCCACTCCTTTCTTTAATTAATTGCTATTTCTTTTATTTCTATTTCACTTGTAAAGGAAAATTAAATGTTACTCCTTTGATTTTGTAGTTTAAATTACTTTAAAATATAATTGTTTTATATTATTATGAACAAATAGACAGATAAACAAATATACACAATATATTCACACTGTTCAGTAGGGTCTGAAGGGAAGGATGGACACAAAACTTACCCATATCCCAGTTATGATAGAGAGGCTGCTCCGAAGGAGTTCCCGGGTCAAAGTTGCCGTTTGAAGTTAGTCATCCCAACATTTTTAATGTTATTTTCACAAAATAAGTAAAATAACGTTAAAATTAGTGCAATTTTACTTTGACCCCTTCAGGGCCCACTCACATATACATTATATGTGTGCACCGTAAATGGGGCGTATATTATTATGAACATGTCTCCAAAATAAAGACACCTCTCTCTTCCAATTAAGCTTTAGTAGATGAATATCAAGAATGATAATAAAACGTGACCAAGATAAAAATACCTAAAACCTGACATATCTAGAAGGGTCATTTACATATATCATCTTTCTAATATCATTTATTACATATATACTTAAGTAAAAAAAAACAAATTACATATTTTCCCTTTTTACAAATATTTCCCCTTCCAAATAAGTAGTCAATTATATTTTTCACCTCCCAATGAGAAATATGTAATTGATTTTAAGTGTTAGGTAAATATGTAATAAATGTTATAAGTAAGGGGATATATGTAAATAATAGTAATTTGAATGAGTATACAATGAGAGACCAAGTATGGGATTACATTTAAGATTTTTTTCACAGTTTTGAAACGGGTATGAGATTTGGTGATATGTTCGTTTATTTGACCAAATTACCCGATAACATATACATCCTCTCGTTCATTTCCCAAATGCCAAACTTTTTTAGTCGCGCACACGTTATACCCATGTTTTGAGCTTGGGTATACACAACGGGTATTTTTTAATGGGTATACCTAAAACCCATGAATATACATGATACCACACAGGTAATTACCCGATACAAACATGACGAGTTTTAGGTTGGAAAAAACACCCAAAATTGTCATTAGGCACTGTGTATACCCCAACTGACATGTAGCTATGTCAGGTCAGTTATGATATTCTTTGTTTGCATTTTGTGTGTCCAGCTACTTTATCCACACTTTGGTGCTTCTACATTATGTTCCATTTCAACCATGTGACATACCAGTAAACAATAAATTTAAACCAGATATGCTACCACTTACCACCTCTGTAAATTCAAATTCCTTTCAACAAATTCATTTTATATCCTCTGACAAACTTTAGTTCCTTAACCAAAATCAAAAGTAAAATAAAATACGAAAAAAACACAGCCTAAAACTTTAGATGTTCATATTTGTTTTCGCCTATGGTAAATAGCAACATAAATCAAGAGCCAAACAAATTGAACAGATAACTGATTTGTTATCAAACTAGCCCATGTTTGACACCTCTAAAATAAATCATTTGCAAGTACATCATGTAGCCTATACTTTCCCAACAGCCGAGGCGTTGTCAGTTAATTTGTGTACAAATTAAAACCAGCATTTGGTTTGTAATCAATCAAATGGCTTTAGCGAACCATTTTGGTAATCTTAGGGAAGACTTCATTCCAAGCCTTGTAAAAAAGAGGGCATATAGAAGATGTAGCAGGAACACAAAGAAACAGCAATTTATGAGAAGCTGCCAAAAGGTGAAGATATCTCATTAGAAAAGATCGATCCTTTGGTTCTAAGGGGAAAAAAAGGTACATTCACTTTTGAGAAAAAAATACACGTGGATTAATATGGTTAGGAGAGTGTTCAATACAGAACCGTAAATGTTAGAAGAATTGCGGAAACCAATTTGGAACATTCATTTATTTGTATATTCGTCTACGAGTATAACATAATTATTAAAAACATCACTGTTTTAATCTAATGACTTAAAAGATACCATATCAGTTTTGGGGTTGATCTTAAATGTATGTACCTTTTTTTTCAAAAAATAAATATTAGTAACAGAATGGGAGGAGTAAAAAGACGAACCAATGTCCCAAAAATGGCATATATAATATCCATGGACGGGATTACCAAGAAGCCTAAGGATGATAGGATAAATGTAGCAGAGGCATGAATGTTTATGGTGATCTACAAGAAAATCTTGATCAATTAAAATAATATTGAAATATGCCAATTTTTCAGCGGTACCAAAGAAATCTACTGATATGAAAGAATGTAAAATTACCAAAGCAAGAATGTTCTCTCTGATTAAGAAAGAGTACATCAACACGTAGCCCATTGCACCTGCAGCACGAACCTGCATAATTTTAAGATGTGTATCCCTGAAACTTGATCCTTCTAAGATGAGAAAACTTGTTTCCAGACTGGGAATTGAGAATATATATGTGTGCAGGGTGATCATTTCAGAACCAATGACAAGTTGAGAACTGCGAGAACCATTTAGCCTTTCTTTTTCTTTTTAAAGCATGTGGAATTTTATATGTTCAAGATTTATTTTTTACAAATATGGTATTGATTTGTCTACATGCACAAGTGCACATGATTAACTTTTTTGAAATAATTCATGAGAGATGAGATAAAATCAAAGAAAGAGCGGGGAGAGAGTGAGCAAGCCATTTTTTGTCTTCCGATTTTACCCTTTTCCTTGAAGCACTATTTACAGGTGCTTATGCAGTTCTATATTGACTCTGAAATGAAAGGGTGAATATAGGGAAGAGGAGGGTGGTGAGAGAGAGGCATTACAACTGCGCTCACAAGCACGGAAACACCCCAACTAGCTTTTGACCTGAGAGGTGATAAATCACAACAAAATAACAGGTTTTAATCAACCAGTTATGACACAATACATAGATTAAAACAGAGGATTTTGAACAATCACTTCAAATTTGTGAAGGTTAGTGAAATATCATTTGAAAGTGAAAATAGTGACAGATGCTAAATTTGGCCTATCATTTTTGCAATCTTGATTTAATAACAAGTTCTGATTAGCTCAACATTAAACAAATGATTGGAAAGAAAATAACAATGAATATATACAAGTTGAACTAGCTGCATACCTCCACAAAGAGCCCATGGAAAGACCAAGAAAACCATGCATTAGCTGAGATGTGAGAATATACATAATCAAAAAATTAAGGATTAAGATCAATTTAAAGGGGGAAGAGGGAAATTAGAGTAGACTGCTAGAGGAACATGTGCTGACCAGGTAAGTTAATGCTTTTATCGGGCCAGCCAAGACAAGCAAAAGTGTGGCGGTTGCCACCTATGAAAAGATTGAAACAAAATTGGAATGCAGAAAATAATAAAAAGCAACAAGTCTATCATAATATTCTTATATGTAGGGAAAAAAATTGATGATACATACCATAGTCTTTCTGCCAGCAACAATATCCCATCTCATTGATGAGAATACTATGGGCAAGGCAAAGAAACATCCAAAGTAGTTCTGCCATGTAAGCAATAATAAGTAAATTAAATTGACTAACATGATGCGCATCTGAGGAGCTAGAGGTGGTGGTGAGGCAAAGGCCTTGCACCTAAAGGCATTTGCAGTCGCCTTGCACCTCAGAGTGCCTCAAGCTTTTTAAAACCAAGCAAACATGTAAATGAGTTACATCAATAAAACCAGCTATCACAGAAATAAAAGGATTCCAAAATTTGAGTTTTTTTCCCCTAAATTTTTAAAATTGAAAATCTAGAAAGAAAACCTCAGTCAAAGAAGTACCTCAATAGCAAGAGAGCTGCTTAAAATGTAGGTTAACCCTCCAAGAGCAGCAAACATAGAACATTCCACCAACCTCAAGGTCTTCTGATAAACATCTCCATTTACAGTCAAGTCCTCGGAAGAACGAGTGTCCTCTTCTTCATCATCTTTCCATGTCCATAACGGAGCTCCAGTTTCTGAAACCCTAATTCTTTCTAGCTTTGAATTCGTTCCACATATGGGAAATTGAGGATGAGAAAGGATGGAAACTGACGAGACATTGCAGAGCCTGGATTTATGATATGTTGTGGGGGGCATGGGATGGATATTCCCGGAAAAATAGGAAATTTGCGATTGGAGATGATAACAGCTATGAACTTTGAGAATGTTCATGGCTGTCGAAGCAAGCATCTTCTTCACAAGTAAATCAATTCTTATTTATTGCAACAATGCGCTACAAACAAGAAAAAGATCAAGAATATTAAATATTAACAATGACCAATAGAACAGATGTAAGATTACTGGTACAACATACGAACTATATAATAAACAGAGCATCTGTTCCGGATATCCACTCCAGTGTACAAACCTTAGGTTTCACAATCACAGAATAAACCCTAAAAATTACCTTTTTTTTACCTCTTCTACAATTTAACAGTGCTGATAACTCAACAGAAACTTACGAAATCAACAATGAAGAAGGATTCATACTGACTAATTCAATAACAAAATTGAATTCAGAAATTCAGCTTCTTACTGAATTGTTAACCAAAACAGATAAACAACAAAACAAGTGAATATAATCGTCGATTACACTGCCTAAGCCTAACCAAACAAACCCTAATTAACAACACAAATTACTGTAATGAATGCGGACAAGAACAAGTAAAAACAAAATTTGATAAGTTAATAACTAATTACCTACGAATTATGCAGCTACAAAGATAATTGCACATGGAAATGAGACCAAGTTTTATGAAGTCGTGCAGGCGAAGATGCCGGCAGCAGCAGAGGAGGGGGTGGCGAGGGAACGGTGTTGGGGACAACGAAGATGAAGCACCACAACAACATATATCTGTAGCCAAATTTATTATTTTTTTTTCAAACGGTTTTATTATCGTTACGATGAGTGATGGTCGATTGTGTGATATTGGCAGTAGCTTTCCTCTGCAAGACTGCACTACATATATTCAAAGCCAATTATCCGGTAAACTTAGCCTAGTGAATAAAGGCTTGACCTTTTTCTAGAGATCTGGGTTCAAGTCTTATAAGTGACACTTTAATTGATATAAGGTGAGGGTTCTGAACCAATAGGGGCAAGAGTCTACCTATTCTACAAGGTTCCCGCGCATCAGGGGGTACGGTCTCACGGTCGGCGATCGAGAAATCTATCTTAGTTACCAACCGTCAGGAAAACTGAAAGTAGCACGACGAGGCCCTCTGTCGTTTAAAAAAAATCTGTATCCAATTCTATTTTTATTTTCATTTTTACCCGAGTCAGCCATATAGTTAATTTAACAAATGGCTCACCTCTTGTTAAAGAATCGGGTGATCGAGCCCACAGTGTCTAGGTGGAAACCTAAAACTTAGAAAAAACTCAAACTCAAGACATGGTATGTTTTTCTGTGCAATTTGTATATTGACATATGTTTTGCTAAAGAAGTAAACAAAACATGTGATTGGTGACTAGGGGCGGTCCAATAGTTTTGAAGACTCCAAGCGAATTAAAAAATTGGGGCCCTATCACCTTATATTTAAGTTATGTTATAAAATATAATTTTTTCTTAAATGTATCAAGTATTGCCCTTCAAGGTAACTTTTATAAGTCATTCTTAAGTGTTACTTGTATAATAGAATAACTTATACAACTGTCAAAATTCTCCTCAAGTAAAAAATATTGGATTCTCCTTAATAATTGCAGCTTTGTAGGATCCCTTACTTTAGCCTTCCCTTCACACTTACTAAGAATCAATAAAATTAACATAGTGTAGATTGATGCTTCACCCTTCTCGGCGGAATTGATTTTGTGAATTGGGCGGCCCCCGCTTTCCTCTCTCAAAATCGAGAGAGGAAATATACTTTCTTTTATTTAAAATAAATTAAAGTTTTATTATTTTATCTTTTTTAACTAAAATTTTTAGAAATTAGGACAAACCAAAAGCAATTAAGCTTTCTCAAACTATGTCTTTAACTAAAAAACAACACAGTGAGGTAGCTATCTGAATAGTGCTTCTTAGCTATACGGTTGCCTTAGAAATCCAAAAGCAAAACATTTATGAATCTAGGTTGGTTTCCATTGACATTGACAACTACTTGATTCTTAAACAAATAAATATACCATGTCAATTGTAAAGTTATACTATTTAGTATGATTTGAGAAATGAAACAAAGGCAAACGTTACCCTTATATGATAGAATAAATATGACACAAATATTTTATTTATCTATTATTATAAAACTAAGTCATTCTCATATTGTCGCAATTAAAGAAGGATTCAAGCTTTCAGAGAAAGTAGTAACCAATACATGTCAGCTAAAGGCTCTGGAATTGCTCTAGTTGAAGCATATCGTTGAAACCCCTGAGGTTGAGGGTGTGTCCGGTTGTCGAGTGCCCTAGATTCATCGAGTTGAGAGTCGAATATACATGGAGTTGTCTACATCGAGCATAGAATGAAACCCTGAAGTCATCGAGATCAAATAAAGAATGTAGCATATGAAGCGTCAAGCAGCAATGGAGAATCTAAAAGTGTGTTTGAGTGATTGGTTTTCTTAGCATTATAATTATTGTGTGTAAAATTATAAAAGATGAGAATATATGTAACTTAACTTTTGATATTGATATATATTTAAGAAATTTATAAATCGAAGAACACGTGTAATTCTTCCTCCAATTTAATATAATATGGTTTTATAATTGACAAACATGTGTCATACTCTGATAGTGTGATGTTTCTTTTATTTTATTGTCCTGATTCTTTCTTTTATTAAATGATGAGACATGTGTTATTATCAGTGCATTATCACACTTTTTTTTGTTTCTCTCTCGTATTATAAAATAACATTAGAAATGTATTTTTAAATATTTAACATAAATTTAATTATAATTAATTATTATATCATTAAATAAATGATTATTAATTACTATAAATTATTTTTAATAATGCACATATTTTTAACTTAGCGTTTAATATAATGAACATACCAAACAAACTTCTCTGCTAATTAAGTTTCAACCATCACAACATTTCTTGTCGACATTTTAGTTGCCGTTATAATTAATTGAGTTGGTTTATTCAATTCTTTCGAAGTTGATCCAAGTCGAATTCAGTTTTCAAATAGTGAAGGTTTAATAAACTAACTTAAATAACTAAATAAAACACATTTTGAACACCCATGTTGGATGTTTTATCAATGAAAACTATTATTGGTTTGTTGACTCTGCTCGTTATTTGCCAATTTTTGTTACTAATTACTGATAGATCAAGTTGTTACTAACGTTAGTTACCGTTGATGTCAGTTAACACTAATGATAATTATAAGACTCATCAGTCATCACCATTTTCATACAACTTATTCAGACATATAAATCCTATGAATTTCTCAGTGATATTTGCACAAGAAAATTTTGTAAGAGTTTTGTTAAAAATAAATCCAATTCAATATTATAACATATTTATTTATCTAATATTTTAGTTGTTATTTTTCTCATGTATGGGTAATGGGTTGTTGATTTGTGGATCATACTATTTTGCCTTTTTGGGTGTTATTTGAGTTGGGCTCAAGCCTTCTTATTGATGGATGTTTTTGAAGGGCGGCGAGTTGAACCAACCCCTTTGTTGGTCTAGGGTTGTAAACCCAACTACACACCATCTGATCTAGAGGTGGGAAAAAAACCCGCAACCGGTTCTACCCGAACTGATGGGTACATGCGATTATGATTTCTCAGAAAAACTGCAATCGAATTCGGAATTACTACAACTGGTTTCACCTTCACCCGGCTAAAACCGATAAAAGCCGGTCAAAACGCGGACTCTAACAGGAACCGCTTTAAAAAAAAACGGTTTGTGTACCTCTAATCATGGGCAAAGCTTCATTGGGGCCGTCGGGGACCGCCCCTCTCTTTTTCCGTCCGTAATGTGAATTTTTCGGTCGTAATGCGAATTTTTCGGTCGTAATGCTAAGGCTGGCAAAATGGGTACCTATTAAGACACGATTAGACATGTTTAACAAAAAATTTACTATTTGATTTTATAATTTAAAAAAAAATAAAATTAAGATGCTAGATTTCATCATTTTTCTTTTTTGCTACATAATATATAGAACTGTCATGTGTAAATTACCAAACCAAGTGTTAAACAAGTCGTTTTCATGTTTTATATTTGCATTAATCGCGTCGTTTGAAACATGTTAAACCTGTTAAGACCTGTTTTGCCAGCCTTAAAAAATAGTGGTTTTGCCCCCTCGAATCAAAAAATTAATATGTATTCTGAGTTTCAAAAATTTCAGTCCCTCTCACTTCGATCAAGCTCTACCACTACCTTTAATCTGGTCCTCATCGTCATTCGCATATAATCATCATCTTCAAGTCATAAGGATTAAGGTGGGGTCATCATTTTGCTTTATATTGGAATATTATAAGTGTTCATAGCTTCTCATAATCCTTTACAAAAGTCTGATTTTATGAAACTTCCTTCGCTCTCTATGTATACAATAACCATACTTTACCTGTTAAACTATTAATTTTCTACATAGTTACTTTTAACTCGTGTTAATCCATTATCAAATGAACATGGTGGACACAGACGGTCTCTCTCATACGTCGAGATCACGTAGACAATCCATAACTTCAGAAAATACATGATTTGTTCAAATTGTTTGTAAAAATATAACACGGTGATCCCTGGAAGGATTGCCCCGGAGAGATAGCCGTTAGGTTAACTAAAATAACCCTTGTAATAAAAAAAAAACAAATTAAATGTATTTTGTATGTGGCTCACCATCGTTTTTACTACTTAGCTTACCACTATCATCAATTTAATCGTTGGTTCAAAACCACCATGAATCCACAGTCTCCTCACCACCATTGTTATTATTTTTGTTTTTGTCATCGCACAACCATTGTGAGGTCCAACCATTGTGAGGTCCAACCATTGTTTTTCGAACCCTAAATCCCAATTATCCAATCAACAATTTCAAGCCTAAAATTGAATATTGGAAGGAAATAATTGACCTTTTAAAATATATATATATATATATATATATATATATATAATTGAATATTTTCAAACCCTGTATCACAATTACCCCATCAACAATAATCCTTTAAAGATAAGGGTAAAATTATCATTTAAAAAACTAACTAGTTTTTTTAACAAAATTAGTATAAAAATAAAATCCTCGACAAAATATTAACACAAAATATCTTAATGGTGTTTTTTGAATATAAAAATGAAACATGCAATATTAAATAAATAAATGTAAATGTTGTTTTGTAATTACTCATATTATACAATATTATATAATATAGTGTTTTCTTTTTTTTTGGAAGACAATGTTTTACGTATATTGTCTTAACCGGACTCACCGGAAACATGTCTCCAACAGGAGCAAAACCCAGAACCTATATAATGAAAGTAGGGATGGCAATGGGCCAGGTTTGGGACGAGTTTGAGTAATCTCAGTCCCATACCTGTTGATAAAAGTATGTTTCATACTCGTCCCAAATCACATCGGGTATCTATCGGGTATTTACCCGTCGGATATCGGGTATCCCGGCTGGTTAAGCTAAATATATTCAACTATTCGTTGAGAATAACTGACTTAAAATACGTCTGATATCGGGTAACTAATAATAAATTTATTTTTTTTATAACAAAAAACTATATGTTAAATATGCCAAGAACAAGTTATTAATATATCAAATAACATGAAATTTCAAAATGTTATAAGTTGATTATCATCGTTCAAGATAAACCAAAAAATATCAATTATTAACAAAATGGTTCAAAAATTTTTTTGTAGTTGCCACAATAAAAACAAAGATAAAAAAAAAGAAACAAATTATATGAACAATTTTTAAAGTTCAAAAGCATTAAAAAAGAAACAAATTCTATTAATTCAAATGTATATAAATGGTATTTATAATCGGGTACACGGGACGGGTAAACAGGTAGATATAATTAGGTAATCGGGCCGGGTAAACGGGTATATGAACAAATCTCAAGCCCGTCCCATACCCGCGAAAAATTTTAAAATTAATCTCATACCCGGCCCAAATACCCATCGGGTTTGAAAATACCCGTTCCATATGTAGCGAGTTTCGGGTAAACCCGTCAGACTCGGGTTTTTTGCCATCCCTAAATGAAAGGTTCAAGCTCTAGCCAGTGGGCTAAGCAATGGTCGACTAATATAGTGTTTTCTAGTTTGATAAACTTTCTTTAGGGGTTGTTTGTTTACCTCTTAATGGAACCATTCGGCACTTAACCATCAGCATTTAACCATTCAGTGCGTTTGGTTTAAATTAAATTACCTTTTAATGATTCGGTTCAACATCTAACCATTCAGCACCAATACCATGCTGAACCATTAAGAGGTGAAACCAAACATTCAGACCTCTTAACCATTCAGCACTTAATGATTCAGATCAACCAAACAGCCGTCTGGTTAAGAAAAACAACTTTGGTTCTTTGAATCGAGAAAGTTGTCCAATATTCGTATGGATACAAGGAATGAAAAGAGAGGACGAATTAGAGGGGGCATAATTATTGCAAACAATTTTCAATCGAATAAAAGTGATTTCATGCTTTAAACACGTGTCATCACATGTTTTTTTTTTCTTTTTTAATTTTATAATTATATTAAAAAATATAGTTAGTTGTCAAAGTTGGTTATTTATTTATTTCTTGCTATCAGATTTGAAGTTATTGAATAATTTAAACATAAAAACGCTAAATATCGATCTTGTTAGTGTCAAGATATTTTTTTATATTTTTGTAGATAGTAAAATACTTGAATTTATAGACACATCCATGATCGAAATTTAACCTTTTTATTAATATTCCAAGTTGAAAAAGATGGAAATGATCAAAATCAAATTAAAGATTGAAGAACAACCAAGATCCGTAGATAGTTTATATAAATAACTGAAAAATCTATTATATTGTGTAAAAGTAATTTATATAATAAAAAAAACACGTGAAAAACACAAATTATCTTTTGATGAATATCATACATGCACGCAACTTCCATTGTTTTTTAAATTAGAATGCAGCCTTTAAAACTAATTAATATCTTTGTAAAATTAGATAAGCCAAAAGGAGCTTTCAAGGCTGTTACCAATAAAAATTAATAAACATTTTTATTATAAAAATATGAAAAAAAAATCAGGTGAAGTGGGAAAAATTCTTAAAATAGTCATTTTAATAGCAAAATAAAACAAAATACTACTTAAGTATTTTTTGCTTCAAATTATCTTTATGAGGGTGAGATCAAATAAAAATAAGATTTTGCCTAAAGATAATAAAAACAATTTAAAATGACATTTGACAACTATAATAAATTCCAATTAAACTCATTTTGAAGCGGTGAAACCGTTTCGTCAAAACTTAAACGCTATGGCTAAATCATAAAGTTAAACCCTAAACCTTAAGCTAAATACTAAAGTTAAACTCTAGAGTTAAAAAGTAAGCTAAACTCAAAAACTAAACCCAAGTCTAAATCCAAATGCTAAAAGCTAAATCATAATTCTAAACCTTAAAATTAAACCCTGAACCCAAAAGGTTAAATATAAACCTTGAAAGCTAATTTTAAAGTTCAAATCAAAGGTAAACTTATAAAACATAATTTCTAAATCCTAAAAACTAAATAGACAGTTCAAATGCATCCAGAATTAGTTCAATCAATGTTCATTAAAGTTATCAAATGTCGTGTGTTTTTTTTTTGTTTTTAATCAAAATTTTGCTCCTATTTGATCATCTCTCTATCTATATGTGTATAGGCGATGACGTACATACTTACACAGGCAGCCGACCGTACTTTACCTGCAACAATCGTACTTACACTGGCGCCAACCCTGCTTTACAGTCATTTAGTTGTACTTACACGTACGTCCGACCGTAAATCATTTATGTGTGTCCATTGTACTTTACGAGAATCCAATTGTTAGAATGTATGGGCCTCACAACAGTATACAAATGCCGGCTCCAATATAAGTTATGTGACATTTTTCGATTGGTTATGTTCATAACCAATCGCTATATATGCACTACCGCCGACACGGTACATAAACGAACACTTGGCAACATTAATTAGTCAAATAAATAAATCTTTTCATTTCATAATTTAACTGATTATTGTAAGAATTTTAGTGAAATAATATGACTTGGGTCAAAGCCGGCATATGCTTTTTAAATCACAGGCTTGTCTATGGCCCCAACAGGCAACAAACCTAATGGTCCTACCTTTTTTTTTTTACCAAAATTCTAAATTTATTTTAATTTGTAAGTGCTTCAAGATGTTATGTATTGTGGTAAATGGAAGTTTCCCTTGATTCTTTCTGTGTAGCAGTTATGAAGACAACAACGATTATACCACAACTAATACTTGTTAATTTGCTTTGTTAGTTTGCTGCTAATTAAGCTATGCTCCCATCAAAAAGATTGAGCCGGTCTCGTTTGTGTAAGCTCAAGAATTATAATACAACGTATGTGTCTCTAGGCACATGGGCTTAATTGGTTTTGTTTTCAAGTTCTTGATCTGAGTTATTCAGTTTGGGTTGTTCAGGTTGAAACGAAATACCAAACTACAATACCAGATCAAGATTCGTAAAACCAAGTGTTTTCATTTGAATCTTCTCATGCATCTATGACGTAAGTAGAGCGAGCACATCACCCTCCATCTGACTTCGTTTGAAACCCAAACGAACGCCGTCCATTTCCAACGTTAACGTTTGTATCTTTTCTGAGACAGGTCAATGTAGACAAATGACCAGTTGTACTACTTTTAATGCACAATGTACACGAACATACTATTGAGTGGTATATATCACGGTATAGATGAGCATGCACATATGATTTAACTTTAACCTTTTTAAAAGTTTAATGTCTCTCAATTAATACAACCCAAAATTCAAATAATTAGAGAGTGGCCGGCAGTATCGTATCAACCACAACTCACAAATTACACAAATTATTATCAATAATAATATACACTCAACCATATCCTTTTTCGATCACATGAAATCTAATCCATACATAAAGGGTATTGCAATCATAATTATACTTTGATTACTTTCATGTAGCTCGTATTATTTTATATTTATTTTTTTAAGCATAAGAATGCAAAGAAAACCTTTTTTTTTTTTTTTGTTGTTTTAGCAATTAATAACTAACAAGGTAGGTTAATTGATATCAGTTTATTATTCTAGGTCCTAAGTAATTATTTTACATTATCTGTTTAAAAAACTAAGTTATTATTTAGAGTTAATTGCATAAATGGTCCCAATGGTTTGACAAGGTTGCAGATTTGGTACCCAAACTTTAAAAATTGCAAATTTAGTCCAAACATTTAAAGTTGATTGCATAAATGGTCCCTATGGTTTGATCAGATTGCAGATTTGGTACCCAAATTTTAAAAATTGCAAATTTAGTTCAAACATTTAAAGTTAATTGCATAAATGGTCCCTATGGTTTGATCAGATTGCAGATTTGGTCCCAAACATTTAGAATAAAAATAATTCACAAAACCAAATTAAATATCAACCAATATTAAATTAATTTAAATATTTTTAAAATAATTTGTATTATCTATTGAGGTTAATTAAAATAGTTGTACACATATTCATTTATTAAAAAAATAGCAAACAATATTGAATACTTAACATTAAATATACAAGATAATATTGTTTAAATAACTTGCGAATTCAAAATATTGTATATTTAATGTTTATTATTCATTAGTTTTTGCTATTTTTTTAATCAATGATATGAATATAACTATTTTATATAACTTCACAGGTTAAACAAATTATTTAAATAATGTTGAAATTATTTTAAGAATGTTTAAAGTATTTTAATTAAGTTTAAATATTTAATTTAGATTTGTGAATTATTTATATTATATATTTGCAATTTATAAAGTTTGGGGGCTAAATCTGTAATCTGATCATATCATAGGGACCATTTCTATAATTAACTTTAAATATTTGGACTATTTGCAAGTTTTAAAACTTGGGGACGCAATTTGATCAAACCATAGGGGCCATTTATGCAATTAACTTTAAATGTTTGGACTAAATTTGTAATTTTTAAAGTTTGGGAACCAAATCTGCAATCTGATCAAACCACAGGGACCATTTATGCAATTAACTTATTTATGTATTATAAGTTTGAAATATTTCCTTTAAATTTAACTAATGTTATGTTTGTGTATAATTAAAGCACTTAAATTTTAATGCAATTATTTTTTTGTTCTAAAATGTAATATAGTGCACCATGAGTATGTTCTAGGATGTGAGGAATGGCTAATGCATAATTTGCATAATTTATGCTTTATGTTTGGTTAGCGACTGGTATGGTGAGAACACTACTCTCCTCTTGTGTGAATATGGTGTGATAGATTCACATTTACCTAGGGGTGTTAAAACTGAATATCTGAAAATTTGGTATTTGAAATTCTAGATATTGATCCATATGTTAAAATAGATATCCGAACAAGTTAAATATACAAAAGGATATATAGGTGGTATTTTTAAATTTCAATAATTACCAACAACCAAACCCAGTAAAATATCATTGATCATTAAGGTTTAGAAGGGTGAGAATGTGAGATGAAGAAAAAAGCTTACACATGTTTCAATAAAATATAAATGTTGTTTCTTTAAAGATCACTGGTTTATGTATATATCACATCACTTTTATTTATTTATTATTCTGATATACACACACTTTGTTTTTACATTGATGAACATTATAAAACACGAAGAAACCCACGTAGTAACATCAACTAAAATTAGGAGGAAAATACAAAGCAAAAAAAAAATAGAAAAAGAAGAACAAGGCATGTTAACCACGTAATCCTAGCAAATAGAATACATACAAGACAAGAATTGTATTTGAGCTAAGGTATTATCTAATACGAAGTCGTATATAAAACTACAACTATCTAACATTTATCCTTCAAAACTCTAAAAGTTTTTAACCTTTATCTTAAATTTTCAATAATTTTTTTATTGATCATGTTCATACAAAAGTGAAAATCTAACATATTATTTCGAATTTGCTCATCCCAGTGTCTCATGTTAACCCTGATGTTGTCATTTGTTTTCTCCTAACATGTTTGAAATATCTCAATCTTTACTCACGTATTTTATTTGAGATGCAAAAACCCTAATATTTCTCAAATATTGCTTTCCTCATCCGGTCACACTTTTTATGCTTGAACATTCATCTAAACATATTCATCTCTTTTGTCTCAAACATTCTCTTGAATATTACTGATTGGTCAACTATCGATTTCATATACAACATAGTCGTGCGTACTATAATTATATGAAATGTTCCTTTTAATTTTTTGAAAACCCCTTGTCACAAAAGGTATTTGTGTCTACTTTCCATTTACACCAACCTGTTTGGGCATGATAGGCTATGTTACAATTAAGAGTAAATTGTCATTTTTGTTTATATGAGTTGCTCACTTTTACCATTTCAGTACAAAAGTTTAAATTTCACTATTTCGGTCCTTAAGTTTTTTATTTTATTGTCATTTTGTTCCTTATAGTTTTCATTTTATTGTCATTTTAGTCTAATGAAATTTATTTATTTATTTATTTATACAAATGCAAGAACCTATTGCTGATAAAGTTAATGAGACGCACCACCAATATGTGTATTGTTAATAAATGAGACTTAGTTTCGAAAATAAGGTGTCTATAATAAATGACAGAGCTTGAGCATATTGAGAGGGAGCAGAAATTTACAGGACCCGAAATATATGTTAATTTTTTGACGCGAATGAGACGAAACCACTATTTTTAATTAAAATAACCTTACAACCGAAAAATTAAATGATGGAAAAAGAGTCGTCCATATCTATAATCTATTGGACGGATTAAACATTTTTCATTACACCGTACGTCCGCCGCTCAAAAAAAAAAAGTGTTCTCGCACATCAAATTTATTAGACCATTTTATTTTTCTCATAAATTTAGAATTAAAAGAAACAAACCTAAAGATACAATCACCATCAAATTTCCTGAAATCTAATGATTTTAATCATTTTTTTGGTGAATATTTTCTTTAATCTAGTAATATATTTTTAAGTTAAAAGATGAAAACAATAAAAAAAATTAAACTGTTTTAACAAAATAAATATTATATTAACTGTAAATCAGGGGAGATCCCATGATGTTTTCTAAACAGAGATCCGATGATGTTACAAAGAAAGCTGACAAACAAGAATGATAGTATGTGTAAGTATATGTTAGTTTTACCTTTTACGTTTGATCTTATCTTTTACGTCTTATAAGGTAAGAACCATAATTAATATATGTTCTTTTTATTTTATAAAATAAGTTTTTTTATTTTTATTTTTTATGTTTTAGTTGCACAATAAAAATATGTTCATGACTTCTATTATGTTAAAATTACATTAAACTTATACTAATAAATTAAAAATGATGGTTGAGTGGTTTAGTTGATTTTTATGAAGTCGATTATTAAATATATGAACCAAACACCTTTCATTGCCAATGTCAAAACAATCTAACCAAAAACCAAACATGATATTGACATTTATTCAAAATAATTTGCAAAGAGAATTATAAAACGCATGCTAGCATTGAAAATTCACACTTATTAGGCATTTAATGAATAATATGACATTGTTTATTGTTTAAATTTTCAACATATTATGAACATGCCCAAACATAATTTAAGAAATATATATATTTAATTTTTCAAAATTAAATTAACCTAAGAGAAAGCTGATGATGTTGAAGGCCATTTTGGAAAAGTAGAGGATATGACGAGCCTTTATTTACTAACATGCATGCGAGGAACCGTTTTAATTCTTATGCAATTTGCTAAATAAAGTGATTAAGAATATGTAATTTAGATATCTGAATTATCTTTTAAAAGAATATACACACACATACACTATATTATAATATTGTTGTAAAACTCGGCCTAGACAGCCGAGAACTCGGTACCCGGCACTCGACCGAACCGATTTTTTCCAACTTAGTCAAACCAACTCGGCCAAAAAAACTTGGTCCAACTCGGAACAAAGCGGTCAAACTCGGCCCAACTCGCCCAACTCGGTTTTTCGCTGTTTTTTACCAATTTTCTCTGTTTTTCATTGTTTTAGACCAATTTTTGTTTGATTTTCAATGTATATATTTCTTTTATATTGATATTCACTATATATGTTATATATGCTAGTAAACATATATATGATATTTAATATATATATATAATTTTTTAAAAAATATTTTTTTTATCATTTATCGTATCTGAGTACTCCCCGCCTAGGCTGAGTATACGCAACTCCCCAATCGACCAACATGGCAGCGCCTAGCTATTTTTTCAACCATTCATTATATACTCGTGTATTACATGGGTTTAATATTGAATTTTGCAAATATATAAACAATAAATAAATGACTGAGAAATATCAGCTGATCGAGGATGAAAGATGATTAACAAATTATAGATTAGTGGTTTTGAAAATACATAAATTTGGGCAGAAATAGTGGATCTATTTTAGATTTGCAAGAAAAAAATGTCATTAACGGCTTGAGCGGTAAAAGTGTTGTGTTAATGACATGTGTTCATATTTATATATTTTTATTAGTATAAAAATATATATTCTTTTGTCTTAATGCATACATGTACATCCACTATATTAACACTTATCTTACGAAAAAGTTTTAAACGAAATGTGAAAAAATTAAAGAAAGATAGAAAATATATTATTATTTTTCAGTTTTATATATTTTATTTAAGTTACGTTTTATGCGTATATCTTCTTATGATTCTCAACAAATTATTGGTTTTGAAAAAAAAAATAGAAGTGTCGTTTGGTGAAGAAAAATATAGCTATTAACGGATGAAACAACAAATGATAAGAAACAAACGAATGATTGATGATATCTTAGATATAGATAAACATAATTAAAGATCATTAAGTTAAAGGTCACGGTTTAAGGGATGGCTTCACATTTTTGAAGGTCGAAAATAAATTAAAATCTAGAGTAAAATGCCAAAATAGTCCATGTGTTTATATCGAAATGTCATTTTAGTCCCTAAATAAAATTTGTTGTCATTTTAGTCATTGTGTTTTAATTTAGTTGCCAATATAGTCCTTCTATTTGCCATTTTAGGGACTATATTGGCAATTAAATTTCAAACACAAGGATTAAAATGACAACAAAAAATTAGACGAATGACTATATCGGCCACTAAATTAAAAAACAAGGATTAAATGGCAACACATTTTATTTAAGGACTAAAATGACATTTTTGATGCAAACACAGGGACCATTTTGGCATTTAACTCTAAAATCTATAATACTTTCATGCAAAACAATAACTAGAAATCTAAAAAAATAAAATAAAAATATGCTGTCAGCTAATGAGGTTTTCAAAATTAAACCAGTGAATTTCATGTTAGATGTTCACTGTATTTTACTCGAAATCCAGAATGTTAGAAGGATGATTAGTAACATAAATGAAAAGGATAATTCGTCCATTTAAATGATTATACATTTATTGCTTTTAAAATTACATAACATAAAAAAAGAGAATTTTACAAAACTTTTTATCATCAATCCATTCCTCGTTTACGTTTTTACTTTTTCTTATCAATGAGTATATCTCTTTACTTGCATGATTTAGATGTCTCGTATTTGTCGAAAAAGTTATTTGATTGATGGGATTTTGTATGATACTTATGAGATCGATGGTATTGATATTCAAATATTTCTTCTTAAAGCGTATTGATTTGACCCCATGAGCGAGACCACTATCCAATAGCATGTTGCCACCTAGAAAATTTCCGAATTGTTTCATAGCAATTAGAAAGAGATTCATTAACCACAAAGAATTCGGTTCAAATGTAGGATATCTATCCAGAATTTTTCGCAACTCAATATAGATAAGTAAGGAATGAATGACATGAAAGGGTCGTTAACCTTCTCCGTTACTTATTATTGGGATGGTTGATATTAAATAACCTTGAGTTTTTTATTTTAAATGGCAGAGGGTCCTGTCGTATTACATTCAGTTATCTTAACGGTTGGTAACTCAGATAGATTCTTTGATCGTCAATAGTGTGACCGTACCCCCAAATGTGCGAAAACTCATGGAATAGGTAAACCATCGTCCCCAATTGATTCATAACCTTTATTTAATTATACACAATTATATCAGTAACCAATTTCTTTACTTTAATTTATCTATTGGAAGCCTTGTTTGAATTTAGTCCATATTAGACGAACTCAAACGACAAACGCTACCATCACATGACCTCTTAAAGATTAGTGAACCTAACTTGAACTAATTTAAGTGTATTAATGTATTTAACACATTTACCAGACTCATGGTATTTTTAAGATATATATTACTCTATATAATTAAAATGTATGAAAAGGAATAGTGTAAAAAATATTATTGTATTGATCGTGGGCCCCATTGATTATTATTATTATTATTATTATTATTATTATTATTATTATTATTATTATTATTATTATTATTATTATTATTATTATACTAGGTTATAGACCCGTGTTATACACGGGTTTGCGAATAAAAATAAAGTGATTTTCTAATTATGTATTTATGAATTTACATGATTATATTAACACTAATAATGTTAGTTATATCTTTTTTTATATATAGAAAAACTTTAAACATAAAAATTTATAAAAAAATGTTCTTAAAACATATATATAAATATATATATATAGGGGATGGTTCGAATGTTAACCCTTCCTTATTGCGATAACCGAATAAATACATCTTATTACTTTAGGGCCCATATTAAAGTAAATCTAAAGATGTAGGTTTTTTTTAATTTTTTATTACTGTAAGTGAGCCCTACATTAATTTTAAAAAAAACTTACACCTTTAAATTTACTTTAGCATGGGCTCCAAAGTAATAAATATAATTATTCGGTTAACGCAATAAACATGGGTTAACATTTAATCATCTCTCTCAATATATATAACATTAAACATAGATGTATTAAACATTTAAAAGGTTAAATATTTGAATTTTAAAATTATTTGTTTAAAATAACATAATACATATTTTTCAAAAACGATTTATAAAAAATACAGAATTGATTCATAATTTAATCATATTATTTACTAAGTTAAATAAAATCATTAATATTTAATAGGAGAGAAAATATAAAAAAAAACAAAATTTAATAAAAGCATGGCATAGAAATATTTATTACGAGAGAGATGAGAAAAAACATCTTTAAGTGGCCTATAATGTTGATAAGTGGCATATCAAAACCTTTATTTATTATATAGTATACATATAGATTATTTAGGTGTCAAATCAATATAGTGACGTTTTGAAAATTTAGACTTGGACCATTAAATTTTTTTTTTACCTTTGAAAAATAATAAATAAAGATAAGGTATTAAATTTGAAAGATTTGCTTATAGATTTTGAATTTTTATTAAATTTAAGAGTTTTGATTAGAGATTTGAGTTTTTTTTTTTAATTCAAACAAATGGTTGTCTGTAAGAGTGATTTTGTAAGTAATTTTTCTGTTATTTTCATAACATATTTGTAAAGATTTTGTATGATTATGTTTTTATGAAAAATTTGTATAGAGTTCGTGATGAGAGACTTGTTTTTACTATGTAAATTATCCTTCTGCAAATTATATATAATACATGTTCTCGCGAGTGTACTGTGATAACCCGTCGCAACGCGCAGGGAAATAAACCTAGTTATCATTAAATATGTGATGTGTTTAATTGATAAACCTGAAAATAATATATATTTTTGTTTTGTCAAAAACATTAATGATGAATTTAAAGGCAAAAATAGAAAACTATTGAAAAATAGATTTGAATATGAAACTTTTGTTGGAGAGATTTAAACAATTGCTACAAAGTCACCCTATATGAATCACTTGTTACAAATTTAAATAAAGCAATTTGTAATAATCTTTTTAAAACACAAATGCAAAAATATACAATAATAAATACATTAGGTGAAAACATAGATAATGATAATATAGTGCTTTTAGGGGTGTTTATCAAATCAAATTTCGAATAACTCAAATATTTTGAATCGAATGATTTCGAATCTTGAATTTCGAATTCGAAATAAATTCGAATTCGACGTCAAATTCAAAATTCGATTCTATTCGAATCCAAATTTGTTTATATCAAAAAACCAACAGCTAAGTTTTAATATTAGTGATATCATTCAAACTAATAAAATTATAAAAGTTCAATATATAATGTCAATAAAGTGGCAGGTAATCAAAATACAAGAAATTAAAAACCAAAATAATTAATTTTTCAAGCTTCACAGTCACAAAAATTCAAACATAACGATAGACGCTTTTGTTATGAATGTTTAGGTTTAGGGTAATTAAAAGTGTTAAAATTATGAGTATTTTATAATTAAATTGACATTTGTGTAATAGATTTTCAGTTTTTAAAAATTAAACCACATAACAAAAAAACCTAATTTTAAATATAGCAACCACTTGTATTTATAAAATAAAAATATATAAATAATTTAATTTCAAATTTCGAATCAAATCGAATTAAAAATATGAAATTCAAAATTCGATATTATAATCTGAATAGAATCGAATTTCAACTTAATGTTTTTCGAATCAAAAAAGAATCGAATTTCGATTTTTTGAGTCTTATTTAAAGACGGAACACTTATAAGTGTTTTTAGTAGTTTAGAAAATAAATAAAAAAATTGTATAAGGGGATGGGTGATGACGTGACATAGTGAGGAAGATTTTTGCAGTGGGGGACCGTTAAGAGGTTTTAAGATTTTCAGTGAGGTGATGATGTGGCTGAAAATTTCAATAAAGTGATAATTTCAATAGGATGGGTATTACGAATAGTCTTTAACAGATATCATGTCATAAATGAAATGTTAAAGGGGTGTTAGAGAAAGTTAGAAACCTTACTAAAAGAAAGGGGTGTGTTAGGGAGACGTCAGGATGGTTCACTAGACACAAGTCATACGGCCCGTATTGGGCTTTACGGGTCGTATGGAAAAGAATATTCTGACAAAAGCTAACACGTCAAATCATACGACTGACGTAGGTCTGACACGCAGTACATACGGCCCGTATAGGGCAATACGGGTCGTATTGAACGACAATAATTTCAGCTTGCTATTTGCAGGCAAATTATTTGAATGGACGTAATAGGTGTGTGGAATACGTGCGAATTGGCAATTGTGAGCTATATATGTCGATGGAATACGCAAATTATTTGATGGGAGCCAATAATTTCAGCTTACTTCGGTAAATATTTGCATGTTTGTAATTTCGAAATCGTAAAGGTTTAACAATGTCGATGGGAGGCAACAACTTCGGTGAAGAATATATGTGTGTCTATGAAACTGATCAGGTAATATACTTATTCGTTTAACGGTTGCTAGTTTATAAAATCTTATACATTTGTTCTTTTCAGGTGTTTGCCGGTGTTGATGAACTGGTTGATTGGGCGATTGCTAGAGGGCGTGAAAATGGTTATGTGCTAGTTAAACGACGAAGCAAAACTAATGCAACCGGAGTAGTCATAAAGGTGTGGCTTAAATGCGATCGCGGTGGCGTGTATCAGGGTGAACCAAAAGCTAGACGTACTGGTTCGAAGAAGACTGGGTGTGAATTTGAGCTAATTGGTAAATACGAGAGAAGTTGTGGTGGTTGAAAGTTGCGTGTGGTCAATAGTGAACACAACCACCAAGGGGCTGAACAACTAGGTGATCATCCATATGCGATGATGTCACACCCCCAAATTCCCACTCGTGGTGTCAGTCCACGTGGGTGTGACGTGGCCAGGATCACAGCTCATGGTCATATAGAACGACTCTATATGAGTTTCACAATCACACAGATTTGTAAAATAACAAAGCTTTCATAAATAAGCAGCGGAAATGTTTAATACGCAAATAAATAAGTTGCAGCGGAAAGTAAATTGTTTAACAGACACTACATAGTTAATTTGTTTTCAAAATATAATAAATGCACACAAAAGCCTAGGACACGAGTCTATATGCAAGCCAGACGCCTTATTTCTTCCTTGTGCGCATCCTAGCGTGTGCTCCTTTAGTTACCTGAAAATACATGCGAAAAGTGTCAACTAAAAAGTTGGTGAGTTCACAGGTTTAGACAGACACAAATAGTAAACAGATATATACTGGGTATGTTAAGTTTTGTTGTTGGATACTACGATCCGCGGAGTGTGTCAGTTCATCTTATCGAAACTAGACTGTTCCCGTTTGCCTCCGCAGGTCATCGCTGAACCCGCATTCCCATCGAAATTACACTCGTTATGACCTCCAGTCAACATTGGTGCCGAGTGGGGTTAGTCAAACCCAGTAGTACTACGTAATTACGACTCGTTTGTGATACAATTAACGGTAAGGATAAGTGAGGACTTTAAGCGATAATAGTTACACTCGAAAATGGTTTTCACAACATACAAGTACTATATCTAAAACAGTTGCATAGTATTCTCACCCCAAAGTTTAGTAAAACAGTATGAGAGTAAAAGTGGGGCTGTAAAACTCACATGAGTTTGAGAAGTGCGTGTTCTTACAAGAACGGTGTAGCTCGCCGGCTAGTAGTTACCTATATCACATAGGTGTTGTAAGTTTGTGTTTGCATATATGTGAGTCTCACAGGACCGTGTTCGTGTCTTAACAACTTCCAAGTTGTCATGTGGGTCGGGTTGACCGTGTTTAACCGTGTTTGACCTAACGACCCGTTGGTGACGGTTTTTGGATCAAGTGCTCGTGTAACGTGTGGTTTAGTGTCGTGTGATGTGCACGGATACCAAAAGTCATTCCTATGAGGAAACTTACTATTTATGGTAAGTTTCTACCTTAGAATAGTTTCCAATTTAGGCAAGTCAAACAATGAATTCTATTCCGATTATTCTAGCATGCGTATTTATCCTAAATGAGCATGTTATCAAATAGCACGTAGTTACACATAGCCGGTTTATCATGTTTTGCGCGTAAAAGTTACCATAATTAGAAAATTACCTAAACAAGCACTTTTCTTCAAGTTTAACAACTAACATTATTTAACATCACCATTTTAGTCATAATTAGTCATCCAATCATAACTAGCATGCTCTTATTCCCGATTGTAAAATAAAGCTATTATGTTTAGTAACATTCCTAATATCATGCCATTAGCAATTTTAATCATTCCAATACATCAAATATCCCCCATTTTAACTTCTAAACATCATTTTAACATAACTTATGAACCTAAATACACCAATGTGGTTATTTCATCAAGAATACGTAACTAGTAACATTAAAGTTACTAAAATTAACAATATTCACCATATGACCAAACATTGACAAATCAACCATTTCTAATCTTGCAAATCATCATCAATAACACTCATAACATCATTTCAATACCCACAATCATGTAAAACCACCTAAATCATACATTCATGTTGCTAACACCATTATTTTAGCTACTATGACCATCCTATCATATCAATATCATCATGGAACGTAAAGATACATCATCTAATCATCATAGATCATCAAATATCATGTAAACATCATCAAACCCAGAACTAAAATTCGTGCATGTGCATCAAGGGTGCTTGCATGTGTGTTTAAAGTCATGCATGTGAGTGTAAAGTTGAAGGAAGTGTGTTTTGGGTATAGAACTACCTTCTAATGCTTCAAGAATGCCAAGATGACGACAAGAACCGCCTCTAAGCTCCCTGGACAGTAGGTTCTTGCAGAAATGAGATGGTTGTGATGGTGGTTTTGAGTTCCAATGGGTCTTCAAGCCATCAACCTTCAAACCTTCAAGCTTTGGAGCTTCAATGGAGGTCTCCCATGGCTTTCCAAGTGTCAAATCAGCTGTTTGCAGACGAGTTTGGTCGAGATATGGCGTGTACAATCGGAGAAATGATGAAGAGTGGAGTTAATAGGCATGGTGGTCTTGATTTTATAAAGATTTGTCGACTGGCACCTGTCGCGTACCGCGATGGATGTTTAAAAGAATCTTCGCGTACCGCGACGGATTTCGGGAGTCAAACCCCCGCGATGCCTGTCGCGTACCGCTATAATTCCTCCTGTTGGACCATCGCGTACCGCGATGGGTTTCAGAGAAGCCCAATAAGTCTAGTTTTGTTGTTTCGAACCGATTTTGGCGTAATTTCCGATTACAATCATCGTTTCTCGACATTTAGTCATTGTTCTAAATATTTTAGGTTCCCTAGAACCTAAGTGCAGTGAAAGTGTACTGTGGTTTGATCCGTTCACCAACGTTTGTTATTCAAGACACGTGCGAATGTTGTGCAATAATTCCTCGAATTATCGGTGTGTTCAAACTGTTGTGCCACGTGTCACACCAAATACAATTATTCTAGTGCCACGTATGAAATAGTAATACATATCATTATTTAAATTAAAGAAGTGCTGACCTGGAAATTCCGAGGTGTCACAGATGAGATTGAATGAAAGTGAAACCCGTCTAGTTGAGCAACTGTCAAACCAAAACATGTTGCCCCGTGATATACTTGCCGCTGTAAAGTGGACCAAAACCCCGATAATGTTTCCAACCTTAGATCTATTTACAATGCACGACGAAAGTTACGTGCTGGACACAACACGGGGGAAACTCCAATTCAGGTCCTTTTTAGCACATTGCAAAGAAATAATTTTATTTACCAAATGCAAGACGATGCGTCGACAGATGTCGTGGAACAGTTTTTTTTATCCACCAGACATCTTATAATATTTGGCGCGCATTTCCTCATGTCTTGTTAATTGACACAACTTATAAAACGAACAAATACAACATGCCATTTGTTCAAATAGTTGGTGTCACGTCCACACACAAGACGTTTAGTGTTGCACATGCGTTTATAAGTAAGGAACATGAAGAGAATTTTGTCTGAGTGTTACAAAACCTTGCATTGTTGGTAGCTGATTATTTTTCTAGTTTTATTAGCCGTAAGGTTACTGGAGCTATTACGTGTGGCTCTTTTATCACACGTATAGCTCGACGTATCGGTCGTTTTTCGGCCGATATTATAGATAGCATGATCGTGACTTACGCCTCGACACGGATGGACGCGTTGATCGCTTGGAGGGGATGATGCGGTGGATGACGGAACGTATGGCTTCATCTGCTGGCATGGATGTTCCCGTCTTTCCAGGACCGGGACATGATCAGGATCTGCGGATCCTGGTGGTCATGCTTAGTTATTTTTTTGTATTTTCTCTTTTCTTTTTTTGTATTTTGATGTATGGACACTACTTAGTATTCGGATGTATGTATCTTTATTTTCTATGTATGTTGTGTATGGCGTGATTGTTTGTTTTATCTTTTATTATATAATTAAAAAATGTGCGTGTTTGTGAAATGAAAAATAGATAGTTAACAATTTTTCTTAAAACTGTTTAACGTTATTTACGTTCTGATAACTATTATTTTAAAATCATTAAACACGATTACATTAAAATAAATTTGAAACAAAACATTTAAACAATATCACATGTATATCTCTTTGATAAAAACAACTATATATACCTATTATAACAATAAACTTACGAAAATCATAACTACCTATGTTAAAAAAAAATTGTTATTTAAATTTAAATATCAAGATGTTAAAATATTTGTCAAACAAAACAAGTAGGCAAAATAATTAAATAATAACGTTTAATACTTATTATTTTACAATAAAACGATTAAAAATGGTTACGTTTTTTTCGAACAATTAAACGATATTATAAGTTACTTAAACACGTACGTGTTACGTTTACGAATACTGGATTTCAAAACAAAGTACGATTAGGCACTATTATAAACAGATATTATTTATAACATAAAAATTAAACAACTGGACGATATGATATAACAATTAACGTTAAACGCGTACGTGTACTGTAATTCAAACAAAGTACGATTTTATAACATATATATATATAATAATAATAATAATAATAATAATAATAATAATAATAATAATAATAATAATATATATATTATATATTTAATATATAACCTTAAAAACGTACGTATAGCGATTAAACATAATTACGTTAAAATATATCTTTTAACCATTTAAAACACTTAGACAATTACAATGTTACAAATAAGTTAAACACGTACGTATATCGGGCGGAAAAACAAAAGTTATAAATTTTCAGGTTTGAAAATGAATCGTATAGGCCAATACTACTCGTATTCTGTTTTCAGCCGCCAGACATCTCACTGACATTTTCTGACACACTCTGACACCTATACGGCCCGTAAAGCCCTTTACGGCCCATATAGAGTCAGATATGTGTTAACTGATCCGTAGGGGGTGTCCAAATAAACCGCCCCAAAAGAAATCACACCTGGTTTATCTCCTATTGTACATAATAATGTAGGCTAATCTAGTAAAAATGTCAACTTAAACTATCAAATCTACAAATTATTACGAGTTTGCCACCAATGCAATTACTTGTTTCATTTTTCCACTCTTTGTGTCACATCACTTTTCACCAATGCAATAATGCCTGCAGAAAAAACAGTGCTCCTCCATCACTACCATAACTTAAAGTTCAAGTTTTCTTGATTTCTCCTTCCATGCCTTCCTCTTTCAGAATACATGACCCCTACCCCCCCCCCCTCTCACCCACCCCTACCCCATCACCACCCCACCCTCTCTCACACACACACACAAACACACACTATAAGGTGACTTTAAAACATCCTCACAAGTCAAAATCCATTGCATTTTCCATTCTTGATAACTCAACATCTTGAGCTTCACCCTCTACATATATTGTCAGCCTATTAACACAACATTCACATCATCCCCCAGACAAAACAATCTATCATCTTCCCACAAAATCTTCTCAAAATTGGGGATTTTGATTCTTGATTCCCCACCCATCTCATTAAACCTCAAATCAACCCAAATTCAGCAGTCAAAAACACTCAAATTGAGCAAATAGCATACATCCATGAAAGAAACAGGCAAATCTGTTGAATCAGATACAGAGTACAACAATTTCTGCCCAGATTATAACTTCTACTACTCATCATCGTCTGGTGTTCCATGTAGAAAGCACCCATCTTCATCCCCGGTTGGAATCTGTGCATATTGTTTGAAAGACAAGCTAATGAAGCTTGTTTGTTCAGATTGTGGAGAACAGAGGCTTTCTTCATGTTCTTGTTCTGATGTTTCTTCATATAGAAACTCATCTTGCACTGTGGATGTCGGAAGTGTTGGTCGGATCTCGTTTTTGATCGAAAATGATGAACAGAGGACTCTGTTTTCGCAGATGAAGCAGAGCAAGAAACGAGAAACAGAGGATGTGATTCTACTCAAAAGAAGCAATAGTTGCGTGGTTGAGGTGAAGAAAAGCAATGGGTTTTGGAGAATTGGGAGGTTGTTCAAGAAGAGGAGAGAGAAAGAGGGATTTAGAGAGAGATACAGAGATGAATTCAACGAAAATTGGGTGTCCGATTGTGCGATGGATGTGTCGAGATCGCGATCGCTTTGTAGTTTCAGGGGTGGTAATTTTGATCATGACGGTGGTAGTGATATGGCGTATTCGAGTGCAAAAATCTCTGATTTTAATGAATCCGAGCCGAGAAAGAGTGGATTTAGAGGTGGTTTGATGGATTTTGAACCAGGGTTTGCTGCAAAAGAGAGTGAATTCAGTCGAATTCATGATGATTCGGGTTTTATTGATTTGAAACTTGATTTATATGACCGATCGAAAACAGAGCACAGTGTTTTCAAGAACCCATCGGATATTGGTGACGGTGGCGGTTGTGGTGGCGGATCGTCGTCGTCGTGTCGGATTACTGTGAATGAGAGGGGGATTAAGAAGGGGAGTAAAGGGCATAGCAAGGTATGGAAGTGGATCTTCAAGCAACATTCTGGAAAGAAAGATTTGAATCACATCTTAGAATCTTGAATTGGGATGATCCAAAAGTCAACTAAAGTCAAAGATTGAGATGTTTAAAAGTCAAAGGGTCAAAGGTTTCAGGTTGTTTAGTGATTTAGATGTTAGATGCAGAATGTTAATGGTTGTATCAGTGTTGTCTTGTTCACGTAATTCCTACTTTAATTTATCAACCACTTGAAATGGTATCATAAATTCATAAATTCAAGTGTTGTTCACGTCAACCTGATTATTCTGAACAATATCTAAAACGTTTATAGTCGATAGTTATGACAGTAAAAATTTGAAATAATGAAGGTAATTGGCTAGTGATTTGAGGCATTTGTACCACTCTTTTTTTCTTTTTCAAGCTAGTAAATTTTTGAAAATTTTAAACATGTTTAATTTCTCAAGATATGTGGAAAGCAAATAAGTTGATTATGAATAGGTTGATTAGATAAATTCCAACCACATAAAAAGATGATGATTTGTAGTGAGCAGTGGATTGTGATTGCACTAGGATGATTAGTGTTTGACAAGTTTTATATTTAATATTATTAGATAAAATGGTTAGATGGTTAACTTCAAATTATAACTTTGAGCCACGGACTCTTTCTAAGCAACCTTTATACGTTTTATAATAATTGAAATATGAGTAAGGTTTGTTTACATCTTTTCCTACCAGGCCATACTAAATAGTAAGAATATACTATGTAAGTTTGTTTGTATATAAAATGGTTGATTGAATTAATATGCATTCATACACTAAACTAAAACCATTAAAGTTTGCTTCAAATGAGGGGGAGGAGAGAAGTTTGCGAGAAAAGACAAATTACGTGACCTGATTAACCCGAACATAGAATACAATGGAAAAAAATCAATTTTAATATTATGGTTGACGGTTGACCCATGAACCGGTTAACTCAAACATTATTAGGGTCGGGTTACGGGTATTTTTTAAGGAAAACCCCAACTAACATATTCCGATTAACCTAAAACTTGATCAGGTTGATCCGATCAACACCTCCTCTACATATAGCTAATACTTGCCTTTGGGTAAGTTGTTAAGGACTTGAAACAAATTTAAAAATCATGAGTCTACTTAAGATTTTTTATTTTTTTTATTAATTCATTAGGCGTAGTAATTTTAATCATTTTATTTTAGAACAACAACGATAATACTTTACTTTCAACTAAAGCTCGAAATAATTAGATTAAAATCTATCATAAAGTAAGCAAAGCCAATAAAACAAATTGTTTTCACAATTAATAAATGAAGCACTCTATGTTAGAAGTTTCACACATTAGATATAAACATGAACCACATCATTAATAACTTGTAATCGTATGTATCTTTAAAAAACCAAAGTACCTATAGTTATACAAGTTTATCAACACAAATTAAATAAAGCATATATGATTATTTATTTGTTTATTTTTAGGAAAACAGCCTTATCTAAATACAAGTTCAAACATTAAACCATATGTGACACATGTGAACTATGGTTCAAATCTTGATAGTTGTTGTAATTAAATGTATAATCGTAGACTAATTTTGAGTCATGAGTTTTTTCAAATGGCCTCGTAAATTTGTTTTTATATGTGTGAATTATTATTGAAATTTAATGACAAAGAAGCAAATGTACGTTAAAAATTTTAATTGTTAATCTTGGCATGTTTTAAAGAGATGTTGGTTCCCTTTCCTGAAACACGAACATGCCAGGCATATCATGATAAAAGCATAAAGTCTTTTTTCTTTCTTCTATATTCCAATTTCCAAATATAAATATTGAGCATAACGTATACTTGTTTGATTATTAACTAAACTAAAACTAAATGCGAAGGGGAAAAAAACATTACATTAAATTTAGTTAGTTTTTTAATAGATTTTAGAGTTAAATGTCAAAATGGTCCATGTGTTTATATCAAAGATGTCTTTTTAGTCCCTAAATAAAATGTGTTGCATTTTAGTCCTTGTGTTTTAATTTAGTTGCCAATATAGACATTCGTCTAAATTTTTGTTGTCATTTTAATCCTTATGTTTGAAATTTAGTTGCCAATATAATCCCTAAAATGACAACTAAAATTTAGACGAATGACTATATTGGCAACTAAATTAAAACACAAGGATTTAAATGACAACAAATTATATTTAGGGACTAAAATGATATTTTTGATATAAACACAGGGACCATCGAGAGAGGCACCAGTTATGTTCATCTCTAGAAAATCCAGCAAGACAGGCATAACAAACATGTCTAAGTCTAAATTTGAACTCAAAATTTGTTATACAAAAGTCAATGGGTAACAATTATGCTAGACTATCGAGGAGGCACCAGTTATGTTTATCTCTAGAAAATCCAGCAAGACAGGAAGACGTTTTATGTTAGCACTCTACCTGAATATGTTGAACTTTTAAAGTTGGTCATCTATTCCAAAGAAAATTGGCAATTATCGTTGCTAGCCTTGATTAATAAACAACACTAAATTTAGACTATACTATTGTACAATTAACTTAAATGCATTCCAACCTACTTCACCACATCTATGTTTTTTTTTTTTTTTTTTGGTAGTAATATTCTAATCCTTTTACTACTTTATCATAAATCTTTTGCAAGCTTCAAAGTGAGACTACAATCTAATGTATCTTTGAATGAATGACATAAACTTTAATTTGCCACTAGACAAGCTTAAGATTTGTTTCATCTCTTGTGTCAATTGGTATGTTGGGTGAATGCTCACACCATGTGGGTGTGTCACCTTATTACTCGAGATGAGGTATGGCGGGTGAGCCATCACATACACTAATTTATTTGTTTATTTTTGTTTATAAATTTTATATTAATTAAAATAAAACATAACACAGAATAATTATATTATAATAAACAAAAATACTACATAATTAAAAATATACGAAAAAAACATAATAAATTTTAATAGAAACATGTCTTAAAATCATATTTCTTACTATTTTTTGTTTCTTGTCTATTATATCTCATTAACATGCCTGTTTTTCTAGATGTAAGATGATCGAGGTTGAGGGCAAGAATTTTCAAGTGCTCCCACTTTTCTTTGTTTTTCCCACTCCAAATCAATCTTTTCTTTTTAATACCTGTTAAAAAGAATTTCTTTCACCTTTTATTTACCAAATTTTAACCCAAAAGACCAGTCTGATATGTAAGATAGTTCATTTGGCCTATAAACCTACATCAATTGCCTATACAACCAATGTGGAATAGGTTTCATACCTTGCAATGATTTCGATCCGTAACACTAATCTCATTGTGCTCATTACCAAATAATGAGCTTGAAACCTTTTCTTTCAATTCGAGCAAGGTATTCTTCTTTTTTGTTGCGCCTTCATTTAGGTTATAGTGAATTAGACCATCTGATGTTGCTTGACTATCTATCATTTCAGCAGATGATCGTTTTCTTGACGATCTAGCACTAGCATGGACGAACCTTTTGAAGGGCCCGTGGATGCCCTCTCCCCCTGTTTTTGTGGTAAGAAGGGTTGATCCAGTAGTAATTCGTCGCAAAATTTCCGTTTTCACTTAGAATTGTCCATTTAGACATTTAGTAGTATTTCATTGGAAAATTTTATAGGTATTGAGTCCGGCCTTCTCCGTTTTCTTCCTAAAATCCTTCGACCCTCTCGAAGTTTTTTTTCAAGGTCCGTCAATTAGCACTAGCCTTAATTAATGGTTACCATTTCAGGGAATCCTTCAATACCGTCCATACCTTAACTGGAGGTAGGTAGCCACCATAATTATCTTGATATAAGTTTAATATTAGGTAGGGAATTAACCAACCTTAAAAAGTCAGCATTGTTGCAGCTCCTTCTTTGACCCCTAACCTGACTTAATTAAATTTTGTGACTTTTTTTTATTAATATCTCTTCATTTTGAAGTCAGTTGGTCTAAGGTACAATATTAAAGTTTTGTATAAAGGGAGTGAAATATCTTGCTCACACGTAACCAAAGAGCTAATGCTAGGTTGAGTGTTACTTAATTACAAAATATATAAAAAAAAAATTAAACGAATACTGATGTTTAATAATGGGATATCTTGACACATTGATAAGCACCTTTGTTAAGTTTACTTCTTCGGTAGAGTTCCACCTCCTTGTGGTACGAATGATGTCGGTTGAACTATATTATCGATACTTATATAGCTACTCTTAAACTACTTCAAACTAATTATTATTGTCTGATTAATTGAACACATAACCTCTTATTTAAAAGACAAAGCCTTTGCCTCTCTACCAAGTTAGTCTCACATAATTAGGTGCAAACACCTAACACCTTAGTTTTAACAATCTTTTTGTTAAAAAAAATATAACTTATTTAAATAAATAGCGATTAAAGGGCTTCAAGCCTAGTGGTAGCTCTTGACTTCTTTTATAAAAGGTCTTGAGGTATAGTCTCATCTAGAGCAAGTATTACTCTGGGTTTAGGCAAGATGTTTTTCTAGTTGTAGGCTTCCTTCTAGGCAGGTGGGTCAGTTCATCACGCTCTGTTTTTTAAGCAAAAGAATGATCTATTTGTCAAGATGATCCCGGTTGGCCGTACGTTTAATGTTCAAAAAAATAATAATATAAAATAAAATAAATAGCTGTTTCACATCCACGAATAGCCTATGCATGCAACAAGATAGATAGTATCTCCAAATATGACTTTCAGGTTTAGTGTTAGTGTTGTTTAGTTTTCAAATGTAGCAAATAAATTTTATTTTCTTCAAAAAAAATTAAGATCTCATATTATATATATATATATATATATATATATATATATATATAGGGGAGGGTTCCTAAGAAAACCATCGTTTTGGAGAAAACTAAGAAAACTAATCACAATCATTACCAATTATTTTTTTTTCATTTTTTCTTTTCTATTTCCTTTTTATTATAAGATAAGAAATGTAAAAAAAGAAAAAAAAATAGAAAAAAATATATATTTTAGGTTATTACATATATGTAATCACTATGTTACACATACTGATTACATATATGTAACTTGATAAGTGACACACGAAACTTTTTGAGTTACATATATGTAATTTCATGATTTACATATTTTTTTCAAAAAATTTTTGCGTATTATAACATTTCTATCCTTATAATAAAAAATTATGAAATTTTTTATTAAAAAATTTATTGGTTAGTATGAGTTTTCTTGGTTTTCTTCAAAATAAGGAGTTTTCTCATGAACCTTCCTCTATATATATATATATATATATATATATATATATATATATATATATATATATATATATATATATATATATATATATATATATATGGACGCCAGTGAATTCAACCGACTTTAAACGAATTCTCATCCGTTGAAATTCATCAAGTTTAAATCATGACTATTTAAATTAGGCGGTTAGTCGGTTACATCAATTTTATGGTGGTTTTTAGCTGTTTCTGGCGGTTTTTCAGCAGTTAATGACTGTTTTCAGTTACCTACGGATCATTGACACATGTCCAATGTTGTGACACATGTAACATGTCATTATTGTATCATTTTTGTTTTATTTTTATATATTCTAAGAAATATAATTTGAATTTGATTACACCATACTACCCGGTCACCAAACGGGTATAAAACTAGTTAATGTTATTACTGCTTAACGTTAGTTTGAATTTTAAAGTAAAAAAAATTATACAAGTAAAAAGAAGGCGAATAATATTTAGTCTTGTTTATGCTTCACACAAAGATCATAAAAAAAAACATAGATATTTAAATCGGTGGGTGCTTTCATAAAGTTGAAGCGTGTTAGACCAAGCCTGCTTCTGGCTTATTATTACATCACCACTTTTTTCTGTTAATTAATGACATCAAATTATTTTGGTTTTTCCAAGATAAAATACCTTTTATGCTTCATTAGTATTTTAGATTTTACTTTAAACAACAAGTTATACGAACATGTATTTTAACTAGTTTTGTATCCGTGTTTCGTGACAGTAAACGTATTGATTTTTAATAAAGTTTAAATATAAATATTCATCGTTATAAAAATAAGCAGCAAAAAATACAAAATAATGAATCTGCATAAATTGTATTGCCATAATATAAAACATGTTCAGGATCGAATTGTGTAATGCACAAGGGGACAACTATACATGCTCACTACAAGTTATGTTTAAGTAACATTAATGCAGAAACATGAATAAAAAGAAATGTGTCGCCAACTAATTAATACATTAAATCAAAAGATAATTTAACAACTAATATTAACGTGTTTGTTATAGCAAAGAAACTGAAATGAAAAAATTAATAAAATGAATATCAAATTAAATAATAAAATAAAAATAGAAAACTATTAATCCATTTAAAAAAAAAAAAACTAGTTAGCTAAATAGTAAAAAAGTTTTTTTTTTTGCTTAACAATAATGGAAGATATAGTTAACAAAAGAAATAGCTAGTAGGAAACTACCTAAGAAAAAATAATAAAAAAAAGGAGAAAATGCCGTGGAAACTTTACAACCTACAAGACCACATGTAAGCAATTTCTAGCAAGACTTCAAACGCTCTGTTCCCGAGTTTATTTAAGAAGAGAAAAGAAAGAAATTATGGACGAAAAGAAGAAACATCTTTGTGTTCCTGAAAAATCTTTGTGTTCCTGAGTTTCATTTAACGAAAAGAGGGAAATGAAAATTACACATGTTGTGTTCCCGAGTTTCATTTAAGAAGAGAAAAAAGGGAAGCGGAAGGAAAACTAGACACATTTATTTGATTTTTCTTTCCTTTCGATTTTAAAGGAAATGAAAGGAAATAATTATATTCCTTTCTTTTGCTTTTCTCTCATTTCATTTCCTCATTTTCTCTCATTTAATGTCCTTTCTATTATCTCCTTTAATAAACTCAATAACAGAGCGTAATAGAAACCAATAAAACCATGAAAAGATTGCTTTTTCACCTTTTTACAAACTTTTCAAATGAAATTTTGAGTTAGGAGAGAACCCAACACTTCCTTGTCTGCCGAAGATGATGCACATGATTATGATTTAGGAATATGATCTTTTGGGCTGACAATGGACCTTCATTATTATGTAACTCTTCTGCAAAATGATTTATGGAGTTAAGTGTGAGTAGATATATCCCATTTCATCCACCAAGACATTCTTGTCCATGCCAGTTAACGTATGGGCAACCACCATTTAGTTGGGTGACTAAATTTAAAAAATTAGATAATCAATAAATCCATAAAATAAGTAATTAGTGACTTATAATAGAAAAATTGTGCAAATTAATTATATATATTAAATAAGTTTGACTTTTGTATAGGAGGTTTTAGGTTTTAATTCAAGCCAAGGTAAAGTCCAGATATTTACCCGTTGTGGGTTCCTTCTAGGGTGAGATTGGAATACCTTAGAGCATTAAATCTAAAGTGAAGGTTGATATCTCATGACGTCGTTCAAGACTTTTAAAAATCTTAGAGGAATGTTAAAATCCTGTATTAGGGAATCGTTCCAAGACTTCTAATATTACTCTTTTCTTTTTTATTCTTTTTAGCAACAACCTACTATACTCTACCCCATTGTTAACAACCCAAGAATTTTATGTCAAATATTGTTCTTTGTCTTGGTGAGTTGTTTATTTAGGAACTTGTTGTAACACCCCGACCGATGACGGAAACGTCGGGATGCCATGAGGGATGTGTAGATTGTTCATAAGCTCGTGAGCATCTAATTAAATCATCACATATCAATTAATCAACCAAATTAATTACATCAAAAATCATGTTCATCATGAGCTAGTTACATCAAATACACAAAAGATTTAGCTAAACTAACTAAACTCTAGTCTTCAGAATTTCAGTTATTTTAGCTAAGTCCAAGAACCTAAGTGATGATGTCCCAAAAGATGTAGAGCTATCCTGCTATACCTACTTCTCTTCATTTCCTGAAACATGTAGAAAATCAAGTGTCAACTACGAAGTAGTTGGTGAGAAATCATAAGTTTCATGTATTAAAAATGTTTATAAAACGTTTATGAAAGTTCATAAATGGGTTTAAGAAAGTTTATAATTTCCCCGAGAGAATCCACATGTGCACCTGCGAAATAATCCAACACTGTCAAAATCGAACAAACACCACATCCAAACAATCCAAGTAATCACATACATAATAATCACAAATAATTATCCACATAAGTTCAACCAATCACATCAATTCAATAAGCATCAATCATCATAATCATATCGATATAAGTTACCGCGGAGGATCTCAGTCAACTCAATTAACGGCGGAATCATCGCGGAGGACCTCAGTCAACTCAACCAACGATATTCCTATAAGTGTCTTCGTGCACTGCGGAGGACCGTAGTCAACTCAACCAACAGTGGAATCACTGAGGAGGACGTTAGTCAACTCACCAACAATAACTCAATCATTGCGGAGGACCTAAGTCAACTCAACTATCAATGACTCACAAATAAGTAATAATCCATCTCAATCCATAATCAATAATAATCCATTAATATGAATATCATATTGATAATCCAGGTGTTACCCATGTGTTATCAAAATAATATTTAAATTGGTATACATGTTCCACCTTCGAGTTTAAAAACAAAATGGTTTTAAAAGGAGGTTATGAGAACTCACCTGAGTCCTTAGATTCAGTATTCTTGTAGTATGCGCGCTCGCGTAAGAGAAATCAAAAACAACTCAATCAACCTGTATATGTTTTAGTGTTTATAATCATACACGTTTCATTTCAATTGAGTGTCCTTTTTAAATCCTTAAGTGTTTAGTTACTTAGCTTATTTATTCAAAGTTAACTTATAACACTTAGGGTTTATCGATGATCATCATAAAAATGTAATTTAAACTTATTAGTTTCAATTATCTAATAATGATAATTACTTGTGAACTCGTAGGTATATTTCCCTTAGATATGTTTATAATCAATGGTGTTAACCCTTGTTATAACATATCTATGCCCATATTTGCATGCATGTTTAGTTAGGTTTCATCATAATTTTAAATCAATTACATTTTATTTTAAGCTTAAGAAAATCATACATAATTTAACCTTATACATATTCAACATCTCTACTCTCAAAGCTTAAACTTATTTTAGTTTATAAGAGTGAGAACTAATATTTTTGCATGCATGCATGAGTATATAATTCCATAACCCTAACCCTTATAATTTAGAGAGAGAAAAGGTGGTCACTTAATGTGTTTCATGCATGCATAGATCCCCACATATCCCTTGTTCATTCAATTATCCTTATTTCTAGTCCAAAGCCTCAAATTTGATTTTGTTTTTAGATTCCAGCGAACCTCCACCTTGTTACACCATAGGTTCGGCTAAGTGTCTAAGGGTTCGCATGGTCCAGGTGTGACAATCCGACATTTTCGGGTTAACCCCGTTAACAAAAATTAACAGAAAACGTACGAAATCACACAAAATCAAACATGAGGGATGAAAATTAAACAAAATCAGTTCCAAAACACTTCAATTACAAGGATTGAACTTGTAATTGATTAAAACACACTATTTTGACTTTTAAAGTCAAAATTTGTTCGTTACATATGAGAGAAATTCGAAATTAATACACTATAATTAACCTGATTAACTTTTCAATAAACACACAATGATGAGAATTAACCGTTACTATCAGTTATTGATACATTAAAACTCGAATTAAACCAATAAATGAACTATAGTGATTAAACAGTTACTAACAACTAAAGAACTCATATAATTCGATGGAATAATATCAAATTGAACCTCTACATACCCTAATCGGCACCTTTAGAAGCTGGGGAGTACAAAAATTCGATCCAAGAAGCCATATATAGAAGAAGTTGATTTGAAGCCGGCCGAACTCAACCTTTTAATCGAAGTCTATCAATTCTACATCTATACAGGTAAAAATCGATCCATAAACAACCTAAAAGTGCCGACTAAACATAAACCTTTATCAATTTTGTGTTCTAACATCGATTGGATGAAGTTCTAATTCTAGGGTTCATCCTAGAATACGAATTGAGGGTTTCGATGCAAATGAGATTCAAAATCAAATTAAACTATGCAAACAGTTTCTAAAACATCTCTTAAATGAAAACCACATGTCAATTGTAACAAACAACATCAAATTTTATGATTTCAATTCTAGGGTTCCTAATGAAAAAAACGAATTGGGGGTTTGGATCGAAATGAGTTTAAAAACCAAATCAATCTATATAGAGAGTTTCGAAATATGCTAGTTGTTGAAAACCCTATATTGATTTCCTGTAACAACGATGAATTAATGGATTTCGAATTCTAGGGCTTTTCGGTTAAAAACGATTTGCGGTTTTTGATTTAAACGATAATGATAATTGAATTAATTTGCACAGATAGGGTCGAAATTCCATGTTGAATGAAAACCCTATGATTTTGTGGTGTAACACAAACGAATTTGATGAAATTGAATTACGGATAAAAGGTTAAGTTTGAATCCGATTGGGGTTACAAAATCACATGATTACACTATGATAGATCAATAAAAACGCACCATGGAACTCGTTTGGGACCATAGAATGGAAACCCCATGGTCACAGATTCGATCTTGTTTGAATTGAGGGTCAATTGATGAAAGGTAGGTTCGGTCAAGGGTTTCAAAGGGGAACTAGAGTGTTGGTGGTTAAAAACAATTAAACTAGGGTTCTAATGCGAAATCTGAGTTAGCTGGATTGGTTTGGGCGTGGTGTTTGGTCCAGGAGGTCAAGGGTTCGACCCTTGCCTCTGCCTCCTTTTTGAAATTTAAATCATTTTTAGTGTTTTAATCATAAGTTTCTTGTTTTAACTCCGATTCGACCCGTTCAAAAGGCGTTGGAACCGAAATGGAATTCCGAACGTCATGAAACAATAAAATCTATATTTTGACATAAAATTATCGTCGCGTATAATTACGCGTGATTTAACAAATTGTATATGTTTATACGGTTTAAACAAACAAACACAAATTCGCGCATACTTTCGTATGTACGTTTCAAACAAATCTAACATAAGTGTGTTGACACGTATGTGACCACAAACACGAAATAACATTACAAATAACACAACGTTATTGTTAAAACACAGATTATTCGTAGAAGATTATCTACGCGATTTCACGTGTGTTGATCATTCTACTGCATTCAAAGGTGCGTACACGGCCCCTTTTCTTATTTTAACTGTTTTGGGGGAGAAAACATGTTCAAACAAACACTTTTAGATACATATCACTTGCATGAGTTAGCTATTTACGATAAGTGCGAACATAGCATTACAAGTCCTTACATATCGAACCGTTTAGTTTGTCGTAGTGCAGAGCGTGGTATTTGAAGATAGATCAATTGTGTTTGACAAACCTCACTTGGTAGATTGTAGGTCTACGCAAGTGTTTGACTAGCCAATTCAAACATTACTATTGTTTGTGCTAGACAATAGTGGAAAGGCAAATTACAATCTAACAGTCAGCTTCGGTATCGACCGCTTATGTAAATAGTACAAATGACAAGCTATCATGACTATGCATGTGTGATTATGTTATCTGCAAACATTTCGTTTCAAACAGTGGTTTCAAACATTTGTGATTATTCAAACCTGTGTATGCTCCAACCTTTGTGTTGACTTGATCTACATGTTTTCTCAGGACACTAAAGCACAAATAAGAACAAGCATGGAGTAGGATGTGGAGTCGCATGCTCCAACGCTCGTATCGTATTTTGATTCGATTTACGATTTATGGAATATCGTTTCAAAATATTATTCCTAATAATTATATTCGTGTTAATCGTCACCCACACGAATACATTATTAAGTTAATATTTCTGAAATAACATTCGCGTTTAATTAATAATCGTAACCTCACCATCGCGTAATTATTTCAATATCGTTTTCATTATGTCATTATCTTGAATATTATAAATTCCCAATCCAAATCCCACTAAACCATATCACTGACACATCCGTGATAGATCGAAATATGCATATGTATAGGGCATATGTAGGGGTCAGTCGCAACTGCCCCAGCCACCGTCCCACCGCTATTTCGATAAACCATGACCATGTGTCCTTGACTATGTTTAGCAACCAAACAATAACAAACTCCTAATTCATTTCCATTCCAAACCACAATCCATAATCTGCGAATTCAACCGCGATAAACTCTCTGGTTCTATTTAGTTGTGTTTCAACTAAACTTCTCATGGTTTATGCAAATAATAATATGTTCTCAATATGTATACCAATATCATTAATAACATCCAACAATTTATTATCATTAATAATTATCATATCAGGTCGTAACAGTACAGTCGTACATGTACGGACAACCTGAAATACAGTAATGTTACACTTGTGGTTTGTTTTTACTTTACGAGTTGCTTGTCTTGTTCAAACATGTCTGTTTAAAGAAAGTATTAATCCCCTTATAAGAAAATGTTAGTTCTCCCCTCAATCGTTTTGGAACTTACATCGCCACCCTTCTTACAGAGTCAAGCGTTCTCGCTGGTGCACCTACTCAATCCCTGAGTCTAATACCATAAATGTAACCGAGCCAAATAAAGCTTATTTAAGTAACAAATAGTAGCTATATTATGATCAATAGCTATAATAATACGATGATCTATATGAAATCTAATGACAATGATTATCCATATAAAAATACTTATACTACTCATGTGAGCTAATACGAATAACATCAACAATATTATGTGTGTGTTCTATGTAGTTTTAATGCGCCAATATAAGAATTGGACTCGGGGTACATATACCTATTTATTCACTACTAACAATAACAATATTTTCTATGTTCGATCCATATGCTCGTCAATAACAATAATCAAATTGTAGTTGTTTAGCGTATCAATTATCAATAAATGCAATAACTTAGCACAACAATAAATAATATAGAGGTGTTGTATATAAATCGCTCCACCACCAAAAGAGAACGTTAATGGTACCTCAATTGACACTCTATATCTCCGGAAGGGGATTATGCTGGTCGTTATTGTCATATAAATAGTTGGTCAATGTTAATGCAAGGTCAATAGGTTTTATCTATATATTAAGACCATGTGATAATGAGTATAAGGAAATATATAGCATGCACCATATTTTTTATGTGTTTAATATAATGCAATTTAGTAATAGTCAATGAAATAATTTAATTAATAAAGAGATCACTTGCGAAACAAGTGATGAAATGATGAAATTACAAGGTCAAAGAGGATATAGTCAGGTTAAATAAGATCAAATATTCTCAAGTTAATGTTGAATATTCAAATTTGTGTATCGATCTTTACCATCTTCCTTAAAAACTATACGACCCTAAGGTGTTGTTTTTTTTTCTTCTAAAAATGTCTGCGGAATCTCTTTTGTCTGTGTCGCGCAGACATTGGTATATGCAGATGATGGTTTGGGAAATTTCATGTGATTTAGATGTGTAATGATGCGTTTTTATGCTTTAAATTCATGGAATATGGTGATTGGTTGTGTGTTTTGATGATTTGCAGGTTTTCGGGTGAAGAAAATGAGTGTTTGATGTCCAAGAATCAAAGGGTGGCTAAGAAATGGTGCTTGGAAGGCCAAAACATCCAAAAATGAAGGTTTTCACGAAGTGGCGTATCAACAGGGCGTATTTGGGGCGTATTACAGAGCAAAACCACCCAGGAAAGTGTCTGGGGCGTATCATACGCCCCTGGGAGGCGTATGATACGCCGGGGTCAGCTAAAAGTTCGGAATTTCTCCGTTTTGCCACATATTTAAGCCTAAAGACCTAGGGTTTCGGGATATCTTCGACTTGGACGACTTTTGGAGGTTCTAGGGGGTTTCCAAGGCTTAGGAACTCATCAATTAACACTTCCAAACACCACGGTGATTCCCGAATTGATATTAGCGCACAACCGAATGACGATTCAAGGCTAACTCCACTGAAATCACGCCCGGGTGAATGGTTAGTTAGGTTTAGGGATTTCTATGATTCTAAATTGTAATCGACTACAAACACAAGTTGGTTTCTATCTTTCTCATTGTTTGTATGTTGCTTTTCGTATTGGATTGAACGATTTGGCTTTTCTGATTTGATTGCATGTTCATCATTTTTCAGTTTATAATTGTGAAACATTGAATGTCAATTGGGTTATCACTTTCAAATTGATATTGGTAATTGGTATCCTAAGCTTAAACTTAGTTGGTTTTCATCAACTAATTACTAAAATTAGGGTTTCTATTTATGAATGTCCATTCACACGAAAAGTAACAAATCATGTCTATGTGATTGTCTTGATCAATTGAGTCATAAAGGTTCCTACTTTCCTTCTAATTCAAATCCCGGGTGTGATTCGTTTTCATAATTAAGTTAAAAGTCATTTGCTTTTATTGTTACAAGATTGTTTTTATACTAAAGTTCAAACATTCAATAATCAATTTTACAATTCTTTGTCTAGTTAAGTTAGGTTAATTCAAACTAACATTACACCATCCACCTAAACTCCTCGTGGATACGATACCTGACTTACCCTAGCTACCTAGGTTATTTAGGTTTTTGCATGACCCCAACGACAGGTCATCAGCAGACTGTTTGTTTTTTTCGAATATGTTTCATTACAAAAGTATGCGTGTGCTCTTCTTGTTGCAGACGTGGCCCAACCAGGATCTTCTAAGGTCTGCAGAGACCACTAACACAGTCGGCCACCACCGCCGCCCACCGTCGGTCACCCCACTACCACCACCACCATCAGCCACCACCACCACCACCACCACCGTCGGTCATCCCACCACCACCATCGTCCGTACACCACTACCAATTTATTTTAACAGTCTACATACGTTAGAAAACAAACATTATTTTTTTTTCAGACTGCAGACATTTGGTCTACCTCTTTTTATACAGATGCCTGCAGACCACGTCTGCATACTACAAATGTTTTACCTCTTAGAAAACAAACATCAGTGTAGTTTTATTTGATCGTGAACTGGTTCTATGAAGACAATTTAGTTTATATATGTGTTTTCATCATTTAAAGTGGTTTTTAAGCTTTTGTGAAACACATGATGGCATTAATTCTAATCATAACATTTAGACACTCATTTTATTTTGTGAATGCTTAAAGGATTTGCTTGCACCTAATTATCATATTTAGGTAATGTCATTCATGCTATAGTTAAATATAATTAAAAGAGATTGCGTACTATTGCTTTTCCTTTAATATGTTGTTGATATGCATCTAAGGTTGCATGTAAAGCTTTCGGAACTATTAATTAGTTTCGTCTAAATTCAGTCTCAAACGCTAATGTAAATATTAACTTTTAAACGGTGATGAAATTATATACTCTACATGTGAAAATTTGATCTTAGAGATCAAACTCTTAAACCATATACATGTCTTTATTTAATATCTTGAAAATAAATATATGATTTAGATGAGAGTTAAATAAAAACAATAGGTTTTGAAAGATTGTTTTTACTTGCTTCTAAAGCAATTATTCAGAAAGTTGTTTTTCGATTGTTTTGAAACAAAATCGCATTTTGGCTTTTACAGATTTTGTGTCAATTAACCAATTTAACTTCAATTTGTAAATATTTCAAACATGCAGTGCCACTCAACATCGAAATATATATTTTCAAATATTGAGTTTTTAATGCAAACTTGTTTAATTCCCGTATATTATACTGATTGTAATTAAATTAAATTAATAAATAATAAACGAATTGCTTTTTGCCAGATTTAAGCAATACAGTTTTATGCGATCCATTCGTTACACAAGAAAGGAAACCTGTGTTTGGACAGACTTTACCTCTAATGAAAGTGTGAATTTCTAAAACTATACAAAAACACGATAAGAACCTAACATGAAACTAACAGGTTTGGATTTTGTGTGGATGGATTTGGGTAAGGTTTGGAATGAACCTGCAAACTCATTTAGCTAAATAATTTAGGTTTCGTGTCAGCCCTAGTAAGTTCACGGGTTAACTCGTTTAGATCATTTATATGTATTTGATTTTAACTTAGTTGGGTTTTTTAATATTAAAAGTATAAATAAAAAAACTAAAATGAAATTTTATAAGTGAACGTAATATTTTTTGTATATTTGAAATTTATGTTATAAAATTATATTTGTTAAAAGTATATTCTAAAAAATAACAACAATAAAAAATTTCAGGTTAAACAAATTGGTGTTCGTATCAACAATTAAATATTTGTGCCGTGTTCGGGTTTAACTTTATTTTGGGGTTTCTGCCCAGCCTCAAATTACACCCCGGCCTACTTTTAATGTATGTATCTACTATTAGACCGACGGGTGTGCCACTGGATTGGGCGTGGGTGGGGCGTGAGTGGGCGTGGCAAGCATGGCGTGAGTGAGGCAACGGGTGAATGAAAAATTACCGTTGCCAAATTCGACCGTTTAAGCCATTAAAATAATTTTTTTTTACCTATTTAAACACCACATTTCAAATTCATTCAACACAAAAAATTTCCCACTCTTCCCATTTCAAACTAATTCAATTTTCTTAACAAAAAAAATACTTTCCATGGATCCCAACCAAAACACCAAACCAATACTACAACCCAAACACTTCACCTAACCGAAACCCGAACACGCCACCTCCGAATTGGTTCTTTAACCCTTCGGTTTTTTTATTCGAGTTCACAACAAGGGTTTTACACATTCGCTGATTATGGTTCGAGTCAACAAACGCACGGGTTTGGTCAACTATCTCAAGATGATGTTGTACCCGAGACTCAACCCCCTACAAATGCCGGTCCAAGCACTCAACCAACACAAAGGCGTAGACACAAAAAGAAACAAGTTGGGGATACCAAACCCGTTGTGGTAGGTTCAACCCGTCTCGAAAAATGGTAACCGGAGGAGGAGTTTCAACTTTTAAAAGCTTGGGTCGATGTGTCGGAAGACCCAATTGTTGGTAATTACTTTCTTTTTAGGTTTTTAAATATTGTTAATTTATTTCTTTAAAATTGTTAATATTTTTTTATAAATTGTTTATAGGTCGTAACCAAAAAGGACCGGACTTTTGGAGTAAAATCCGAAGTAAATTTTTCCAAGCCATGGGTCGTGGGGAGTATCGTACAAACGATATGATCTCTAGCAAATGGTGGGACATGAACCAAAAGGTTAAAAGGTTCAACGGGATTTATTCCCACAAATGGCAAACTCGCCGGAGCGGCCAAAGCGACGCGATGATCGAGAGTGAATTAGAAGATCAATACCGGGAAGTGTTTAACGCCTCCTTCACGCTTAAACGGAGTTGGGAGATTATGAGGAAATGTCCTAACTAGGTTAGAATCCCGACTGTTCAAACGTCGGCCTCAAAACGATCAAAAACATCGTCAACCGATAGCCCCGGCTTGTTGGATGCTCGAGTTCAAATAAATCTAAACGAGCTCGATGAAGAAGAAGACGACGACGAGATAGAGGATTTGACCCGTCCGATTGGGAGAGATCGTGCAAAAACCGAACGAGCAAGGGCGAGATGGGGCTCTTCATCTCAAACGACCTCGGATTATAACCAAGGAATGTAAAACTTATCTCAACGAATCGGTGACTTTAACGAATTAAAACGGGAACGTCAACGGTTGGTAGAGTTGCAACTTCTATTCACCAACACCGAATACTTAACCGGGGTCGACCATGAAATTGCCGAGCGGGAGAAGGAAAAAATTCGTAATAAATATATAGATAATTAGCTTTATGTAATTTTTTTTATTAATTTGTAATTTTTTTATTAATTTGTAATTTTTTTATTAATTTGTAATTTTCATTTATAATTTTATGTAATTTTTTTAATTTAACATTAATTATATATACTTTTTAATTTAAAAAGAAATGATGACGTGGAGTGAGTGGAAAAGGGGGCATTTCCCGTTTTCCACCACTTTTGGTGGAGTGAGTGGTTGTGATGGGTGCCTACGTGACACGTAGGTGGAGTGAGTGAACCATGGGGATACCCCATGGTCTTACTTGAATCTTGATGGCTCAATTAATTTTTAAACTATTTATAACTTAAATATTAAAATAATTAAAAAAAGTGTTTTATAGGTTAAATATAATTTTTTTGAAATGTTGCATTTATCTTCTTATCAAGAGTTTTAATTACATATTCACCCAATAATTTAAATAAATTACGTATTTCACTCGGGAGGGGAAATAAGTAATTGATGTCGTATTTAATTTATGAGAAAATAACGATAAAAGCGTCGGGTTGGTTGCTTAATCAGGCAATATGAGCCGGAAATTTCATTGAAAGCAGTCTTTTTATTCCAACATGATAGATGTAAGATTCTATACATCTTACTCTCCTCTTATTCTACAAACTTTGATAATTTTATGATACATTGAATATGATGTTGATGATCATAAGCTTCATGTTTCCAAGAAATTATCCTGAATTCACATTGCAAGTATCAAACACATGCAAGGAAGCTTCATATGTAATAAAAAATACATCTAAACCTGACGCGTATAACATAATTATATTTGTTGCACTCACAAGAAAAAGTCAAAAAATAGAAGCCAAATTACTTGTTTAACTTCTCAACGTTAATCACTTAAATTTCAAATCTTTCTCATATAAATATAACCATATATATCAGCAAAAAAATAAAAAGTTAAAAACTTAGAAAATCATAAACTGATCAAACCAAGCCTTAATTTGTCGTGTAAGTTTAGTTTCATTTCATATATGTATGTGACACGATCTCTTTCTCACTATAAGAGCTCTCCTGAGGCTCTATATCTTCCTCCTGAGGGTCCTAACTCTGGTTACCTGGTAATCCAAGACCAAGAGTCCGAAACGTACTCGTGTTTCGGGCTATGCAAGAATCGTTATCTTCCTGGGTTACCGTTTCCTCAGAACAAAATACTCACCACACGCTACTCGTCAGGGTCCGGTGAACATCGACATGTTTCTCACGATGAAGTTGTCTTTATTCCTGCCCTTAACCAACCGTTGTCTTCGAATCGATACTACGCAATAAAACCGCATGGATCGCAAAAAGGGTATGTCATATGCGTGTCTAAATATTATATATATGTGCTCCATACAACACGATGTATAGTTATATGTTTTTGAACAACAATTGGTAGATTTTTTATTATAAATAGACCACAATTTGTACCTAGCAATATCACATAAGGGTACATAGGGGGTGTACGAACCGAACCGAGCCAGGGGTCAGCTCGGACTTAGCTTGGATTTAAACCGAGCCTGGCTCGGCTCGTTTTTGGCTCGGTTTTTACATAAGAGAAGATGTGTGAATATATGAAACTCGGATTTAAGAATATGATTTAGGAATTACTGAATTAGGAATTAATGGAGCACGTGAGAATTAAGATCTATTTCGTACTTCCGTCATCTTTTCTTTGATTTTTTAATTTTTATTTTTTTAAACATAATTACAAAATAAAACCAAATTATATTTATTATTGAAATTAACACTATGGTTTATATTTTAGTATATAATGTTATACAAACGAGGCGAGCCGAAGCCGAGCATACGAGCCGAGCTAGCCTTGGCTCGGACTCTGCTCGGTTACAAAACGAGCTGGCTCGGTTACAAGCGAGCTTTATCCAGGCCAAACTTTATCTGAACAATTTCCGAACGAGCTACGAGCCGAATCCGAGCTTCTAGCTTTTTAGACAGTCCTAAGGGTACATACATACATGCATCAATATTTGCACATATATGGATGACCAAATAATCCTCACAAAAAAACTATATGTGTAACAAATGTTTAAAGTTTAGGATTATATGTGTAGTTTATGAAACCATGCACCAAGAGTGAAATATTAACAAATCATATTTTAATATATAGCAACCTTTTGATTTAAAAAATTGTTTTCGACTGATATTTGGATATGCACAACTTGTTAGGGAAGCGTTTACATGTTCAACGGATGAAGACATGAAATCATGTTGCTTTTGCAATTGTGTTAGTGATGTCAAACCAAGGCCATTGAACCCTAACAACATGTACCAACAATTTGAGATTGTTCCTTACATAACACCTTGTAAAGGCAATGGTAGTTTTTATGCAAAATCTATTGCAGAAGATGGTTATCCTCCAAATTTCTTAAGAAGAAAGGGTTGGGAAATTTATACAAAAACGCCCAAAAACTATGAGTTAAGTGAAGCAAAAGGAATCGATGATTCGATTCGTTCATGTCTCCCTGATTTAGACTTCCCTCCATCAAGCAAGTCTTCAAATCTTGTGGTTGTTGGCAAGTGGTATTGCCCGTTTGCGTTCATCAAAGAAGGAAGATTGAGAGATCAGGTGAAGGAGTCAGTCTTCTATGAAATGACACTTGAACAAAAGTGGGAGCGAGTTTTCGAAAAAGAAAATGAGCACAAGAATGAAGGCGATGTTGTGTCCGTGAAGGCTACGTTTCGTAGTGAAGCAGTATTCGTTAGCGAACGTCGGATTGAGGCGATATGGGACGAGAGAAACGTGGTGGATGGAGCCATATGGTTTACATGTTTTGGGGGTGAGAATGGAAAAGAAGAAAGTGTAGGGTTAGATGTGAAAATTGTAGAAAGAATGAGGTGGGAAGAAGAGAGGGTTGGATGGGTTGGTGGTGGAGAGAATCACATAGAGAGTGTAAATAGAGAAGAAAAATATGAAGGGGTTGGAGGGTGGAAGAGATTTTGTTGTTATGTTTTGGTTGAAAGGTTTGTTCTCAAAAGATTGGATGGAAGTTTGGTTTTGACATATGATTTTGGTCATGGTCATCAAATTAAATCCATTTTTGAGTAGTATTTGGGACTTGTGTGTTATAAAGTTTGAATAGTGTGTATTTAAATAAGTGAAACTACATATGTTAATAATGTTTTTATTTTTATTTTTTTTGGGTATGTTTTAGTAGAGCAATGTGATATTTTTTTTCCTCTTAAAAGTAATCAAGTTTTAATTGTTGTTATGATATTTGAAAAAAAAAACTAGGGTGGTAAAATGATAAACACTGAGTGTATTATAAAAAAAGGTAAATATAAATAAAATAAAAACATGACATATCTTAGTCAAGTAATTTTGTATAAAATCCACTACAAAGCATTGCTTGAGTAAATTTTCAATATATATTGTAACAAACACAAAAGAAATAAAAATATATTTTAAAAATCGCAAGATAAAAACAACATATGTGAAATATTAATTATAAAAAACACTAAGATAAACACAAACTAGATTATCAAAATATGCAATTGTCGAAATTAGCCGGAAAAAAGGAAAAATATATCATATTTGTTCCAGTAAATAAAATTCACATGAAAATATAGCGTAAATTGTTTTGAATAAAATTTGCATCGAAATATAAATAGCAACAAGTACATATTGCAACACTATTTTCAAAGAAACAGAAAATTATTTATAACATTAAACCAACATGAGTGATTATTATATTTACTATAACATTAACTGACATGTGATAAACGGTTTTAAGTTACTAAATAAATTAACGTGTATTTTGTCAAAATTATAATGCATATTTGAAGTTACAAATTTTAATTGCATAATAAAAATTTATCTAAACTAGTTTGGATTAAATATACAACATGACAAGTGCTTCTCAAAAAATAGTCTGAACTAGGGGTGTGCATAAAACAAAAAAAACCGACCCAAAACCCAAAAACAGAAAATCCAACCCGAAAAAACCGAACCCAAATAGAAACTGACGGGTTTGGTGTTAGTTTTCTAAAAACCGAAAGTTTGGGTTTGAGTTTGGTTTTACCTTAAAGAAAAACCGAAAAAACCGAATACATGCGTATATGAATATATATATTACCTTTGAAAAACTTCAACAATTTATAAACCGTCTATTTTTATTTTCTTAGTTCTTGATATCAAAAGTTAAATAAAAATTATATATTTTAAAATTATTATTGGCTTAAGATACCAAAAACACGTATGATTTTTACTAAATTTAAATATTTTTGTATATATTTTTAAATATTAAGTAGTGTTGTACTTAAAATATTTTTAATACAAATATATTATTTTAGTTTATTTTTTTATAAGCATAATTTAAGGCCTAAGTAGAGAAAATCGAAAAAACCGAAACCCAAACCGAATCCAAATGAGTTTTGAAAAGATAAAAACAAAAAAAACCGAACCCAAACGGGTTTTAAAAACCGAAAAAACCGAAATTTCGGTTTTGGGTTTGGATTAAGCCAAAAACCGACCCAAACCGACCTATGCACACCCCTAGTCTGAACCTAAGCAATTAATTTTTTGCTTATATAATATTAAAAAACCAATGATCCTTAGCTCAAGCGGTTGAGGGGAGGTACCCTGTGGCTTCAATATTGGGGAGGTCAGTCACGGGTTCAAGTCCTGGCATGGACAAAATAGGGGTTTCATGCTAGGCTAGGGAGTTTTCTCTCACCTATGGTGGGTTTCCTCCTATGGGGTATGGATATGATCGGGTGGGTCTATGACCCGTCAGTGATCCAAATTGCCGTTCAAAAAAAATATAATATTAAAAGCATATTTTCAAGAATAAATTTGGTCGAAAAAAACAAGACAACTAACATTTATGAAGTCATGATTCCCTCTCCATCTAAACGTTTCTTTCTCTTTATGAAAAAAAGTTAAGATTTCTTCCTCTCTTTTTGACATTTTAACATCTCTTTCTTGTTTTCTCGCTAAGAATCCTCTTTTAACACTTTGAACAAAAACTCGTCTTTTATTAAAATTAGAAAAAGAAAAATAAGACTGGAACCAATGGAAATAATTTACTTAGGCTAAAGTTCATACAAGTAGGCATACGTCATTACAATGATAAAACTAATGAGAATAAAAACAAATTTAAAAAAAAAAGCTAAACATAATAGCTCCATAATGAGAAATGAGTATGAAAAAAATAGAAAAAAAAACCATCAAGAAAATTTTAAAAAGTCAAAAACCAAATGCAAAAATAGACACTCAACAAAAATAAATATAATGTTAATAAAATTAAAACCTAAAAGTTAAAACATTATATAAAAATAACTACAACAATTGTAAAATAAAAAAAAATTAAAACTAAAGTACTTAAAAACAAAAACGAGAAAAAAATAACACAACCTAGTACCTACTAAAGCCATGACGTGAGACCCAATTAGAATAAATCACTATTTATATTTTCTGTTTTTTTTTTTAATTTTTTATATCTTAATAATTCGAAGAACGTTTCGTTGTTGGTATAAAACGGATGGACAATTCTAGAAAATCCCATACATTTGGGGATGACCCGACAAAATGTTTCACCCGATCCGACATAATGATTAACCGATCCGACATAATGATTAACCCGACCCGACTAGTTTTCGTAAAACCCTAAAATCGGACCAGTCACACATGATCTCTGCCATTTCCCCAAATTCTCAGAAAGAGCGGGAAATATACGCACACAGCGACAGACCATAAACACACACATACTTCAATTTGACACTTCAATTTTAGAGAAGTTCGTTGCATATGGCGAACATGATCGATCAAGATCAGCAGTGGCTGATTAACTCACTGAATGCTACTCTTGACACTAATCAACAAGCTCGATCTTTTGCTGAAGCATCTTTGAATCAGGCCTCCCTTCAACCTGGTACAATCATGTTTAATTTGTGTGTGTGAACTTCTAATTGCTGCTGCTAGTCTTCATCTTTTTCTTTGTTGAATTGCTTAATTGTGCTCATTTGGTGTTTGATTGTGGATAACACGAATTATGTAGAAGAATCTTGGATTATTAGAGTTGGAAGTTAGTAATCAAGAAGCAAAATATAGTTTTTAGTGATGAAGTTTCTAATATATAATTAGAAAGCTGAAAAGCTTTAGGGATAATTGAAGTCTGGTGATTACAGTTACTGTCTCTACAACTCAAGTGATTCTGCCTTATTTATTTTTAGATCAATTTGTTGATTTTGCTTAACAGTTAAATGTTTTAGCTCATTTAGGTAACTATTTTCAGCTTATTGAAGCAATCTTACACGTCTTTTTTTATAAAAGTGAAATGACTTGTTGGATTGGGAACTCATATTAATCTAGCTAAGTGAAAAACTAAAAATGATGCTGAACAGTTACATTCTTCCACTTAAAATGGTGCTGAACAGTTAAATTAATCTTTGAAAGCTACCCAATTGTTAACTTAGACCTACCCTTTTTTTTTTTGTAGTTTTTGTCATCTTTAGTCAATTTTTGTTTATTGTGCAAATTTTGTATTATTCTTTTCTCCATATTAATGGTGACTGTTATTGCATATCTCTGAAGGTTTTGGAAGTGCTTTATCCAAGATTGCTTCTAACAGAGATCTTCCTCTAGGATCTCGCCAAATATCCTTTTGCTAGTGCTGACAAAGTTATACATCTTTCTATACAGTTGCGGAGCTTGAAAAAATATGGGGGGGGGGGGGGTCGAAATTTACGGGAGTCGCAATTTTTTTTCTTCCTATCGCTATGCCTCAGGTTAAGTATTCGGGTTGGCAATTTGGGTCGGTTTGGGTCAAAACAATAAATCTATAAATTGTAATTTAAAGGGTGCACCCGATGCTTGACTTAGCTCTCACTTTGCGCAGGGGCCGGGGAGGGACCGGATCGCTTTGCGATCTGATATATGCAACCTTACCCTACACATTTGTGAAAGAGCTTGTTTCCATGTCTTGAACCCATGAGCTAAAGGTCACAAAGCAGCAACCTTATCGGTCGCTCCAAGGCCCGTCCTCTATAAATATCTAATTTATCGACATTAATTTAAGTGATTGTTCATATAATTTCTTAAAATGTAGATATTTTTTTTAACAAACAAAGACCTAAACGTTTAACGCGCTATGTGAGAAAGGGTGAGTACCTTAAAGGAGAATTACAACTCAATTGACGACCTTTAAGAATTCTGAATTCATCGATTATGAATTCCAAGTTAAATCATCAGCAATTTTTGAATTCATTAATTAGTTCTTCACTTTGTTTTGTAAATACATTTTCAATAATCTCTTTTTTATACTATTCCTTAATTTCCATAGGTTTTCCACACTCCTTTGAGACCCCAAAAAATGTGTGTTGTTTGGTTCAACAATTTTTCACTATATCTCAACATTTCTATGTTGAGAATAACCAATATGGTTCAAGTATATGCATCTTTTTTCCCATCATTGGCTTTTTTTCAATTGTCAAATCCTTTAACCGTAAATGCATCATAATAGTTACACATATTTGGTTTATCAATAAAACAAATAACAAAGAAAACAATGTGAAGCATTTGTTGTTGGAGAACGCTCGAACTAGGGAAGATCTTGAACCATGAATATACGAATCTACAATTCTTTTGATCTTTAGGATACTCTTTAAGATGGATTTGGGATGGTCCTAACATTAAATAAGCTCGTCTTACTTCTTCCCTTAAGTCAATCAGATGATCTCACATTTGTAATTGTTTAGCCGGATCTCTTTCTAAGTGGTTAAGATCAATTTCATTAGCATCTGATAGTGGATCTTTAGAAATACCATGGTTTTGTTGATTTTCATGTTTTTGTCACTCACTACTTGAACATTTTTTACGTTTCTCTTGATTACCATTATCAATTTTACACCACCAACCTTTCTTTTAAAAAATGAACCAATTGTTTTCACCTTTTCCATAATACATACACCTAATTTATAACAACAATCCTGCATAAAATCAAATATTCAATAAGAAAATTAAACCTCCAATTTATAACTTACAACCCCATATTGACTTTGTATTCAATATTAATCAAACAAGTTAATAAATTATAACTGTTATAGACAAAATTAACACTACTCATGAAAACAATTTAAGACAGCACGAATATAATACATGTTAGCTAAAAAAATTAAGGCTGACACAAGTATAACACATGTTAAATCTTTTAAAGCAGGGACAAAAATAGATGTTAAATTTTTACAGTAGTGGCAAAATTGGTTTGTTTAAAACATTTTAACCTAACGTCCGAAAAATCAACTCTACCAGCAAAAAAATAAAAACAGGGTTAGGCTGCCCTGCCTGGCTCCTTCTTTGGTTCACCACTGTTTCTATATGTGATTAGTTGAGTTTAGAACCAACATTATTAACCGTGAGTTTACTAAGCAAAATTTAAATTGTGTGGTTTTCACTTGTAATATGTTCAAATTGTTACTTTTGTGAGATTTAACATTCTCTTACCTAGCTGCAGTTCTTCTAAAACAGTTTATAAAGAAACATTGGCAAGAGGATGAGGATGGTTTTGAACATCCGGTTGTTTCCAATGAGGAAAAGGTCACTCTTAATTTTCTTCCCATCTTTCTCTAGTGTCAGGCACATGCAATTTTGTAAAATTCATTTTTTTATGTTTCCTTGGTTTGGACTTTGGAGCTTATTAATTTGAATTGCTTACCTGTTAATTTTATGACCAAAGAGGACTACAAACAGTTTTCTGGTCGTTAAGATGATAATAGATTAGTAGGTCCTAATCATGCAACTAACATACAACTTCTCTTTTAATTCTGTGGCTTTGGTAAATCATATGCATATTCTCTGAACAAGCATTCTGCTTGTACTTTTTTCTCATTATCTGCATATAAAGTTTAATTATTATGAGATTTATTTGCTTGGATTACATCATATCTAGTTTATTCAAAATTTTCAGTTTCTAAATTCTTATTGTTCAGTTGATATGCTTCCAGTTTTACTGATTGCATGTTCTCATTATCAGGCAATCATACGTGGCCTTCTGTTGCTCTCATTGGATGATCCTCATAAAAAGATCTGTACTGCTATCAGTATGGCTGTATCATCAGTTGCACACCATGATTGGCCAGATGAATGGCCGGACTTACTCTCATTCTTAATGAAGTTGATCACCGATCAAAGTAACAAAAATGCAGGTACCTTTTAATTCCGAAATTTTATGCTTAGAACTGTAGGTTGAATTTCTTGAGAAAGCGTCTTTTATATGTTTTCAAAGAGGAATTATGTTTAACCTGACAAATTATATTGTGCCTTTTAACTTATGCCACTCATGGAAGATGTGACAGCTAGAAAAAGCTCATTTTCATTACAGTTAAGCTGGTTCAATATCTCCCCTTCTTTTAGTACAAGTTGAAACTTTAATAACAAATAATGAAAAGATTATATATATGGCTGTGTGTTTAAATTATTTTCTTCTTGCGGTTCTATGTCTGATGCAGTTATTATAATCTTTCAAAATGTCCAGTGAATGGGGCACTTAGATGTTTGGCTCTACTCTCTGCTGATTTGGATGATAAACTAGTGCCCAGAATAATACCAGTTTTGTTTCCGTGCTTGCATGCTATTGTTTCATCACCCCAGGTCAACTTTATTTTCATTTTAGATAATCTGTTTTTTTCTCTCTCTCTTTTTGTAAATGTACAATCACTATGAATGCACAATAGTTCAATAGAAGACTCATTTCTGTAATATTTAAGTACAAGATAAAACATGCTGCTGCTTATATTTGTTATAGGCTGTAAGTTAATATTTCTATTTATTTGAAACTCATTAATGGCAGATTTATGACAAGCTGTTGCGTACTAAAGCTCTTTCTATAGTCTATTCTTGTACATCTATGCTGGGGGTTATGAGTGGTGTGTACAAGGTACCTCCTTGTCCTTTCCAATATAGTCAGCGTTAACCTTTCTGTTGTGAGAATGATAGAATTTCTGCTTTTGGTCTTTAGACAGAAACAAGTGCATTGATGTTACCATTAATCCAATCTTGGATGGTTGAATTCTCATCCATTCTTGCAAATCCTGTACAATCTGAAGATCCAGATGATTGGAGCATCAGAATGGAGGTATTTTTTTTGTCCAAGTATATTGATCTTTTTCATATTTTTAGTTGAATATGCAGTCACTTGTCATCTTCTATTCCACCTTCAGGCTTTAAAATGTTTGAATCAGTTTGTTCAAAACTTCCCAAACCTGGCAGAAAGTCAGTTCATGGGTAAGCTTTGGTTGATTTGATTTATTTCTGCTATTGTTTGTAGATTATAATACTCAATTTTTTTCTTTCAGAGGTTTTGGTTCCATTATGGCAAACATTTGTGTCATCTCTTGGTGTATATGAACGATCTTCTATCGAAGGACTTGAAGATGCATATGACGGAAGATATGATTCTGATGGTTCAGAGACAAGTCTTGAGTCCTTTATAATTCAAGTAAGAAGTAACTTTTTTACACTTTATATTCTTTGTTTATGATGTAATTATCCTTTTTGCTTTTTTGGTTTTGCAGTTGTTTGAGTTTCTATTAACGATAGTTGGTAGTAAAAAGTTTGTGAAGGTAAGTTCTAAAGTGTTTCTTTTTGCAAGATTCTAATACTACATGCTAGATGTTCACCTGAAAAAAGATTATTCTTTAGGCTTTTGGGAATAATGTCCAAGACCTTGTCTACTATTCAATTGCTTTTATGCAGATGACCGAACAACAGGTAGTTGACATAATATCTTATTTTTCACTATCATGTCTCTGCCGTCTTTTCCTCTCAATAAATATTAATTGATAATCATATGGACATTGTTTTAGTGATTATCTTGATCTTTAATTTTATTTACATATGCAACTATGCTTATCCAGGTTCATACTTGGTCATTAGATGCTAATCAATATGTTTCCGATGAAGATGAAAATACTTATAGTTGTCGTGTTTCTGGTATCTTATTCCCTTTCTTGCTATCTTTGTTTCTTCATTAGTTACAGTGTTTGCTTGATTTACTGTAAAGCACGTAAGAGTTATATTGTTATTATTTTTCGTAGGTTCTCTTTTGTTGGAGGAAATTCTAATTTCTTGTGGGATTGATGGAGTTCGTGCTCTATTAACTGCTGCTAAACAAAGATTAAACGAGTCTCAACAGGAAAGGGGTAAAGGCTCTGCTGTATGGTGGAGGGTACGCTTCAGTAATTTCTATATTTTTCTATATTCTAATTGGCTCTCCTTTTATTTAAAAATCCTGGTAATTATTTAATTACCCTATTTTCATTTCCTTTAGGGAAACATAGTAAATTTATTGGATGTTGATCTGATGGAATATAACTTACGTTTTCTTACTTTATGTTGATATGATGTTAGTTTTAGTTTGTCAATCCTGATCTTTATTGGATTATAAATTGTCAGATGAGGGAGGCTACTCTTTTTGCTTTGTCTTCTGTGTCTGAACAATTGCTTGAAGTTGAGGTTAGTATTTTCTTTGTAGTGCCCACTAAACACTATATATTTGAGTTTTTTTATCTATGAATCATCATATCTTGTTAAACCTATTCTCAGGTTTCTGGGCCATCTCAAGTCAATTTGGGGAACCTATTGGAGCAAACTTTGACAGAAGACATGGCGGCAGGTGTAATTTTGGTTAACTATGTTGTAGCTGCTTTTATGTCCTTAACATCTTAACTGGTTTGTATTTGTTGCACAGGTGTACATGAATTTCCCTTTCTGTATGCTCGTATGTTTTCATCAGTTGCGAAATTCTCATCAGTGGTAACTATAAGAGATTAATAATCATATATTCTGTTTTGTGTTTTTAAGAACATTATTCACATCTATACTCTTTTCATCTTAAAGATCAACAATGATGTAATTGATCATTTCGTCTATGCTGCTATCCAGGCAATTGGCATGGATGTGTAAGCTCCTATATTATTTTGTAGTTAGCTTCCCTTTCATTTATGTTTAATTACCATTGATAAATATATAAATTTCAAATTTACAGGCCTGCACCTGTAAAAGTGGGTGCATGTCGAGCACTTTCTCAACTCTTACCTGACACAAATAGAGGAATACCGCAGCCTCATATATTGGCTCTATTTTCATCACTTACAGGACTTCTTAAGCAGGTTATAATAATGCCATTTTGATTTTTCTTTTATCAATAATAGCACATGAAATAATTATATATTTTAAAATTTGCAATACTCTGCAGGCATCTGATGAAACAATGCATCTTGTCCTTGAAACACTGCAAGCAGCTGTGAAGGCAGGTTGGTCTTGTTTAGGAACCATGCGAATTTTTATTCTTATTTTGATAAATAATCCTGCATCATGTTGTGGGAACTGCACATCATAGGTCATGAAGCTGCACGTTCGATAGAGCCTATAATTTCTCCTATTATACTTAACATGTGGGCTTCACATGTTTCCGACCCTTTCATAAGCATTGATGCACTTGATGTTCTTGAGGTAATTTGGTTAAATAAAGTGGTAAATTTTTGCAAGTTAATTTTGGTGAATTAGGGATGTTAACAATTCTAATATCATAATAGGCAATAAAAAATGCTCCTGGATGTGTTCATCCTCTTGTTTCACGTGTTTTGCCATATGTGGGACCAATCCTCAACAAAGTACGCTTATTCATTCTGCCTCATAAACAAATACTATAATAGCTTACGGTTACTTTACTTACATAAGATGTGTTGTTTTCTGATGCATCCTATGTCTTTTATCAGCCTCAACAGCAGGCTGATGGTTTAGTTGCTGGTTCATTGGATCTTTTGACTATGTTACTGAGGGCAAGTTATAAATCTAATTTAAATGCACTTTCACCACTTATTTGCTTCAAAACTTTATTGTTTATTTTTGTGACTTAATGGTTTTCACTGTTATGTATTAGAATGCTCCTATTGATGTGGTAAAAGCAGTTTATGAAGTTTGTTTCGATCCTGTTGTACGAATAGTCCTTCAGAGTGATGACCATGGTGAAATGCAGGTTTTAATGTTGCTCAAAGCTTTCTGTTTTTTTTAATAGAACATTCTTTTTAGTTTGTTTTATATCGTACTCACACATACATATATATATATATTATTAAAACAGAATGCAACTCAATGTCTAGCTGCTCTTGTCTCTGGTGGAAAGCAACAATTACTCACCTGGAGTGGTGATTCTGGTTTTACAATGAGATGTTTACTTGATGTAGCTTCAAGGTGGGTGCTGTTTTTGAAGTGGTTACCTTAAAGATAACTAATATTTCTGCTTATTTGTTCAGGAAACATGACATTTTTACTGTTTTGGTAGACTTCTTGACCCTGATTTGGATAGCTCAGGATCACTTTTTGTGGGGAACTATATTTTGCAACTTATTCTACATCTGTCCTCTCAAATGGTGCAACATATTAGAGACCTTGTTGCTGCTCTTGTTAGGCGAATGCAATCCTGCCAAATTGCTGGATTGAGAAGCTCATTACTTCTTATATTTGCAAGACTGGTATGATCGTATGATGCAACCTAAAATCACTTTTTATATATGATTATACTCCATTTTTTTTAATTGTTCATGTCACAGGTTCACATGAGTTCTCCGCATGTCGAACAATTTATCAACTTGCTGATCACTATCCCTGCTGAAGGCCACCCTAATTCTTTGCATTATGTTATGTCTGAATGGACCAAGCAGCAAGGCAAGTATTCTTCATTTTAATTGAGCTTTTTCCCTTCAATGGATTATGCACACTGTTGTTCTGTTGCATATTATCTTACCTTATATAACTGATCATCATTTAATTAATAGTTTAATTGTTACTTAGGAGTTTTGAATACCTTTAAAAGCTGTGTATATCATACTGTTAATTGCTGTAAAACCTAACATAACTGCAATAAAGTACAGGGGAAATTCAGGGGGCCTACCAGATCAAAGTCACAACCACAGCTTTGGCTTTGTTATTATCAACCAGACATGTTGAATTTGGAACCATCAATGTACAAGGTCATTTGATTAAGGTTTGCTAGTTATCGTCTTACAAGTTGTTTACATCCCTTCAATAACTCCAATCAGGTTTTTATTTTAAATATATATTTTTTTATTTGTGAAGTCCTCTGCAGGGATTACCACTCGTTCCAAGTCCAAAGTTTCCCCTGACCAGTGGACATTGATTCCCCTTCCTGCAAAGGTTTTTACTTTTGTGCTTAATATTATGTATGATTTGGAAATATATGTGTGAATGTGTGATATTGGAATCTGAGAAACGTATTATTTCCTTTTTGGGAAACATAGATTCTTGCTGATAAACGTATTATTTCCTTTTGGGAAACATAGATTCTTGCTACACTGGCTGATGTTTTGCTCGAGATTCAAGAACAGGTTTTAGAGGATGATGATCAGGTGTTGTTTCATTGGTATTAACGAAACTGCTATTTTTATCGTCATTATCATATAATGATATTGTTCATGCAGGATAGTGATTGGGAAGAAGTGGAAGCAGGAGACACCGAAATAGAGAATGATTTGCTTTATTCAGCTGGTACGACATCATACAGTAGACCCTCACATGGTTATCTAGATGCCCTGGCAAAAGCTTTCAATGAGGTCTGCAACCAAAAATATGAATATATCATATTATTGTAATTTAATTTTTGTACATCACACAAGATGGTTTAATGATTTAATTTTGTTTATTATTTTCTTACAGGATGAAGATGATGGTTATGATGATGATCTACTAAGTGCTGCTGACCCTCTCAATGAGGTATACTTTTTTTGCAAAATTTAAACTTTTATTATTTTATAAAAACTTCATCATACATAGTTTGGTTGTTACCTTGAAAAATTTGGTTTTCTGTTTATCAGATTAATCTGGCAAATTTTCTCACCAACTTCTTTCGGGAGTTCTCTCAGGGAGACCAACCTCTTTTTGATCATCTATGCCAGGTTTCATGATTAAATTTATAATTTTTTTTTTTTGAATTTTTTCCTTTGTATATGGAACTCGTTTTTGATGTCGCGTGAATCATGCAGAGCTTGACACAGGCTCAGAAAAAAGCTGTACAAATGGTGCTGAGTTTGTAATATCCATCATTGTTTTACCATGAAGTCATGAACTGAAGAAATTCCATCTGCCTGTATTTTTCGTGTTTGTTTGATACAATGACATCTGAGTTTGTACATCGCGGGTTTTGTGTCTTTCTATTTTCTGTTTTTTCATCAGTTTTAATTGGAGGGTTGTAGAGTCAGTTCCTTTCGGTGGCAATATAGTTGCAATCTTGTCTTGTTAAAAGTTATGTAACTGAATTTATAGTTTTATACTGACTCGAACATTTAAGTGCAATAAAAATGGTTTTATTTACCAGGTTTGTGCATATGTATGTTATTGCCTAAGATATTTTCTTTTAAGTAATTTTTTTAGAGTAAAGTGTTATTTTTGTTTGCCAACTAGGATATATGTGTAGCCCTCAAGGGGCCAAAGCAAAATTTCATTCATTTTAACGTTATTTTACTTATTTTGTGAAAATAACGTTAAAAGTGTTGTGATGACTAACTTCAAACGACAACTTTGAGCCATGTATTCTTTTGGAGCAGTCTCTCTATCCTAACAGGGATAAGGTAAGGTTTGTGTCCATCCTTCTTTCTCAGATCCTACAGAACAGTGTAAATATACTGGGTATGTTTGTTTGTTTTTTTGTTATTTTTGTTCATGTCATTTGACAAAAATGTCTTTCTAGTTAAATAGTTTAATTTTTTGCCTAGAAGACATCGTAGCTTCAAATTAATTGCTATTTTTGGCCACTTGTCTTAATCGTGTTAGTTTTAACATTGATGGAGGGGGCACTTGTTCAAAAACATGTTGCAGAAGGGTGCAAGTGCTACTACCATTCTAGAATTTTAGAGGGCTACGGAAGATGTTAAAATTTGAGATCGATCCTTGTATGAATGGATCCAAAGCATTGGTCTAGAGCTCATTTTATTGGTACTGGTGAGAATCCCGTGCTATGCGGCGGAAAACAAAACAATAAGCTACTGATTTTGGCTCGTAAAAAGCTTAAACCATCTAATTTTTGTCAAATCAACTTTTTTAACTAAAAAATTTATCATGATGAATTCACAATTTAAAATACCAAATATGATATGACAAAAGTGTCAGGAAGTAATTTATTTGATTTCAGAGGGTTTTCTTTTATTTGTATTATATGTCACTTTATCTTTTAATTGTATCAATGTGGGACAAACTAAAAGGTAAAAGAAAACCATTTAGTTTATGGTTCTTAAAACTTTGTTTGTTGTATTTTATGTTCTAAGAGTTTTTGGTAAAAGACCATTGTGTCCTTTCTATATGTATTATATAGTAGTATAGATAACGTCATAACTAAATAACTTAAGCAAAACTGATTCTAGCCATCGTTGTCTATATAATGTTCTTTAATGCATGAATAGCAAAAAGTGATGTGCTATATTGAACTTGTGAGAAGTCTTTAATAAACAACTTATTAAAGCTAGAGACAAGCCTAGCCGTGTTAAGGTAAGTGGACGAATATGACAATTAACAAGGTTAGTTCTAACATTAAAAGTAACATGGTTAAGGCAAGTGGACAAAAATGACAATTAATTTGAAATTTCAATGTCTTTTAAACAAAATTTAAACTATTAGATTAAAATAACAATTCTAGTCAAACAAAAATGACACTTTATGTAACATTCGTCCTTCTCTACTACCAATATTGTCTGCTTTGTCCATTCGAAGCTCATGGTTTTGCTTTTGGTTGTCCGGGTGAAAACTTCTCAGAGAGGTTACCCATCCTTAGATTACTACAACTCGAGCCCGCTTAAATGTGGAGATTTCATGTGCTCCACGGCCAGCTAAGCCCAAAACACGTTGGTGATATAAGAAACAGATCGTTACTTATGAGACGTGAATACCTCCTGTTTACGGCCGATATGAGATTTGCCTAAGATGTTACACATTACTAATTTTACTACAAATTGTGGTTTTAGAGAGAAAGTATCAAAAACCAAAGGGTATTTGTGAAAAATAAATTAGTAAATACAAAAAAGTAGCAAGTGAGAATTTCTTTCAAAAACTGGGTCATAATTACCAGCAAAGGATCCGATTTCTCTATTAATTATCTATTACTAAGTCAATCAACATTAAAAATGACATATACAAGGCCAATAATATTTTTTATCATTACCAAAGAGATGTAACACGAACGGATCCAAATTTGAAATTCAAGTTATGTTATTAATCTTTCAATAAATTGAAATCACTACACAATTAATCTTACAACTTACAAGTAGTTCCAGAAAAGAGTGTACAATATTACTTATGAACTTGATCTTTGTGTCATATATCTTCTATACATAATCTAAGTTTTTAACTTAAAATAAATGAATGTCTTCGTGCCAAATCTTTTATACATCAAGATTAAGGGAGAGAATGAATGCTATATTAAATTATTAATCTCGATATTTCGGATAGGTTGGGTTGGAAGTTGGAACCGAATAGTTGAAGGGTTGTTGACATTGGTATAATAAGTTCTATAGAAAATACGGTGTTTTGTGTTTTCTTGTATAAGAGTAGGATAGCTTAACTTGGTGATCAAGTTATTATAGTATAAATATAGATTTTATGTAGTTATGTATGTTGGATAATCTTGATGGTTCGGGTTCAACAAACGGGTCATGGGTCAAGTTTTTAGATATGGTCAAAACGTGCAACAGAAATGGTCAGATGTTACCCAAATTTGGTGGAAGAAAACTTTGAAAGCTTAGTCATGATAATGTCCTATTCTCTAAGATCATATCCGTAATACCCGCCCACTGAAATCTCACCCACTGAAATTTTCTGCCACGTCATCACCTTACTAAAAATCTTAAAACCCCTTAATGGTCACCCCACTGAAAAACCTTCTCCATTGTGCCACATCATCACCTCACTAAACCTTAAAACATCCACAGTGCCCAATCAAAAACGAGAGAGGAAAGCGAGGAGCGGGGGCTGTCAGGCTCATGATTTTGACCCTGCCGGGGGAGGGGGCGGTGTTCCTGCCGAACCCCGCCATGCCATTGATCCCCGCTAGATGGGTGGTGTATGTGTTATGGATGGTCTAAGAGTAGTGGGCTAGTTTTTAGATATGTTTTGTTTGTTTCTGATGGAATCTTGTAGGCTATATAAAACCAATTTATTAATTAAATAAAAGCAAAATTTCTTCAAGTTCTCTTTGCATACTATTTTCACATAGGTCTATTTGTGTGTGTTTTTATTGTGTGTAAAAACCAAAGTCTTAACCAATTTTTTTTTTGAACGGCATTTGATCTCACGTATAAACCATTGATTTCCAGGCCACGTCACCAAGGTCTAGTTACCATGACCTCCGTTGAGACCCCACCACCACCCCAGGAGGAAACCGCACCGGAAAACCCCCTGACCTCCCAAGGACCCCTATTTCGCCTTAGGAGGGATTTGAACCCGTGACACAGGGAAGCCAAAGGGTAACCATTAGGTTAGAAGCCCTTGGTTTCTTAACCAAATGTAAAGGTTTAATTTATGGTTTTGTTCTTAATAAAATCAACTACTAATTCGTAATCAACACGTTAGAAAATGTTGAAATTTATGTTATTTTGTGATTCCTCGTACCAATTATAACAAAATGTTGAAAGTGAATTATCGTGAATATCAAACTAATTAGTCAAACTTGAACATGTAATTGTAGCAAAATTTGTTTATATATATTGAAAAATAATAATAATAATAATTAATGGTAATGCAAGGCTTAAAATTCTTCAATAAACTGAAATCACTACACATTTAATCTTAAAACTTACAAGTAGCTAATTCAGGAAAAGATTGTACAATTATGTACTTGATCTTATTTTGTACCATAACTTCTATACATATTCCAAGATTATTTAAGTTAAAATAGAAATAATAATATTAATAAACTACAAACCATTCACCGAATCCACCATCTATCACAATCATCATCATCAGGTGACCCAATGGTCGAACAAAAGCTAAAATATAGCAGTTCACGACCGAGCTCACAAACCATTCGAGGTCCAGCCAGAACATCTCGGCACAAGGGGCATGTGGTGTGCCTATATTCGACGCAACGGTCCAAGCAACCCTTGTGAAACAGATGATCACATCTCAGCTCTCTGACCTCATCGTCGTCTTCGATTGGTGACAAGCATATGGCACATTCTACTGGCTCAACCCCGCACCTCATGGTCCGGTGGAACCTGCTGATCACACCAAGCTTTTGGCCATTTACAGAAGCTTGATCAGAATGCATGCAATGATGGAAGAAACATAGGTTAACCAATACATCCCATGCTCGTTTCAAATGGGTACTGATTTTTGTAATGTAACTTGATGTCATTAATCTAAAAAGCATCATTTTTGATCAGTTTCTTGATAGGTATATATGTTATGGTTATTTTGAAGGATCAATCAATACATATATATGTATATATATACACATAAATGTTGTAGTGAAGGTGGGATGTGCATAGACATGGTGACATGATTGTGCGTGTTTAAATTATATTGATATTTTTTAGTTTTGTTTAAGAAAAAAAAGGTGATACATTGTAGGGAATCTGACGAACGAATATTGTAATAAGAAAGATAATTGTTAATATCATTTGACATGTATTTAATGATGATGATGATGATATATCTTGGTAGTTTTTCAATGCATGATTCATATTTTTAAAAAGAAAATTAACGTGACCAAACTATTTCTCACTTATTTATATATTTTATACATGTGATCATCATTTAGGAAATAATCTTTTATAAAAATGTATAGCATAAGCCTATGCACGTCAAATCGTGAAACAATCGGACCCTTCTCATTAATCTAGATTGTTGTGCAAAATGAAAGTTAAGTTAAACAATGAATATTCTCTTTTAGATGTTTTTATCATTTTAATAAATTAACATATGTACTACACGTGTTAAAATAAATAATATTTCAAATTTTTTATTTTAAATAACATATCATATATTTATCAAATATAGTTTTATAAAAATTTAAAGAATATAAAATATTTTGTAGTTATATTATTTAACAGATTGAATAAAATTGTTATTATTCAATAGATGAGAAACGAAAAAGATTAAAATCTAAAAAGTGTTTTTTTACAAATACTTAATAGGAGAGAGACGAGAAAATGAAATTTTTGATAGCCAATAAAACTAACACGTGTTCTATGAAAATCTTTATATATTATATATATATCAAAATCTTTTTTTATTATTCAGTATATCATGATTAGGTAAATAACATTGAAAATATATGTAATATTTTTTTACAGTTTGCATTTTTGACATTAAAAAGTATACCTTTCTCGGTTTTATAAAATACTAGTAATTAGTAAGAGAGGTGATTAATCTTTCCTGAATTTGTTAAATCAAAATCAAGCAAAACCTAAACGAATCAGAATACGATCTTCATACGCTAATTTGATTCGACTCCCAAGCAAACGAGTTTATTCGATCTCCTTATATTAATATAATAATATAATATTTTAGTTAAATAATATATGATGCGCGCAAATAACCACATAATATTATATATATAATCATGATATATAAAACAACTAAATATATGATATATTCTTGCACCAAAAATTTCTAATTAGCAAGGATATAGATGAGAACTACCACTGATACATTTACAAAGTATTAGACCAAAAATTAAATTTACACCCTATATTCTAATCTAGGAAAATCTTCTTTTTTTCATTTTTCACCCATATGAACTTCAAGTTTTTTTTTTTGAACTTTCTTTAATAATTTTATGTGCTGGTCATCTCGTTGAATACAACATTATTTCTATAATGTCATAAACATCAATAAGAGGTTATTAACATCACTTAAATCATCTTTAAATAATTATTTTTATTGCCTTGTTAGTCATCTTTTATGCAACTTCATTAGGTTTCAAATTGAAAAAAACAAAACAAAAAAACAAACATAAATTTGGGGGACAATTGGCTCACTACTTGTCAGGTTTTCTTGACATAATAGCAGTCACAATGCAAGTGATTTGCTGGCTAGGAGTATTTGTTACACATGAGACATGAATCATGACTTTGAAGCACTTGTTTATAATTAAGAAGCAATATTTGTAGATAGAAAGTTACTTTAAAAGATCAATAAGTTGTACATGAACTAAAATGTTAAAATTTAGGAGCTTTTATAGATATCATATATAACTTCATAAATTACATATATACATTACTTAAAAAATAAATACATATATTCTTTTATCAAACCCTTTAAATTACATATATTTTATTGCCTAAAGTTTTAAATTACATATATCCTCTTATTTAAAAGAAAGAAAATTATAAAAGAATGAGATATATGTAATTTAACTTTTGACTTGGATATATATGTAATTAATTAGAGTTATAAAAATATAGGGCATATATAATAATTCCCTAAATTTAAACACCAAACCTATTTTAGTTTTTTACGAGTATTTTAGGTACATGTAAATCACTTTACACAACTTGATGTTAATTATATAGTTCTCAAATTAATTAAATATTATGAATTGTGTTCTCCAAAATCTAAGACTTTCCTTAAGATGCACCACTAGAATCTGATTTAAGTTTAATATTAATTACATGGAACGTACATAATTAATTTTTATTTTAAATAACATAAAGCAAATTAATGACAAAAATAGTTTTTGTAGGTGTGCAGTTTTTATTTTATGATTCTACTTGCATTATTTTATTTTTTTTTTTCTACTAATTTATGACTATCATAAAATATGGGGCCTATATTTGAAAATTAAGAGTTTTAAACTCACAAAAACTTTCCAAAAAACCCGTTGCCATACTCATCGTCATAATAATAATTAGTTCTAATGTAATTGCTTATATATTTTTAAATATTTTTTGTTAAATCGTTACACACTGAGAGTTATAATGATTATTGTATGTTAATGCATGTTATTATTATAAATATTAATATCAATATTAATGATGTCATTTTTTTTAAATTAAAGGTTTTAAAGTTTAAACTCCCAAAAAATTTAGAGAACAAAAAAACACATACTTTAAGGTGCTGTTTGTTTTTGAAGAGGTAAAACATCTGCAGTCTGTGGACCACATCTGCAAACCTCTTTTGCAGAAAAGGTGGACCAACCTCTGCAAGAAGAGGTTTTGAGGGTGTTTGTTTTCCAAAAACCTCTTCAAACAAGAAAACCTCTTCATATGAAAACCCAACCCACCGTCCCCCAACCCCACCGTCTGCTCCGATCACCAGCCATCACCTCTGATCGTCCACCACTGTCACCATCACCTCCGATCGTCCCCCTCCACCGACCGTCGACGAGGCAGCTCCGACCGCAGAAGGCCAGCTTCGATCGAGGAGGGCGAACCCTAGATCGAACCAGTGGGGGCGACGGCGGTGGGAGGCACGACTGAAAAGGGGCGAACCCTAGATCGAACCGGTGGGGGCGACGGCGGTGGGAGGCGCAACTGAAAAGGGACGAACCCTAGATCGAACCGGTGGGGGCGACGGCGGTGGGAGGCGCGACTGAAAAGGGGCGAACCCTAGATGAACCGGTGGGGGCGACGGCGGTGGGAGGCGACAGCGGTGGGGGAGCCGGCTGTGGAGGAGACCAGTGGTGGGGGAGCTGTTGTCCATGCGGCTGGTGGTAGGCCGCCGGTGGTGAGCAGGAGATGAGGGGCGATCGGTGAGCAAGAGATGGGGGTGAGAAACTGAGAAGAGGTTTGAAGATGATGGTCCACCTCTTTTTCAAGAAGAGGTCTCGCAGACGTTTTTTAATGAAATGTCTGCGAGAAAACAAACACCCTACATCCTTCCTTGGTCTGCGGGGTGCAGACAAAAAAGGTCTCGCAGACCTTCGCAGACGTTTTTCTAAAAAACAAACACCCCCTAAAAGTAATTGAGATACTTTTGAATAGTTATACCGAGATTCATTAATTTAATAAGTAACAAATTGCAAACAACTAAAATAATCATATTTATAGTTGTATGATTTAAGGGACATAAAAGTAATTTTTTTAAAGTATGAAAAGTTATTATTATACTCTTTAAACTCATGAATATAAAATTATAAATTATTCATTTGGTTCTCAAGTAACAATAATTTTTAATTGAACATGCCAAAGTCTATAATTTTATATGAGGGCGAGCTAACTCCAAAAACCCGTCCTCAGTTCAGATTGCATACTGCAAATTCCATTTTTGTCTAAATTAGACTTTTGAGCGAGACTACGATATAAGGGTCGTCCCTTTCCCCTAGCGAATATATGGCAAACAAATAAAGTAGCATCTAAAGTAACTTTTAACCGTTGAGCGACGACTCAACCCGAGATACTTCTATTATACCACACGCAGTGGGTACCCCGCGTGGCCAGCGGCCCTTTTCCCCGCCGCGGGGTCGCACGGGAACACCGCCACTCGGCCCGCGGTGCCCCGCTCAAGTCGCCCCAACGGCTCCCGCTCCCCGTTTACTTTGGTGGATTTTGATTGGCTACTTGTTTATACCGTTGTTCAACGGTAATAAATAAAAAAACAAAAAACAAATTTTTAAAACTAAATAAATACCCAACCTTTTTTACCCAAAAAACCATCCAAATCTCTTCATCTTTCATCTTTCTCTCTATATTTTTTAAAAAAAAAACACAAACATGAATCCAAGGCCTAACAATCCCAATCCCGAATTCAACCCGTTCTCGTACGATCCCGAATCGCTTAGAAATTTATTGGCACAACTACAACAAAACCCAAACATCCAACACTTTCAACAACATCCACCAAACTTCCAATCTTCTTCAAACTTTCAACCCGGTTTTGCTCCCTTCTCTCAACCTAGGTTCGAATCTGATTTTGTTTCCCCGAGCCAACATGATAACGAGGTCGTGCCGGAGACACAAGACACTCAGAAACGCAAAAAAGGTAAGAAAAACAAACAGCCGGCTGGAACAGGGCCGAGTAGTGGTCCAATGGCACCGAAGCAATGGACTCACGATGAAGAAATCGCTCTCGGAAGATGTTACATGGACGAATCCGAGAACAAAACCAAAGGTAAAAATTTTATTACTTAGTTTTGTTATATATTATTTTAAAGGGTTTAATTTTTTAACTTACTTTTGAAATTTTTTTTTGTAGGTAACTCGCAAAAACGGGAAAATTTTTGGAAAAAAGTAACCGTTAGTTGGCACAATGTGATGGGCTTCGACGCCGAATACCGCACGTATCATCAACTAAATTCAAAGTGGAAGGATATGTGCACCAAGTTAACAAAGTTTAGTGGGATCTATAGCAACTGCGCAAACAACCGAAAAAGCGGGATGAGCGACGAGAACGTTTTGAAATGGGCCGAAAAGGAATACCAACTAAAGAGTAACGGCCAAACGTTTAACCACTACCACGTTTGGGTGGCGATAAAAGACTCGCCAAAATTCCGTGTTCTTTGCCAAGAAGGTAACGAGGTCCAAGGTTCTTCAAAAAGAACCAAAAATTCCGAATCGAACGAGTATTCGCCGGGGGGTTCGACCGCACATACAAATTACGCGGTTAACCTAGAGGATGACGAAGAAGAAGCCGAGTTCGACACCCCACCGGAACCGGTTAGACCGACGGGTCGAGATACAACAAAACGGGCGTCCTCTTCGAGTCGTCAAACCGTCTCCTCTAACACGTCAACAACCGAACTCGCCGAACAACTCCAAGCTTTCACAACTTTTCAAAAAATAAAACACGAAGAAAGGAAAAAAATGCACGAAGAGAAAACTCTCCGATCCGACCTCAGAGCACTTGAGTCTATGCCTCCCGACATGCTCGACGACGAAGATCGTGAAATAATGCAAAAAATGAAAAAGAAACTCTTGGATAAATATCGTTAAATTTTATTTGAATTGTTAGTTTTTTTTGTATGGTTTTTTTATTTAAATTTGCAATGTAATTTTTATTTTATTTGTATCTTTATTTGAATGGTTAAATTAAATTCTAAGTTTATTATTTTTTGTTTGCAAAAAAAAATTAAATAAATCAATTAAATTTAAAAAATGTTGATGACGTGGAATAGTGGAGAAGGGTTTTCAGTGGGGTGACCATTGTGGGTGATTAAGGTTTTCAGTGGGGTGATGACGTAGCATGAAATTTCAGTGGGGAAGGGTTTTCAGTGGGGTGACCGCTGTGGATAGTCTTATATAGTTAGTTTCTTTTTCTTCAATATTTTTTCTTTTTAATATTTTTCAATTTTTTGTGGGTTATTCCCTCTAGTTATTAATCATAAGTGTGAATTGTATATTTGCGTATCATCTAATATACATAAGATAATCATAGGGCTGTTATAAAAGATCTGACACGATCCGTTAAGACATGACACGTTAAGACACGAAACATAAACTGGGTAAGCACGAACACGACACGAATTCTTATTGTGTATGTTTTCCAAACACGAACACGACCCGTTAAAAACATGTAAACACGAAAGACCCGTTAAGGGAACTTGTTAACAGTTAACACTATAAAAGACATGCTAAGGAACCCGTTAAAGAACTAGGGTAAGAGAATTAGAAATTTTTTGAAACTAATCGGTTACCCACCTATTTTATTATATTATTTATTTTAAATTTTAAATTTTGAACATGTCTTAACAGGTCTTAACATGCCTTAACGGGTCTTAGCGGGTTTTACATATTTAGACATGAAAACTAAACATGTCTTAATATGTCGACCTATTTTAGACACGAAACATGCTAAGGTCGTGTCATGTTAACGTGTTAGTGTCTGAGATTGCCGGACCTTAATAATATACACACGAACAACGCGATAACATTTATGGTTCGAGATACTTCTAGAAATAAAATATATTTTTGTAGCGCGTAATATAACACATTCCTTACTTTATATGAAGATTCTTATATTGATTGATTGTAGGAAAAAAAAATTGTCTAAAAATCCGGTCACATGTATTGCATCTTATCTGGGATCATATCCGTATAGATATATTTGCTTAAAAGAGTTGCAGGAACCGTATACGATGTTCAATTGATTTTTTTGATTTGATCACATATCTTTTATTTATTTATTTTTTAATTTGTTCCTTATATTTCATGAAAAGAGCAACGTTAGCTACTAATATACGCTTGGTGCGAAAAATCAATTCATATCTAGTATAATAGTAAAATATAATACACATATCTAGCTAGTTATAAGTTATAGGGTTGGGTTATTCGGATCACAAATGTTAGTCGGGTTATTCGGGCAAATCCAATTAACCCGAACTATTTATAGAGTCGGGTTTCAGGAAATACAACAACAACAACAACATACCCAGTGAAATTAATCCCACTTTAAAGTAGGGTCTGGGAGAGAGATGAACACTCGGGTTAACCCAAATAAGAATGATTATTATTATTATTATTATTATATATATAATCAAGTTATATGTGAAAATTGAATTATTTACACTTTTATCATTGACTTATATGTTTGGAAAATGAATTATTTGTAACAATTTAAAATTAAGTCAAAATAATAACAAAAAAAATATTAACCTGACTAACCCGACAGAGCCAACCAAAATAACTCGTGACCAGACCAACACAAAACCCAATTATCCCGAATATTATTCGGGTCAGGTTGCGGGTAAATATTTTTTTAGGGAAACCCGACTAATCCGAACCGATCAACACCCATACTCATTTATCTATTATTATTACTGAAACTTAAAATAACACTATATGTAAAACAATTGAATTATAATGAATTATAGTACAAATCGAAATAAATGACATAACATATTCTTTAGTGTTGTAATTTGTAAATTTCCCAAAATAATATAAAATACGTTTGAGTTAATACGTTTATATATGTTCATGTTAAAAATGACAATAGAAAATGGTTGTCGAATTAGGGAAGGTGAAGAGGAAGCTGCCACAAAAACTATATTTTCACACGAATATATGAAATTGATACTTTATATAATTGGTTATTAATTTATTGTTATTATATTATTTTATTGTTGATTTTCTAGAGAGAGACAGTTGTTTATTATGGATACATTTGATAATATACTTTATATGTGTGTATGTGTATATATAGTTAACAAATTATTCATTTCTAAATAAATATATAGATATCATAATATTCTATAATAGCTGTATTAACTGGATATAATAAAACTGTAAACAAATTAAATCTTTATTCCTTATTAGTTATTAGAAAATTGTTTATGCAATAATCAGGAAGATACATTCAATTCTAGGCACATCACACATGTTGGAATAATAAATCTGATACGAAAACACATGCAAAATAAATAAAATACTTAATATGTTTTTTCTTGAACAACAAACGTCTAGTCACTAGAGATTATTGTCGCTAATAGATCATTCTTTCGTCTGAAGAATTTGAACATGATTATCTGATCCACCTACACTGAAGAAAGCCTATAACTAGAAAACTCACTGTCTCAATTCAGAACAATATTTATTGTTAAACAAACAAGAGTTTATTGTTTATTTGCCGTTCTTAAACTAACAAGAGTTTATTCAATATATAATATATATATATAAGGAGATGATCAAATGTTAACCATCCCTTATAGCGTTAACCCGTTAACCCTGACATTTTTTACCCGAATCTTTGTTTTTTTTTTGTCATGGTTTTTATTATACATAAATAGGGGGTTTCTTTTTTGTGTTTTTGCTAATTCATCACCGTTGAGAAATTAAATCAATTGTAAGTTTAAGTTAGACTATCTGATGTAAGTAAGTTGTCACACCCCCAAATTCCCACTTGTGGCAAATGTCCACGTGGATGTGACGTGTCCAGAATCACAGCTCAAGGTCATATAGAACACCTCTATATGCGTTTACAAGTCCAATGTTTGACACATACACAATTAAAATAGTTTGCAGCGGAAAAAGTATTTCATCATATAGCAGCGGAATATTCAAATGTTTGACATATGCAGCGGAAAATCAAAAGTTGTTAAACACTACGATGTTTGATAAAGTTACATATTCATAATAAACGGTGTTTGCATGAAAACATAAATAAATGCATGTAGGTCCTATGCCTGATCCCCTACGTGCATTCCTGACATCCATAGCCCGCTAGTTACCTGAGAATACAAGTTTGAAAACAAGTGTCAACACAATGGTTGGTGAGTTCACAGGTTTTGATATACATATAGTAATGAAAAGTGTGTCATGCTGTTTATCAATGTTAGTACCGAGCCCTAGGCCCAAAGTGTCAGTGCGTCACTACCGAACTAGACTTGTTTGCTCTTGCCTCCGCTATGCCTCGTATACATAGCAAGTTAGGTCAGAATTTGCACGGGTTATGACACTCAGTCAACATGGTGCCCCGTGGGGTTAGTCATTCCCTAATGGATCCATCCAAATCTACCACGTTGTTCGTACATTAACGGTAAGACTTTGTGAGGGCTTGTAACGAGTTCAACACTTAATGTTTGTCCAATAAACCAGCATACACAATAGTGTTTGTACAGTAATAATGTTTGACTCGATGCAACTAGTATCCTCCCCCTATTTAAAAGCATTTGAAAAAAAGAGTAAAGAGGGGCCGTAAACTCACCTTAATGATGAAGTAGTGTGTAAGCGTAAGCTCCTGAACGTCAAGTAGCACGTCTCGGTCACCGGCAACCTATATCGTATACCGTATGTGAGTTCGTGTTAGTGACCGTGCTAGTGTTCGTGTTAGTGCTCATGTTTGTGTCCAACAACCCTTGGTTGTTCATGTTTGCCCGTGTCGGTCCACAATGACCGTGTTTGCTCGTGTTGGTCCACATTGACCGTGTTTGACCATGTTTGACCGAAGTTGACCGTGTTTGACCAAAGTTGACCGTGTTTGACCAAAGTTGACCGTGTCAAGTCAACGACCCGTTGGTGAACCGTGTGACGGTTTGTGACTCATGTAGCAATCGTGTAAGTGTTTGTCGTGTGCAAAACGCGTAGGTCGCGTTTATGGACAACTTACTATTTATAGTAAGTTTCCATTTTTAGAAAGTTCACAAAGCATGACGGTTTTATAGTTCTAGCATGTTCAATAGTCCTACGGGATCATGTTAACACATAGCACATCATCATACGGATTCACATAAGTCGTTTACAACATGTTAGTGCACAAAAGTTTCCTAAAATGGAAAGTTTCCATTTATAGCATTCGTGACATCGGAAACCATCTAACTTAACAACTAATAATCATGTTATAGTATTTTAAGCCAGTTAGCATGCTCAAATCATACAACACGTGTACAAATCGGTTTTTGCAAAAATAAAGTTACTAAATATAGTAACTTTGTAGTTTTTGCATCAAATCACCATTTAAACGTTTCTAAACAACTTTTCATATCATCATTCATCATAATATGTCATCTAACAACATTTAATCATGTCAACATATCCGATTTCATCATCTATCAATATTCTCACCCAAAAAGTTACTAAAAATGGTAATATTGCTAGAAACGACCATAAACATCATCAAATCACATTTTAGACATTCTTATCATCATATTAACATCCTAGCATCAATTCCATATACATGCATGTCTACCATATCATTCATAACATCATTTTACCAACAAAAAGTTTCTATAAATAGAAAGATTGTCAAAAATCATATTTTAACCATTCTAAACTAAATCAAATCATGTAGTATGCTCCCAATATCATCTATGAACATTCAAAAGTACTCAAAATCATCCCAACAATCCTAGATCATACATGCATGGTGATATTTCAACACTTTATGAACAAATCATGAAATCCTTACATACACATCATCATAGATCATCACCAAATGCATTCTAATCATGTTAGATCATCATAAATCATCTTAAAATCAACAAACCCATATTATAAATTCGTGCATGTGAGCCATGGGTGCTTGCATGTGGGTTTTAACACATGCATGTGTGTGTGGTGGTGAGAAATGGACATTCTAGCCATGGGGGAATGTAAATACTACCTTCTAAGGCTCCAAGAAGGCTGAGATGATGATAAAATCGAGCTAGAAGGCTTCTAAGAGCTTCTGGACTGCAGGTTCCTCAACGAATAAGAAGATGGTGGTGATGGGTGGTGGTCTAGAGAGTCACCAAGCTTCAATCTTCCAAGCTTTGAGCTTCAATAGGGTCTCCAATGGTGGAAAATGGTTGAATACTGGTGTAGAAGACGAATGTGGTCGAATGGTGGCGTGCTTGGCCGAAGAAAATGATTAAGGTAGAGTAGGATATGATTTTCTTGGGTTTATAAAGATTTTTCTGCGAACTGGGTCTCGTCGCGTAGCGCGACAAGTTCAAAAGGGGTTCTCGCGTAGCGCGAGAGAGTCCCGCGTTCAAATTTCCCCCGCCACCTGTCGCGTATCGCGACAGTGTCCTTGTGGACCGTCGCGTAGCGCGACAGATCCCCTGATGAGCCCAATAGGCCCATTTTCATTGGTTTGGTCCGTTCGTTGCCGTTTCACGTTTACGAACTTTCGTTTGGCCTTGTTTGAACTTCCAAGTTCAATGTGTGAGTGTTTCGTGAGGTTTCGAGTGTTGTGCTACACAATGTGCTAGACGTTCACCAACGTTCGTGTGTTTTGACACGTGTGTGCTGTTTGCCGATAATTCCACGAATTATCAAGTCATGTGTCAGTGTTCATACTGTCGTGCCACGTGTCACACTAAATTAATCTAATTCTAGTGCCACGTGTACATAATGCATTTAAATAAACATTTAAATAAAATCAAAGCTGACCTGGAATTTACGGGGTGTCACATCCTCCCCATGTTAGAAAGAATTTCGTCCCGAAATTCAACTTGTGCTGTTAGCGTTTGTCTGTTCCGCGAACAGGTGTGGGTACTTTTGTTTCATCTGGTCCTCACGTTCCCACGTGAATTCCGGTCCTCGTCGCGAATTCCATCGTACCTTCACTATTGGAATCTTGCTGAGTTTGAGCTTTTTGGTTTCTCGGTCCATAATTTCTACCGGTTCCTCAACGAAGTTCAATTGTTCGTCGATTTGTATTTCCTCGAGAGGAATAACAAGTGTTTCATCTGATAGGCACTTCTTGAGGTTTGAGATGTGGAATACGTTGTGTACGCTGCTCAGTTCAACCGGCAGGTTCAGTTCGTAGGCTACAGGGCCTATTCGTTTTGTAATCTCAAAAGGTCCAATGTAACGAGGGTTCAACTTTCCTCGTTTGCCAAACCGAATGACACCTTTCCAGGGCGAGACCTTGAGTAACACTCTGTCCCCCACCTGGAATTCTAACGGTTTGCGTCGCTTGTCGGCATAGCTTTTCTGTCTGTCCCGAGCTGCTGCCATTCGTTTGCGTATTTGCACGATCTTCTCAGTTGTCTCGTGCACCAGTTCTGGACCAGTCAGTTGGCTGTCTCCAACTTCCGCCCAGCATATGGGTGATCGACACTTACGTCCGTAAAGTGCCTCGAATGGTGCAGCTTGGATGCTAGTGTGGTAGCTGTTATTGTACGAAAACTCAACTAATGGTAGATGAGATTCCCAGCTACTACTAAAGTCAATGACACATGCCCGGAGCATGTCCTCCAGTGTCTGTATCGTTCGCTCACTTTGCCCGTCCGTCTGCGGGTGGTAAGCGGTACTCATGTCCAATCTCGTGCCCAGAGCCTTGTGCAAGGATTTCCAGAAATGCGACGTGAATCGACTGTCGCGGTCAGATATGATTGAGATTGGCACTCCATGTCGAGTGACCACTTCCTTTAAATAAACCCGAGTGAGTTTGTCTAGCTTGTCAGTCTCCTTGATCGGTAGAAAATGTGCAGACTTTGTCAGTCGGTCTACGATAACCCAGATGGTATCGCAACCACTTGCCGTCTTAGGCAGTTTAGTGATGAAGTCCATGGAAATCTGTTCCCATTTCCACATTGGTAATTCCGGTTGTTGAAGTAACCCTGATGGCTTCTGGTACTCCACTTTAACTTTTGAGCACGTTAGACACTTGCTCACGTAAGTTGCTATTTCGGCTTTCATGTTTGGCCACCAGTAAGTTGTTTTCAGATCATGGTACATTTTGTCAGAGCCCGGGTGTACGGAATACCGGCTCTTGTGAGCTTCGTCCATCACTACTTCTCTCAATCCTTCGTAACGTGGAATCCAGATTCGATCCATTAAATAGTAAGCTCCGTCGTCTTTTACCTTTATTTGCTTATCCATGCCACGCATGGCTTCGAGAGTAAGGTTTTCAGCTTTTAGAGCTTCCTGTTGTGCTATCCGAATTTGATTCGGCAGTTCAGAATGGATCGTGAGTTGTAGTGCGCGCACGCGTTTTGTTGTTTCTTTCCGACTCAACGCGTCGGCCACTACGTTTGCCTTACCGGGATGGTACTTGATAGCGCAATCATAATCACCTATGAGTTCAACCCATCTTCGTTGTCTCATGTTCAACTCTTTCTGGTCGAATATGTGTTGTAGACTCTTATGATCGGTAAAGATAGTGCACTTTGTGCCATACAAGTAGTGTCGCCAGATCTTCAAGGCAAACACTACGGCTCCCAACTCAAGATCATGAGTCGTGTAATTCTTCTCATGCACCTTCAGTTGTCGTGAAGCGTATGCTATCACTTTCTCGCGTTGCATAAGCACGCAACCGAGTCCTTGTTTCGAGGCGTCACAATACACCACGAAGTCTTCGCATCCTTCCGGTAAGGATAGGATAGGTGCAGTACATAGTTTCTGTTTTAACAAGTTAAATGCAGCCTCCTGTTTGTCTCCCCAATCGAATTTCTTATCTTTATGTGTCAAGGACGTCAACGATTGGGCAATCTTTGAGAATCCTTCGATAAATCTTCGGTAGTACCCGGCCAGACCTAGGAATTGTCGCACCTCAGTCGGAGTCTTGGGTGCTTCCCAGTTCTTAATTGCTTCAATCTTGGCTGGGTCTACGTGTATTCCCTGCTCATTAACCACGTGTCCAAGGAATTGGACTTCGCGAATCCAAAAGTCGCATTTTGAAAGCTTTGCGTACAACTGCTCTTTCTTTAATAGTTCTAAGACTAGCCTCAAATGCTCAGCATGTTCTTCCCGATTCTTTGAGTAAATCAGAATGTCGTCAATGAACACTATTACGAATTTATCAAGGTAAGGTTTGCACACTCTATTCATGAGATCCATGAACACGGCTGGTGCGTTGGTCAGTCCAAAGGGCATAACCAAAAATTCGTAGTGTCCGTATCGGGTTCTAAAGGCAGTCTTAGGAATATCATTCTCCTGTATCCTCAATTGATGGTAACCCGATCTTAAATCGATCTTGGAATAGTAGCTTGACCCTTGCAACTGGTCAAACAGATCGTCTATTCGCGGTAAGGGATATCGATTCTTGATCGTCACCTTGTTCAGCTCTCTGTAGTCGATACACATACGGAATGATCCGTCTTTCTTCTTTACAAACAAGACCGGTGCTCCCCAAGGTGAGAAGCTCGGTCTGATGAATCCCTTGTCTAACAGTTCTTGCAACTGGTTAGACAGTTCCTGCATCTCCGTTGGTGCTAGTCGGTATGGAGCCTTAGCAATCGGTGCTGCTCCTGGTGTAAGGTCTATCTGGAATTCGACCTGTCGCTGCGGAGGTAGTCCAGGTAGATCTTCGGGAAACACTTCGGGAAAATCGCGGACTACAGCGATGTCCTCAATCTTCCTCTCCTTCTTTGGTTGCTCTGCGATGAGGGCTAGTATTGCAGTGTATCCCTTTTGTAACTACTTGTTTGCCTTCATGCATGATATGATGTTCAGAGGTACTCCCCGCCTTTCCCCCTGAATCGAGATCTGTTCACCGTTCTGCAACGTTACTCGTACGATCTTTTCGTTGCATACGATCTCAGCTTGGTTAGCGGATAACCAATCCATTCCAACGACCACATCAAAGCTTCCGAGAGTCACCGGCATCAAGTCAATTTCGAGTTCGTGACCCGCCAAAACCATGACGCATCCTCGAAAGATGTGTTGTGTTTCAATTAGCTTGCCGTCGGCTAGCTCTACGGTATACTTGTAGTCTAGTGGTGTTGGGGTAATATCTAGTAATTTGCTAAACTCACTGGATATAAAGCTCCTATCGGCACCGGTATCAAATAATATGCTAGCGTAGACATTATTTAAAAGAAACGTACCGGTTACGATGTTTGGGTCATCCTTGGCTTCTCCCGAGCCAATCACAAAAGCTCTTCCTTTGGCCGCTCCTCCTCCGGCCTTCTTCAGTTGAGGACAATCCCTCCTCATGTGGCCCGGTTTGCCACATTCATAACACCCTCTAAGAGTGTTCTGGTTGTTGTTGTTATTCTGGTTCTGGTTGTGGTTGGGATTGTTGTTGTTGATGGGGAATCTTGTTCTGCAATCCTTGGCCATATGGCCGTGTCTTCCGCACTTCAGGCAACGGTATCGTTCGCATTGCCCGGAGTGGTGGTATGAGCATCGGTTGCACAATGGGTATTTCCCCTGATATACACCCTTTCCCTTGTCATCGGGTTGGGTGGCAGTGAAAGCTCTGGCTGGTGCAGATTTTTGTTGTTGTTGGGGTTGATGAGCTTGCTGGTGGCTGGGTTCCCACTTCCTCTTCTGGCTCTCTTGAGGCTTCACATGCTCGCCTCGTTTTGGTAGCTTGCCCTGCGCTACAGCTTGATCGGTCAGTTTATGAGCCAGTCTGATCAGTGGTTGGATGGTGGTGATGTCAGACGCCATCACTATGCTTTGGAATTGCTCGGGCAATCCACTGATGAACTGCTCGATCTTCTTGTATTCCGGCGTCACCATAGCCGGGCATAGCTTACACAGCTCATGAAATCGAGTACAATATTGCTCGATCTCCGATCCCACCATCTTATGCACCCAGAATTCCGCTTCCAGTTTGCGGATCTCATCACGAGGACAATATTCCTCATGCAGCAGTCGGGTGAAGTCGGTCCATGACATGGAGTTGGCACCGTCCAACCCCAAGGTTTGAACATGGGTGTTCCACCATGTAAGAGCTGGTCCCTCCAGTGTACCGGTCGCATACTTGACCCGGTTTTCTTCAGAACATTCGCACATGGCGAACACAGATTCTGCCTTCTCCACCCAACGAAGCATACCAACAGCTCCCTCAGTTCCCTTGAATTTGTGAGGGTGGCAGTTCAGGAAGGATTTGAAAGAACATCCCTTGTTGCTGTTGTTGCCTTGCGATCCTGTTGTTCAGAAACCAATGTCGTGTGTTAGTGCGTGTTGGCTACACTATGTTAGTCATGTTAGGCAAGTGTTGGTACCGTTGTTAGTGCCACTCGTTTCGCTGGCCTGTTTGTTTGCCTCGTACTCAGCGAGCATCCGGTTGAATCTGCGTTCAACCATCATGTTGATTCTTGCCTTTTCGGCCTTGCGTTTGAGTCTTAGGGCATTTGCTCCTCTCCCCGACATGTTCTATACGGAAGGTTAGAATGTTAGTTAGCATGTGTTTGAGCATTAGCCAATGTCATAAGAGAAGTCAAGTCAGATGTCATGTCAGAAGTCAGATCATATGTCATGCTAGTAGTCAAGTCAGAGGTTATGTTATCTAGCAATCATGGTCAACATGTAATAAGTAAGACAAAACATAATTCTCATTAATAATAAGCTTGAAGTACAATGATTTCAAAAGGAAATACATAATAAGTTTTTCGAGCACATCCCGCTCGTCTAGGCCAAAATAAGAAAATACAAAATACAACAGTCCTCTAATCCGAATCCATAGAGACGTGTGAGATATCGCTAGCAGCGTCTCCGTCATCATCATCCTCCTCCGGATCCTCATTAGGATCCTCATCAAGGTCCTCATCTTCGAGGTCCTCGGCCTCGAATTCAGGACCATCCTCCTGAGGTGGCTCCTCAATAAACTGTGCAGCCCATGCATTAAGCATGGCATCACTGGCCTGCACCATGGCCTGAGTCTCGGTGATGTCCGTCCGATTCTCGGTGATACGCACGTCGTGTTCCTGCATGACATCGACAACCTGTCCATGCTCGGTCAGTAGTTGGGACATTTGGAGTCGTAGGGCCTCCATCTGGGCTTCCAATCTATTGTTGCGCTCCTCTAGCTGATCGTTTCGCCTTTCTAGACGATCGTTTCTCTCACGAAGAGTCCGGAACTCATCAGTTAGTTCCCTACTCTTCCGAATCACCTGTCGTGTGCAAGCCACGTGTGCCGCAAACGCCTGCTCCGTCGACACTCCAAGTGGTGGTAAACGATGGCCTGGAGTGGTGTCGCCGGGATATCGGTAAGGTGGTACTCTCTCCTCTATGATCCAGCTCTGTATGATGGCAGGTAGCCATCCCCAGTACCTAGCCCGTGCTGAGTCCCTAGCCCTCCGATCCATCTCGGCATCGACCTGGGCTACGATGCTCTCGACGCGTCGCCGACTCTCGGCAGCCATGTCATCAGGGATCTGGTGTCGGTCGGTGCTCCTGCTAGTGTTATCGTCAGCCATCCTGCATGTTTTTAAGTTAGTAAGCAACAGTTCGATAAGTAATACTGTCATCATTGTGCAAGTTCTACGTGTAGTGTCTACAGTTGAGCAATGGCTATAGTCTAAGTTTACTACATGCAAACCTAGTTCCCTATAACCAAGGCTCTGATACCAGTCTGTCACACCCCCAAATTCCCACTTGTGGCAAATGTCCACGTGGATGTGACGTGTCCAGAATCACAGCTCAAGGTCATATAGAACACCTCTATATGCGTTTACAAGTCCAATGTTTGACACATACACAATTAAAATAGTTTGCAGCGGAAAAAGTATTTCATCATATAGCAGCGGAATATTCAAATGTTTGACATATGCAGCGGAAAATCAAAAGTTGTTAAACACTACGATGTTTGATAAAGTTACATATTCATAATAAACGGTGTTTGCATGAAAACATAAATAAATGCATGTAGGTCCTATGCCTGATCCCCTACGTGCATTCCTGACATCCATAGCCCGCTAGTTACCTGAGAATACAAGTTTGAAAACAAGTGTCAACACAATGGTTGGTGAGTTCACAGGTTTTGATATACATATAGTAATGAAAAGTGTGTCATGCTGTTTATCAATGTTAGTACCGAGCCCTAGGCCCAAAGTGTCAGTGCGTCACTACCGAACTAGACTTGTTTGCTCTTGCCTCCGCTATGCCTCGTATACATAGCAAGTTAGGTCAGAATTTGCACGGGTTATGACACTCAGTCAACATGGTGCCCCGTGGGGTTAGTCATTCCCTAATGGATCCATCCAAATCTACCACGTTGTTCGTACATTAACGGTAAGACTTTGTGAGGGCTTGTAACGAGTTCAACACTTAATGTTTGTCCAATAAACCAGCATACACAATAGTGTTTGTACAGTAATAATGTTTGACTCGATGCAACTAGTATCCTCCCCCTATTTAAAAGCATTTGAAAAAAAGAGTAAAGAGGGGCCGTAAACTCACCTTAATGATGAAGTAGTGTGTAAGCGTAAGCTCCTGAACGTCAAGTAGCACGTCTCGGTCACCGGCAACCTATATCGTATACCGTATGTGAGTTCGTGTTAGTGACCGTGCTAGTGTTCGTGTTAGTGCTCATGTTTGTGTCCAACAACCCTTGGTTGTTCATGTTTGCCCGTGTCGGTCCACAATGACCGTGTTTGCTCGTGTTGGTCCACATTGACCGTGTTTGACCATGTTTGACCGAAGTTGACCGTGTTTGACCAAAGTTGACCGTGTTTGACCAAAGTTGACCGTGTCAAGTCAACGACCCGTTGGTGAACCGTGTGACGGTTTGTGACTCATGTAGCAATCGTGTAAGTGTTTGTCGTGTGCAAAACGCGTAGGTCGCGTTTATGGACAACTTACTATTTATAGTAAGTTTCCATTTTTAGAAAGTTCACAAAGCATGACGGTTTTATAGTTCTAGCATGTTCAATAGTCCTACGGGATCATGTTAACACATAGCACATCATCATACGGATTCACATAAGTCGTTTACAACATGTTAGTGCACAAAAGTTTCCTAAAATGGAAAGTTTCCATTTATAGCATTCGTGACATCGGAAACCATCTAACTTAACAACTAATAATCATGTTATATTATTTTAAGCCAGTTAGCATGCTCAAATCATACAACACGTGTACAAATCGGTTTTTGCAAAAATAAAGTTACTAAATATAGTAACTTTGTAGTTTTTGCATCAAATCACCATTTAAACGTTTCTAAACAACTTTTCATATCATCATTCATCATAATATGTCATCTAACAACATTTAATCATGTCAACATATCCGATTTCATCATCTATCAATATTCTCACCCAAAAAGTTACTAAAAATGGTAATATTGCTAGAAACGACCATAAACATCATCAAATCACATTTTAGACATTCTTATCATCATATTAACATCCTAGCATCAATTCCATATACATGCATGTCTACCATATCATTCATAACATCATTTTACCAACAAAAAGTTTCTATAAATAGAAAGATTGTCAAAAATCATATTTTAACCATTCTAAACTAAATCAAATCATGTAGTATGCTCCCAATATCATCTATGAACATTCAAAAGTACTCAAAATCATCCCAACAATCCTAGATCATACATGCATGGTGATATTTCAACACTTTATGAACAAATCATGAAATCCTTACATACACATCATCATAGATCATCACCAAATGCATTCTAATCATGTTAGATCATCATAAATCATCTTAAAATCAACAAACCCATATTATAAATTCGTGCATGTGAGCCATGGGTGCTTGCATGTGGGTTTTAACACATGCATGTGTGTGTGGTGGTGAGAAATGGACATTCTAGCCATGGGGGAATGTAAATACTACCTTCTAAGGCTCCAAGAAGGCTGAGATGATGATAAAATCGAGCTAGAAGGCTTCTAAGAGCTTCTGGACTGCAGGTTCCTCAACGAATAAGAAGATGGTGGTGATGGGTGGTGGTCTAGAGAGTCACCAAGCTTCAATCTTCCAAGCTTTGAGCTTCAATAGGGTCTCCAATGGTGGAAAATGGTTGAATACTGGTGTAGAAGACGAATGTGGTCGAATGGTGGCGTGCTTGGCCGAAGAAAATGATTAAGGTAGAGTAGGATATGATTTTCTTGGGTTTATAAAGATTTTTCTGCGAACTGGGTCTTGTCGCGTAGCGCGACAAGTTCAAAAGGGGTTCTCGCGTAGCGCGAGAGAGTCCCGCGTTCAAATTTCCCCCGCCACCTGTCGCGTATCGCGACAGTGTCCTTGTGGACCGTCGCGTAGCGCGACAGATCCCCTGATGAGCCCAATAGGCCCATTTTCATTGGTTTGGTCCGTTCGTTGCCGTTTCACGTTTACGAACTTTCGTTTGGCCTTGTTTGAACTTCCAAGTTCAATGTGTGAGTGTTTCGTGAGGTTTCGAGTGTTGTGCTACACAATGTGCTAGACGTTCACCAACGTTCGTGTGTTTTGACACGTGTGTGCTGTTTGCCGATAATTCCACGAATTATCAAGTCATGTGTCAGTGTTCATACTGTCGTGCCACGTGTCACACTAAATTAATCTAATTCTAGTGCCACGTGTACATAATGCATTTAAATAAACATTTAAATAAAATCAAAGCTGACCTGGAATTTACGGGGTGTCACATAAGTGTAAGAAACTTACACTTACACTTTAATTTAATTTCTAAACGGTTATAAATTAGCAAAAACACAAAAAAGGAAACCCCTTATTTATGTATAATAAAACCATGACAAAAAAAACAAAGATTCGGGCAAAAAACGTCAGGGTTAACGGGTTAACGCTATAAGAGAGGGTTAACAATGGAAACATCCCCAATATATAGTGAATACTTGCCTACTTGCGTTTAAATCGAAAGTACAAATGTGACATGGAGAAGTACAGTCATAGAAAAACCTATTAATTGAGTAATTTAAACATTATAATATCTTGCAAGATTTAATAACAATATTTTATTAATCACTTTGTACAAATATTTTGTGTATTATTAAATAACTAGTTGTCGTGAAACATAGTAAAGGGTTCAAGCCCCGTGTAAATAAAATGTCGTTTTACAAGGTTAAAAGCTTGTTTTTAACATTCATCGTCATAACAGTTAACATATGTAACACTATATCATTATTCTTCACTATGATTTAACATGACGAAGCATTTGCAATAGTCCTTTTGATCTCTCACATGTTAATATTGATTAAAAGAGTAACTTATACGTGAATTTATTAAATATCAAATTGGGTCATAATTTTTATGCGATATATTTATTTCTATGTTACTGACTTTCGTTTTTTTAATGTTTCTGGTCTCTAATCCCTATCTCGGGTCTAGATCATCAGATTGTCCGAAGCTATGTTACTGACTTACTGATGCTAAATACAAAAAAAAAATGCTTGAAGACGATGTTGGGCCGCATCTGCCCAGTCTGAATGTTTGCGGGCCTTGCAGATGCTGGACTTTTGTTACCTTAGCATATATTGGACTAACAACTTATCTCAGGCCCTTGTATTGAGCCCATCAAAGTCATCAAGTAGATAGATCAACAACCCATCATACTATTTGGGTTTGGTCCAACCTGTCGGTCAGTCCACTGTCCACAGGTTGGTGTTTTTGGGCTTAACTGGTTATATATTTCAACAAGTGTGCAACTTATAAAATGATTGTGATAAAATCTCATATGAGAGGTGGTTAGAAAATGCAGTCACACGTTAAATTTCGTTCCAAATAAACCTGTTTTTTAAGAAATTTATTTATATAACACCCTTGCACCTTGCTCACCCTCGTACCTCATTAGTCATTACGCATCCAATGTGATTAGGGCATGACATGTCTTATATCATCATGATCATGAGCGTGAAGACTTTGTTTGTTTGTTTTTTAGCCAATAGAAAAACTCACATCATCCTCCACTTCTTTACTCCTGACATTTTATTATTACATATCTTTCCTACTTACAATCACCAACCAGCAGACGCCTACATGGCAGTCGAGCAAGCTTTCATTAGGCCTCCTATTACACATAGCATTAGATAATGGGCAGGCAAAACTATGAATAAACATAAGTTGTTTGGTCCCTGACATAAACGAAAAATTATCAATTTTTTTGTTAAAGTAACGTGAAATAAACAAAATAATCGAACAAAAATATAAAATAACGTAATATCCTCTCTTATTTCTCTCCACACACACTTCAGTTCAATTACTACAACAAAATAACATGTTTATGCATCATATCCTTTCTGATATTTAAAAAACCAAACCCAAAATTTAAACAAATCACAAAAACTCATACTTCGTGAACGCCACCGTTAGACGCCCCTCACCGACCGGTCCCACCGCCAAAAAAAATGTTGAGGCTTTATGGTTTAGGGTTTATACTTAAGGCTTATTAACAAGTAATTAAGAGTGCAATCGAGCCAAGCCAAACTTGTTGAGGCTTTAGACTCGTTTTGACTTAAAAGAGCATGTGTAATTGGCAATCCAACCGGAAAACCGCCTAGATCAACCGGTATTTTAATAATATAATATTTGGATTTATATATATATATATAGGGGATGAAATTTTTTATAACCCTCATCTTTTGCTACAACCCATTAACCATCATCCAATGGTTGCTTGAAAAAAGTAAGTATGTAGGATCGTGCCACGTGTCAATTCATTTGTCTTTAGTATGAAGGGCATTTAGGACATTTGTCATTTATGTAAAGTTTACCCCCTTTTTTTTAAAACATTCATAACTTTTTTATACTATATTATTTTTTTAAAAAAATTGCACCATTATACTCATCTCATTTTTCTCTTTAATTTTGTTATAGTCTCGACTAGTTTTTTTTTATTTTTTTGATGTCATTTATTTACATCATTGTAACGAGCTTAACGATAGCAAATTAATTAGAATTTTTTTCTTACAATGGTAAATTACAGTAATGTAACTCAAAATGAAGTAATCTAACACAAAATGAAGTAATTTACAATGACATAATTAACGGTGACGTAACACATTATTTACAGTGATGTAATTTTCTCTTTAATTCCCGTTATAATGTTGACTAGTTTTTTAATTTTTTTTCTCATTGTCTATTATTAACATCGATATAACGAGCATAAATATAACACATTATTTTGAATTTTTTTTCTAACAATAATAAATTACAGTGATGTAATATAACATATTATTTTATTTTTTCTCTAACAATGATAAATTACAGTGATGTAATATAACACATTATTTTGATTTTTTTCCTTTAACGATGATGATTATAGTGATGTAATTTATCATTGTTCGAAAAAAATTCAAACTAATTTGTTGTATTTAGGCTCGTTACAAATTAGGGATGAGCAAAAAGAAAAAAAAACAGAACTGAAACCGAATTAACCGAAAAAACAGAACCGGAACCAAATTAACCGAAAAAACCGAAACCGAATTTTACGTCAATGTAAATTATATCACTGTGATTTATCATTTTTAAAAAAATTTCAAATAAATTTGTTATATTTAAGCTCGTTACAATGATGTAAATATAGGGCATCTAAAAAAGGTAAAAAAAAATTAGTCGAGACTATAACGGAATTAAAGAGAAAAATGAGACGAATATAATGGTGCAATTTTTTTTAAAAAAATAATATATTATAAAAAAGTTATTAATGTTTAAAAAAGAGGGGGGAAAACTTATAAAGGTAAAATAACTATAATGCCTTTTTTAATATTTTAATGAAATGTTTATGTGTAAGTTTATGATTGGTTGAAATGAGTTATGTAATTGTAGCAAAAGATGAGGGTTATTTTTTATGCATTGCCCTATATATATATATATATATATATATATATATATATATATATATATATATATAACGTCATCATATTCTTAAATTCAGATTGATTGTTGATCAGTAAAAAGACCAACTTAATGTTGTCTGATTTTAAAAACATTGCTTGTAAGTAACTAATAAATGTTTGTCTTTCGGTCAACTCCTTTTTTTTAAACGGCGATTTTCTTACGTATCACGTATGTTGTTTTAAATGGGTTCACCGGACAAATGTAAGACATACGCCTAAATAGGTAAACCCTCGTCCCCCAATTGGGATATAACCCGGAATAGAGCCCAAGCTTACCATTCCCCTAATGTCATTCAAACTTGTCCAGATAAATTCAAACTTTGAATTTATCTGGGACAAGTTTGAATGACATTAGGGGAATGGTAAGCTTGGGCTCTATTCCGGGTCGGTTTTTGGCTTAGTCAAAACTCAAAACCCGAAATTTCGGTTTTTTCGGTTTTTAAACCCTTTTGGATTCGTTTTTTCGGTTTTTATCTTTTCAAAACCCATTTGGATTCAGTTTGGGTTTCGGTTTTTTCGGTTTAGGCCTTAAATTATGCTTATAAAAAAATAAACTAAAATATTATATTTGTATTAAAAATATTTTAAGTACAATACTACTTAATATTTAAAAATATACAAAAATATTTAAATTTAGTAAAATCATACGTATTTTTTGTATCTTAAACCAATAATAATAATAAAATATATGATTTTTATTTAACTTTTGATATCAAGAACTAAGAAAATAAAAATAGACAGTTTATAAATTGTGGAAATTTTTCAAAGGTAATATATATATATATATATATATATATATATATATATATATATGCATATACGAATGTATTCGGTTATTTCAGTTTTTCTTTAAGGTAAAACCAAACCCAAATCCAAACTTTCAGTTTTTAGAAAACTAATACCAAACCCGTCGGTTTCTATTTGGGTTCGGTTTTTTCGGGTTGGATTTTTGGGTTTTTGGTCGGTTTTTTTGGTTTTATGTGTAACACCCAAACTTTACACACGATTACACGTGTCCCATTTTTAGGTCCCAAATTAAACTTTATCAAAAATCATGTTCGGAAGCGTGAAATTTCATTTTCACAAGTTAAACACACTCAATTTCAATCATTTACATTTATGATTAATAAAACTGGTGTGTTTAAATTTAATACTACCACATACTTTACATAACGTTTGGTTCTGCTTCACAACGTGCCCGATCTGATCGCCCAATGCATATCTATCTTGACCTGTAACATCACATATAAGTCACAATTAGTTCGTTAGAACTAAGTAAGTAACCCCTCCCAAATTCCCAAATCTCATTTAAATCCATCCACATACATATCATATGGATGTTAATCAATTTAGATAATAATATATCATATTCCAACATCAACTGGCACACAACACACATTGTGCATTTATTTCCCTTAGTGGGACATTTTCACAATATGAATATATTATCTAATTCAACTCTACCACCAGCACCTCTGGCTAAATTTAAAACACCAAATATACATATATTTTATTGGCTTAACCAATTATCCACACATCTGTGGTTTCAACAATTTAACTTCCGGATTAACCGGTTATCCACACATTTGTGGTATCATACATATATTAAGTCTTAAGATGTTCACCCACGGTACTTCCATCTAAGACAATTGCCAGCACCTCTGGCTATCCACCATTGTGGAGTCATATTTATCAAGTCTAAGATGTTCACCCACCGGTACTTCCATCTAGACAATTGCCAGCACCTCTGGCTATCCACCATTGTGGAGTCATATTTATCAAGTCTAAGATGTTCACCCACCGGTACTTCCATCTAGACAATTGCCAGCACCTCTGGCTATCCACCATTGTGGAGTCATATTTATCAAGTCTAAGATGTTCACCCACCGGTACTTCCATCTAGACAATTGCCAGCACCTCTGGCTATCCACCATTGTGGAGTCATATTTATCAAGTCTAAGATGTTCACCCACCGGTACTTCCATCTAGACAATTGCCAGCACCTCTGGCTATCCACCATTGTGGAGTCATAACAACAAAATGTAAAAATACATTTTTCACAATCAAAATTCAAGCTGAGTCATTTCTATTCGAATTGACTCTCACAATGTAATAATGTCATATTACCAATCATCAACTATTAATCACAATAGTTTAATCAAAATTACACTATGGTGTTCACATTCCTGTACTTCCACCATAGCTAGTTGTCAGCACCTCTGACTATTCACACATTTGTGATATCATATTCAAACACCGGCTCATCCGGCTATTCTTATGCAATCTATGTTGCATAATCAATTCAATCGTGACATAAACACATTGGAACTTAACATATATACATTAGAGTCTATTAACTCCATTAGTTCCAATCTAGTTATGCACATTCATTCAAATCAATCAATATATATACATCACAATCAAGTAGACTCTTTCTACTACTTATATGTAATGTTACAGTAAGTTGGGTAACTTACCTGGTTCAAGCGGTTGTTCACCTCCTACAACCTCTTTTCCACTTCTGTGAATCGTCCTTTGACTTTCACCACCAATACCTAGTTGTATTCACATATATGCAACTAGTTTCAATACATATAACACATACAATCAAGTTCAACGCACTTGACTGATTTGACTTCCTCAAAGTCAATTTATCACATAATTGACTCTATCTTACTATATTTAGTAAGTTTTAGTCAATTAATCATATCCCATGCCTTCCTTGGCATTTCATCGAATAATTGATGTTCATTATATTAGTTACGATCTTTAATCACTTTTTATTATTCAATATTTATTTTTAGATCAATAACTATTAATAATGGTCACATCAATTCATCAAAATCATCTTTTAATCCATGGATCATAATCCATATATATTTCAAAACCACCATTTACCCATCCTACTAGTTATCACACCATGATATGGGTTTCATAACAACCGGACATTATCCCGGCTTCAAAACGAAGATTTCACCATCAAAACAACAAGTTCTTCGTTTCTAACAATCCCTAGTTATCAACTAGGCAATAATCAATACCCATAATCATAGTATTATAATCAAAACTATATTTAATCCATACAATATTAAACTAGTAGGATAAAACAAACCGTTACCTGATCTGACGGATTTCTACGGTTAAAACAATGATCGGGACTTGAAAACACGTTCCTATACGCGATCTGGATGATTAGAAGCCTTCAAAATGAAGGTTTTAGGCTTAGGAATGGTGGTTTGTTCGTCTGGAGCCAGAGAAGGTCGAAAGAGATAAGAATTAGCTTCAAAAATACGATCTGATCGTTTTAAAAAAATTTTGCCGACATAGGGTCTGGGGCGCATCGCCCCAACTGGGTGCGCCCCGCCAGGCGTACCGCCCCACGTCACCCTGCGTCACCATTTTGATTTTTAACTTCGTTTCGCGATTCCGGACAATCCGTAACTCCGTTTCGCGCACGGTTTTCGCCCACGTTCATCATTTTTCACATACTATCAATCCCCAATAACAAAAATTACTCAATCCTCGTGGATTTCAAGCACGACCAAATGTGCTCTTGCCATTAAGGACGTAATTCTTACATATTTTCAATTCACAACAACCACAATCGTTTAATTAACGATTATTTACAATACATTTCTTTATTAGAAACCGGTTGTTACAAATCTCCCCTCCTTACAAAGGTTTCGTCCCCGAAACCGCTTATACCTTAAAAAGGAAAAGATAATAGTTTCTCATTTCATTTTCTGACTCACACGTGGCGTCAGATTCCCTTCCCTTGAACCTTTACCTGGTTCAAGGACTTGTTTATCAAATGTTTGACCTTTCGGTCTAATATAGTTACCGGCTTTCCACATAGTTCAACTTGTCATCAATTTCCAAGTCTTCTAGTGGCACATAAGCCGATTCATCCGCCAAACATTTTCTCAGATATGACACATGAAAAGTGTCATGTATGCCATTCAATTCCTCCGGTAGCTCAATACGATAAGTAACACTACCTATCCGAGCTATAATTCAGAATGGTTTGATAAAACGTGGCTTAACTTCCTTGCTTTCTAAAACATATAACACCTTTCCAAGGGAAGACCTTTAACTCTACAAAATCTTCCACTTGGAACTCAATAGTCATTCTATGCTCATCAACATAGGAATTCTGACGGTCTTGTGCCGCCTTCAATGAACTAGAATCTAATCTATTCGTTCATTTGTTAATTTAACTACCTTTTTATTTGCCAGTTCTCATTGCCCAACTTCTCCTCAACACAGGAGTACGACAATTCCATCCATACAACATTTCATATGGAGGCATTCCAATACTGGAATGATAACTATTATCGTATGAGAACTCGGCTAAAGGTAAATAATCATCCCAACTACCCCCAAAATCTATTATACATGATTTTACATAATCAATCCACAATTGATTATTTGGTTTGACTTTCCTCATCCAAGCCAAATCATACACTCAAGTGTATTTCTACATACAATAAATATCCTATTTCTTTACAAATAGGCATAACTCTGACTTTTTAAAGCCAAACATCATGTATAACGTATTTAACATACAACCACAACCGAATGACTTAACATTCGCGTTATTCATTCATTTATATAGATAGACATTCTTATCTACCATTCCTGCTCAACCATTATCATTTAACACAATGCATGTGTGTACACACAAACTCCAGTTGTGCATCATATTTCCCAAAAGTCAAACTTAAACAATTTGACTCTTGAAATTTGATGTCTACACTCTTGTAGATCATCTATTGTTTACACACCTTGTGAATCAATTACATTGGAATTACATGTCTTATGTTCACACACATTGTGAATCAGCATGCACACTTCCAATCCACCATTTGTTCACACACCTTGTGAATCTATTACATTGGAATTACATGTCTTATGTTCACACACCTTGTGAATCAGCATGCACAATTCCAATCCACCATTTGTTCACACACCTTGTGAATCTATTACATTGGAATTACATGTCTTATGTTCACACACCTTGTGAATCATGCAACAACAATAACCACACCAACCATAACCTTTTACATCAAATTCAATTAAAACAACAATTCACATATATGCTAATTGCACTAACAATTGTAGTGTGGACTCACCCAGTCCTATAACTACAAATTCAGCCACCTGGGTACTTACACCCAATTTGAACACATTTAATTGTGTTTACATCAATATCAATTACCAATTGAGTTTTACACACATGATCACAACACTTGTGATTCATTATTACAAGTTTAAACAACTCAATGGTAAAAGGTGACTTACTATCATGTACATGGACATGATTTACCCCCAATGCCACAAAAATGTGGACTTACATGACAAACACCAATGCCATTTCATTATGGACTTACATGACAATATTAATGCCACGCACCAGTGGTCTTACATCAGTTTCACACAAATGTGAATCATCTCCCATTATCTGTGTCAGTTATTGTAAACATATAACGACACTTTCACTAGTTATGCAATTTTATCATAACATTAATCAATTTTAACAATCCGAATACCACCCCATGTGGTTTTATATCCCCAACATTTCATGACACACATGGTCAATTTACCATTCATTTTATCACAATTACTACAAGTCAATTACAAGTAGTAACAACAAACAAATCACATAACACATAAGCACTAATATGTCTTATGGTTACATATTAGTGAGTAGGTAACTCACCTATTCACATTAATCATAACTTTGACTTCTTTTTAAGGTCAACATCGTTCAACACATACTCACATATTGATCAATCCACACGCATGTGGATTTTTCCCCAATGCCTCACTAAGGAGGACTTACATGATAACTCAATGCCATTCCAAGATGGTTTTACACATCTAACACAAGGCCACTCACAAGTAGTCTTACAAACAATTCAACGCCACTCATAAGTGGTCTTATATGATAAATCCAATGCCATTCACCAATGGTCTTACATGTTAAACCCAATGCCACCCACCAGTGGTCTTACATGTTAATTCCAATGCCACCCACCAGTGGTCTTACATGTTAAATCCAATGCCACCCACCAGTGGTCTTACATGTTAATTCCAATGCCACCCACCAGTGGTCTTACATGTTAAATCCAATGCCACCCACCAGTGGTCTTACATGTTACATCCAATGCCACCCACCAGTGGTCTTACATGTTAATTCCAATGCCACCCACCAGTGGTCTTACATGTTAATTCCAATGCCACCCACCAGTGGTCTTACATGTTAATTCCAATGCCACCCACCAGTGGTCTTACATGTTAATTCCAATGCCACCCACCAGTGGTCTTACATGTTAATTATACACAAAATGCCAATACGTTATGGTCTTAAATTTGCTTTAACACTATTATAAATAATTTCCATTTCAATGTGTCAATTACTATCAACATGTAATGACACTATCACAATTTATGAAATCATATCATAACATTCACCATACGTATACACATTGTATACTTACAACTCTATATATCCCGCATATAATTATATGCACATTATATAAATTATTAACATGTTTAAATCATTACATCACAAACTTAAACATGTATGAACACATAAACACAATTATGTGTCTTTTTCCCCATCCTGCCTTAAGCAGTCAAATTATACATTTTTAATTCATGTATACATACCAAAACATTTTCCATGTTCAAATGGATTAATTTCCCCAACACATCAAGTGTTATAGCCTACACTCATGTAGGTCTTTCCACATTAATCTTCCAATTCATTTCTCCTGAATTGGTAACACTATTACTTACAAGTAATAGACACATTAAGCTCATAACACCTTACCTAATTTCAATAGCCTAAGTATAAAATGATTCCCATAAGAGCTTGTTCATATCATGTTTGCACTAGTAAGTTGGCCAGACGTACTAGTTCATTCATTATATGCCCACTCCCTTACTTCTTTTATTTCATACTCAAGACATCGATTTCGGTTTCACATAATCAATCAAATCACATTTAACATGTAATGATTCACATTACATTTAACAATTATATTACAGGACATAGATATGCTAACCTCATACATTCGGCATCATGATCGGGTCTTCGAATCAAACGTTATGTTTTCATATCAAGAGCATAAAAGTTTGAGATCAAGTGTTCATGACGCACTTGATTCACTCAAACCATTGCTCTGATACCAACTCTTTAACACCCAAACTTTACACACGATTACACGTGTCCCATTTTTAGGTCCCAAATTAAACTTTATCAAAAATCATGTTCGGAAGCGTGAAATTTCATTTTCACAAGTTAAACACACTCAATTTCAATCATTTACATTTATGATTAATAAAACTGGTGTGTTTAAATTTAATACTACCACATACTTTACATAACGTTTGGTTCTGCTTCACAACGTGCCCGATCTGATCGCCCAATGCATATCTATCTTGACCTGTAACATCACATATAAGTCACAATTAGTTCGTTAGAACTAAGTAAGTAACCCCTCCCAAATTCCCAAATCTCATTTAAATCCATCCACATACATATCATATGGATGTTAATCAATTTAGATAATAATATATCATATTCCAACATCAACTGGCACACAACACACATTGTGCATTTATTTCCCTTAGTGGGACATTTTCACAATATGAATATATTATCTAATTCAACTCTACCACCAGCACCTCTGGCTAAATTTAAAACACCAAATATACATATATTTTATTGGCTTAACCAATTATCCACACATCTGTGGTTTCAACAATTTAACTTCCGGATTAACCGGTTATCCACACATTTGTGGTATCATACATATATTAAGTCTTAAGATGTTCACCCACGGTACTTCCATCTAAGACAATTGCCAGCACCTCTGGCTATCCACCATTGTGGAGTCATATTTATCAAGTCTAAGATGTTCACCCACCGGTACTTCCATCTAGACAATTGCCAGCACCTCTGGCTATCCACCATTGTGGAGTCATATTTATCAAGTCTAAGATGTTCACCCACCGGTACTTCCATCTAGACAATTGCCAGCACCTCTGGCTATCCACCATTGTGGAGTCATATTTATCAAGTCTAAGATGTTCACCCACCGGTACTTCCATCTAGACAATTGCCAGCACCTCTGGCTATCCACCATTGTGGAGTCATATTTATCAAGTCTAAGATGTTCACCCACCGGTACTTCCATCTAGACAATTGCCAGCACCTCTGGCTATCCACCATTGTGGAGTCATAACAACAAAATGTAAAAATACATTTTTCACAATCAAAATTCAAGCTGAGTCATTTCTATTCGAATTGACTCTCACAATGTAATAATGTCATATTACCAATCATCAACTATTAATCACAATAGTTTAATCAAAATTACACTATGGTGTTCACATTCCTGTACTTCCACCATAGCTAGTTGTCAGCACCTCTGACTATTCACACATTTGTGATATCATATTCAAACACCGGCTCATCCGGCTATTCTTATGCAATCTATGTTGCATAATCAATTCAATCGTGACATAAACACATTGGAACTTAACATATATACATTAGAGTCTATTAACTCCATTAGTTCCAATCTAGTTATGCACATTCATTCAAATCAATCAATATATATACATCACAATCAAGTAGACTCTTTCTACTACTTATATGTAATGTTACAGTAAGTTGGGTAACTTACCTGGTTCAAGCGGTTGTTCACCTCCTACAACCTCTTTTCCACTTCTGTGAATCGTCCTTTGACTTTCACCACCAATACCTAGTTGTATTCACATATATGCAACTAGTTTCAATACATATAACACATACAATCAAGTTCAACGCACTTGACTGATTTGACTTCCTCAAAGTCAATTTATCACATAATTGACTCTATCTTACTATATTTAGTAAGTTTTAGTCAATTAATCATATCCCATGCCTTCCTTGGCATTTCATCGAATAATTGATGTTCATTATATTAGTTACGATCTTTAATCACTTTTTATTATTCAATATTTATTTTTAGATCAATAACTATTAATAATGGTCACATCAATTCATCAAAATCATCTTTTAATCCATGGATCATAATCCATATATATTTCAAAACCACCATTTACCCATCCTACTAGTTATCACACCATGATATGGGTTTCATAACAACCGGACATTATCCCGGCTTCAAAACGAAGATTTCACCATCAAAACAACAAGTTCTTCGTTTCTAACAATCCCTAGTTATCAACTAGGCAATAATCAATACCCATAATCATAGTATTATAATCAAAACTATATTTAATCCATACAATATTAAACTAGTAGGATAAAACAAACCGTTACCTGATCTGACGGATTTCTACGGTTAAAACAATGATCGGGACTTGAAAACACGTTCCTATACGCGATCTGGATGATTAGAAGCCTTCAAAATGAAGGTTTTAGGCTTAGGAATGGTGGTTTGTTCGTCTGGAGCCAGAGAAGGTCGAAAGAGATAAGAATTAGCTTCAAAAATACGATCTGATCGTTTTAAAAAAATTTTGCCGACATAGGGTCTGGGGCGCATCGCCCCAACTGGGTGCGCCCCGCCAGGCGTACCGCCCCACGTCACCCTGCGTCACCATTTTGATTTTTAACTTCGTTTCGCGATTCCGGACAATCCGTAACTCCGTTTCGCGCACGGTTTTCGCCCACGTTCATCATTTTTCACATACTATCAATCCCCAATAACAAAAATTACTCAATCCTCGTGGATTTCAAGCACGACCAAATGTGCTCTTGCCATTAAGGACGTAATTCTTACATATTTTCAATTCACAACAACCACAATCGTTTAATTAACGATTATTTACAATACATTTCTTTATTAGAAACCGGTTGTTACATTATGCACACCCCTAATTCAAATTATGACATTCAATCTGAAAGATGAGACCTGACCATAAGACCACCCACAGTGGGTGTCTCGCGCACCCAGCGGGATGCAATGTTTTGGCGGGGTTCAGCGGCCACACCGCCACCCCTCACCGGCGGCCTCCATTTTTCGCATCAAGCGGCTCCCGCTCCCCGCTCTTTCACAATCCTCTCCTCATTTGTGATTGGTCAGAATTTGAAAAAGAAACCATTTGAAGTGTTGATGTGGTATAGTGGGGAATATTTTTCAGTGGGTTGACCATTGTGGGGTATTAAGATTTTCAGTGGGGGTGATAATATAGCAGAAAATTTAAGTGGAGAAGGATTTCAGTAGGGTGACCACTGTGAATAGTCTTATGTTAAGGTCAACTCCTTAGTTACTTGCATATTTACAAATTTGGTTATTCACAATAATATTTTAAAAACATCTCAATTAAAAAAATTATTCATTCACTGTCATCTAGTCTACGACAAAACAGGCAGATGCTGACATAAATTTAGATCTCAACGCGGATTTAAAGAATTATTCAAAAACCAGTTTGGTTAGATTATTCAACTGTCTGCTGATTAATTTTAATTCAAGCAATCACCTTGATTTCATATTTCTTGACTAATTTTTGCAATTTACGAACACAAAACCAAGAATCTTAAATCTAATACCCTTCTGTACTATTTACCAAACACTATCAATCACTTTTACGGAGTGAAATTGCAACTGGCGTTTCGATTTTGGAGCCCAGCAGTTAATGAAACCGCGTTTCTTTAGTTGATCATTCGAGGCAACTCAATCTTGAAGTCGTCAAAGACGAGTAATATTATCATTTCTTGAATTTGTGATCTGGGATACTAATAAAACTTTTAGATTGATTTTGTTAGTTTGTGATTCTTCATTCTGCTTTAGTTTTGCTGAGTTGATTGATTAGTACCAATGAGTTGCACAGAAGGTGTTTGATGAATTGCCTCTGAGAGTGTGGTTGAGAAAACAGGTTCTTTTTTGGCCTTCAAGACTTGCAAATGTTGAATTTGTGGTATTGATGGCTCAGTATTTGATAAGTGATTGCTGTTCTGAAAATTGTTGAGTAACTGCTCCGTAGTTTTGATCTTAGTGTTATGAATGGCAAGCTTTTCACCGTCCCCAAATTCACCGCCTGTTAGTGATCCTACTTCTCCTCCACCGCCTTCAACAACAGTTCCACCGCCAGCCTCACCACCACCACCACCACCAGCTACTGCCCCACCTCCATCAACACCGCCTGTATCTTCACCTCCACCAACCAATTCTCCACCACCATCATCACCAATCCCACCAACCAGCTCCCCACCACAGGCATCCCCTCCATCAACAAGCTCTCCACCTCCATTACCACCACAAGCTACACCTCCCCCTCCATTTCCACCACCACCACCATCTAATCCACCCGCAAGTTCACCTCCGCCACCAGTCCCACCTCCACCATCTACAGTTCCACCAAGGAACTCACCATCTATTCCACCTCCACCATCAATTTCACCTCCTCCACCATCAATTTCACCTCCACCACCATCAGCTCCACCAAGAAACTCACCATCTGTTCCACCTCCACCAATCTTAAGCCCTCCAACACCATCAGTTCCGCCATCAGTTCCGCCAAGAAACTCACCATCAGTTCCACCAAGAAACTCACCATCTGTTCCACCTCCACTAATCTTAAGCCCTCCACCACCATCTGTTCCACCTCCACCACCATCTGTTCCACCAAGTAACTCACCATCTATTCCACCACCACCAATCTTAAGACCTCCACCACCCACTTCCACAAATTCATCATCGCCTCCAGTAATAACAGCTTCACCTCCTCCTCTCATACGACCGCCTCCATCACCTTCAGAAGTCTTAATACCACCCCCAGTCAATCAAAATAACAATGATTCGAGTCCTAATAGACCATCCAGCAATGGAGGCATTGGCACGGGAGGTATCGTTGGAATTACAGCAGTACTAGGCATTGTCCTCCTTACAACTATCATAACAATTGTATGGTGTCTAATAAAACGCAAGAAAAAGATTGCAAGACACAATGGGCTCTATGATTTACCAACCTCAATGTACAATTCACCTCAGTCAGGTAAGTTATTAGTCCTTTTGCATACTTGTAATTCTACATTATATGTTTATAATCTGTGAACTCTGCTCGAGTTTGAAAAGCTTTATGATCTGTGACAGATTCAAGTCTACTAAAGATAAAATCATCAGCAGTTGAGATTGGAAACTTATCTGCAAATGAATTCAGTCCACAGGAACCTGGTGGATTAGGGAATTCAAGATCAAAATTTACATATGAAGATCTCATTGAGGCTACAAATGGTTTTTCACCACAGAATCTTTTAGGTTCAGGTGGATTTGGTTATGTTTACAAGGGAATCTTAATCGATGGGACAGAAGTAGCAGTGAAGGAGTTAAAGATTGGAAGTGGACAAGGGGAACGCGAGTTCAGTGCTGAGGTGGAAATTATAAGTCGGATACACCATCGTCATTTGGTTTCACTTGTAGGTTATTGCATCTCTGAGAACAAACGGTTGCTTGTCTATGAATATGTTCCTAACAACACACTTTACTACCACCTTCATGGTAACGAACTAACTAACTTTTTCCTTTTTTTAGTTAACCACATAATTTACCTGTAAGTGCATCCCTAATTGCTTTATGATGTTGTGTTTAGTATCACATCAGGCTTTAGACTGGCCAACTCGTGTAAGAGTTGCTTCTGGTGCAGCACGGGGCATTGCTTATCTCCATGAAGACTGTAAGTGCTTCATAAATCTAGGAAACTATGATGTGGTAGAAAAAATAAGACATTTATCAATCAACATGTATTTGTATGTTATCACAATTCATCATCCTCTCACTCACTTTTTACGGTTGTTCAGGCCATCCACGCGTTATTCATCGAGATATCAAATCATCAAATATTCTATTAGATAAAAATTTTGAAGCTCGGGTACACCCTTTTATCAAGTTGAAGTTTCTATGAACTCGTGAACAAGAATTTATTTTTTGAAGATTAAAAATTTGTTTTATTTTTAACTTCACAGGTTTCTGATTTTGGGCTTGCCAAATTAGCTGCTGATATATACACTCATGTAACGACCCGTGTTATGGGAACTTTTGGGTACGTTTGACTATACGTCAAATATCTAACATACCCACAAAGTACACTGTATTACTCTTATAACTACCAAATCACCTTTTTTGCTTTTAGTTTAGCTTCCACTTGCTTCCATTTCAGATACATGGCACCTGAATATGCTTCAAGTGGCAAGTTGACTGAGAAATCTGATGTTTTTTCCTTTGGAGTGATTCTTTTGGAATTAATCACAGGACGTAAACCTGTGGATGCATCCCAACCATTGGGGGATGAAAGTCTTGTTGAGTGGGTAAGTTACTGTCATACTGAATAGTTTCTTTCATGATAATGTTTGTCTAGCTAGTTTTGGGCATACTTAGGATATTAATCTATGTTGCCCATTCCTTTGCGTTATTTATTGCTAACCCTTTTATATATGCATACATGCATATTACATTTTATAGATTGCGCCAACATATTCAGGTATTATATAGTAAATTTATCCATGCATACATGTGTGAACAATGAGTTACAATCGATATAGCATAACAACAACAACCTTACCCAGTAGATTTCCACTTTTCAGTAGGGTCTGGGGAGGAAGGATAGATACAAACCTTACCCCTATCCCAATTGGGATAGAGAGGCTGCTCCGAAAGAGTCCCCGGCTCAAAGTTATCGTTTGAAGTTAACCATCCCAATGATTTTAACGTTATTTTCACAAATAACTAAAATAACGTTAAAATTAGTGCACTTTTACTTTTGCCCCTTAAGGGCCCACACATATATACATTATATACATTATAGCATAACTAAACCCAAATATTGTGTTGTTTTGATAATTAAGTGTAGAATAGGATTACATATTTACATATGATTCCTATACAGAGGGCTAAGTTACACTCTAAACCTAGACTATGACATAATGACTTGGTCTAATAAGCATGTAGAACTTCAATGTGATTAAAGATCTACAGAACTTATCCTTAGATTTAGTAATAATATTTATGGTTTTATGAAATAATTGACGAGCATTTCTAAAAGTGGTATGGAAGATCATGATTGGAATGCATTACATTATGGGCTGGCAATTTTGACCCATTTATTATAACACAAGTTGATCTGGTTATGTTTTATGTCTACCTAATCAAACAAGTAAAGTTAAGAAACTTAGATAAGAATGTATAAAGTGACCCAATGTTTATTTAAATACTTGCAGCTCTTAAGTATATATTTATTCAAAATCATTACATTAATATTTTTATAATATTGTTTTATAATTAAATTTAGTTTTTTAATATATATTCAATAGGTTAACATTTGAAAATCACAAGTGCATTCGACTCTGAGTGTTTGAGTGTTTATCTGTTCAATTTGTTTAATAATTTAATGGCAGCCATTCTAGAAACTTACTCAAGATATGAAATTTAAACAGGCTCGACCATTGCTTAGTCATGCACTTGAAACAGAAGACTTTAAACATTTGGTTGACCCAAAGCTCTGCATGAACTTTGTTCCAAACGAGATGTTTCTCATGATTGAAGCTGCAGCTGCTTGTGTACGACACTCGGCTACAAAAAGACCCCGCATGGGACAGGTATTTCTAAATCTTCAAAGTTAAAGTCAAAGTCAAAGTCAAAGTAGACTTGTGCCTAGACCATTAAACATATTTCCCTTATAATCTATTTTACAGATTGTGAGAGCTTTTGAGAATTTGGACACCAAAGATCTAAGCAATGGGATGAGAGTAGGAGAAAGCGAAATATACAACTCTTCAGAACTATCCGCCGAGATTAGACTATTTCAAAGGATGGCATTTGGCAGTCAAAATTACAGCACAGATTATTTTACTCAAGGTAGTGTTGTCCCTGATAGTAAAGAAAGGTAAATATCAAGATTTGTATATGTTTCACCACCCCGGGTTTGACCACGACCCAAGCTCCTGAACTCAGATTATGGCTGGTTTTGAGAGAAATGATTTAATCTTTGACCAGATTTTGCATAGAGTTTCCAGAGCAAGATGGTGTATAGGATGCATTTTTTTTCTTGGCTGCATTTTTTTTCTTTTTTGTTTCTGTAAGTAACATTTGTAGGGTTTATTTACCCTCATCCATTCTTTTGATGCAATGATTTTACAAGTGCAGTCCTCAGTTTTTATCATACTGTTTTGATCCGAACCAAATAGATACATTTTTAAAGCAGCCCACTTTGACCCTAACCTCTTTTGCTTAGAATGTTGGTGTTAATTTCCAAATGATCCAAGCCTATGGGTCGGACCAAGAGGTGAAGGCAAGTCGGCTGAAGCCTGAGGTGGGTGTTTACGTCTATTAGGTTGTTTAAATGTCTACATTCGGCCGAAGCCTAAGGAGTATGTTTACGTCTATCAAGTTATTTAAATTCCAAAGTTTAAGGGTTCGAGTTTTGGTCTGATTATGTAACTCGTGTTTGCTAGCTTGATAGGTCTATATAAACCAAACCAAGTTCATGGTTTGGTTAAGAGAGTTGTAATCCAAGGATTTGAGCAAATATGTTCTTGAGTTTGAAAAAGAATTTTTTTAGAGTTCATTCAATTGCTTTTCTGTTTTTATATTGATCAGTTCGTTTTGATATGTATTGAAATGTCAAAATTGCATGATAGTTCTCATAAATATATAAATATTAATAGAATTTATAGTTGTAACAATGCATGATTACTTGTTGTGAGTCCTGGTATATGCATGGTTAGCACACACACGTGTGTGTGTGTTTTATGCAAATAAAGTAGTAAAACAAACAAACTTGCTTAGTATGTTCCCATTTTTTAGTAGGGTCTGGGGGAAGGATAGATACAAATCTTACCCATATCCCAGTTGGAATATAGATGCTACTGTGAAGGAGTCCCCGTCTCAAAGTTATCGTTTGAAGTTAATCATCCGACGCTTTTAACGTTATTTTCACAAAATAAGTAAAATAAAGTTAAAATTGCTCTACCCCTTGAGGACCACACATATATACATGGGTCAATTACATATATCCCTTGCTAAAACTCTTTATTACATATTTACCCAATCATAAAGCTAAATTACATATTTCTCCTTTTTAAACCAAATATGTTACATATTTATCCACTTCATTAGAAATTTTTTTATGTATTTCCTATTTTACCCTTAATGAACTAAGTAAAAACAATTCACATATTTTTCCTTACTAAGGGGCAATTTTGGAACATGGGTATATTTGTAATTTTAGTTTAACATTGGGAATATATGTAATTTGGATGTTTAATAAGGGGATATATGATATTATCCCTATATACATTATATGTGTACACCGCAAATGGGGCGCATAAATAAAGGAGGAAAAGCATTATGATATTTCCTATGAAAGTGTATTGTAGGTTTGTATATATGCAGTAAATGGTAGATTCAAGATCATAAAACCTTATGTATATGTATGCAAGGTTTTCATGTGTGGGTAAATTATACTACATCCAACCTTACAAGATAGCTCTAACATTGGATTACCTTATACCAGTGGCGAACCCAGAAATTTTTTTCATGGGGGGCGAAAATTTTTTATGGTCATTTGAGGATCGCTATATAATAATTTTTTTTTTCTCTTTATTCAGATTGGGTTATGTTGAATCGGGTCGGACCATGTTAAAAAAACAAACAAACTTAATTTCATATATAAAAACATAATAAAAATACACTATATTTAAAGTTGCTCTTATGCCTAGTAAAGTATGAGGCTTTGGTTGTGTTAGGTAGCGGGTCAGAACGGATGCGGGCCAGGATGGGTGCAGGTTAAGATGAGTTTTAAGGAAAATTAGTTTGGGTTTGAAAGAATCATTATAAAAAACTTCAATTTTGTTCAAGTTAAAGTGAACTGTAACTAAACAAATTGTTTAATTGAATAATTTTTAGTGATTTTCTAATCAAATATAATACTGATCATTCTTATCCGTTTAAATCCATTATATTCACATAATTTTAAAGTTATCCATCTTATCACGCGTTGTGTTAATGTGTGAGTCATATCAACCATTTGAAGTTATGATTTATGTTATATGGTTACCCATTTCAACCCTATATACAATAATTGTTTACAAAATGTTCGCATTTATCTTGTTATGAGTTAAGATTGTTAGACATAGTTGCAGAGCCGGCCCCGAGAATAAAAAAAAATTCCGGGGCCTGGGGCGAGAGAAAAAAATGGGCCCTTTTAAGGGCGGTCATGAGAATTGAGGTATCTAGAATCGAACCGTATATGTAACTGAAAAACCCTGAAGCAAATTCGGTTTGGTTTCTAACTGTATCCGAATTCCGAATTCGGTTCCTAACCGTATCTGAATTTCGGTTTTTGGTTCAGTTTTCGTTACAATTTTTTTTGAATTCGGTTTGTTTGATTAACCGATTAAACCGAATTCAGATTTAAATTTATTATCTTATTAATAGTATATAAGGTTGAATTCGGTTTGTTTGTTTTTAACCAGTTTATTGGACTGAATTCAGTTTATTCAGATAGGTTTATTCAATTTTTAACCGGCTTGTTTGGTTTTTAATCGGTTTATTCTGTTTGTTCATTTTTAACTGAAACCGAACTAAACCACTTCTAAAATTCGGTTCGGTTTTTGGATAGGGAATGAAATTGAAAACCAATTAAACTATACCAAATAAATCATTAACTGAACTGATGAACGCCTCTATTTTAAAGGTAATGAAAGTAACTTCTTATACTTAAAAAAAATTATTTTTTATACCCTTTAAATGTGTGTTTTCAGATGGTTATTTATATACTTTTTATATAATTTTTTATATAATATATAAAAAAATTTAAAATTTTGGGCCCCCTAAAATGTTGGGCCCGGGGCGGTCGCCCACCTCGCCCCTCCCCAGGGCCGGCCTTGCATAGTTGTTCCTATTGAGTTTTATTTTTAAAAGTATATCCAAAACAACATCTATGGAGACTTTTTTAAGTATCTCTTTATCAAAAAAAACAAGTATACCTATCACTTAAATTATCAACATAAGTCCAATTATTCAAAGTTAAGGGGGGCAATTGCAAAATATTAAAGGGGTCGATCAGGATTTTAACATATATATACTACTAGAAAAAAAAAATTCAGGGAGGGCGGCTGCCCCCCAAAGCTTGGGGTGGGTACGCCACTGCCTTATACAAACATAAATGGGTTCAACTATTTGCATAAACAAGATTAGTGGATTTTAGAGATATATAATTTATAGTTCAAAAAATATAGTAAGGCATCCGTAATGAGGAGTGACCAAGCATATCATCTTGCCCCCTATAATGTAGAGGTAGGCAAACAACCCAGAACCGTAAAGGCAACCCAAACCAATCGGTCATACCCGAACCGGTGGGTACAATTGGTTCCGGATTCTCAAAGAAATCGGAATCGGAACAGAAAAAAGCGGAACCGATTCCACTTATCCGGCAAAACCCGAACCGGAACCGGCCAAAAGCCGGTTGGAGCCGGTGAAACCCCAAAACCCAGAATTGTAACGGAAACCCAAACCAATCGGTCATACCCGAACCGGTGGGTACAATTGATTCCGGATTATCAGATAAATCGGAATCGGAACCGAAAAGAGCGGAACCGATTCCACTTTTACCTGGCAAAACCGGAACCGGCCAAAAGCTGGTTGGAGCCGGTGAAACCCCAAAACCAGAACCTGCTATTGACTTTGCTGACCGAAACCGTTTGGAACTTTAACCGTTTGAACCGGAACCGGTTTGCCCACCTCTAGTAGAGTCTACACCACTCGCTCATCCTAAGCCCAAGTGTTATAGCCCATTTTGTGATCCCAGCAACGGACTTAAGGCCTTAGTCAGTTAGTCATACGGCTCCTTATTAAATGTTGATTTTAATTTAAAAATAAAATAAAATAATTTTACACTGTAAACTGCACAAATACTATTGATTTTCAACTTTTTTCGCACACACACTCTATTAATCTTTTTCTAAAAAAAAATCTACTACACAACTCCAAAAATTATAAATCATAAATCCTTAAAACCAACATCCATTTAATCCAAACAACCCAAACCAATCATCAAATGTTAACCTCTTTGATTCAAAAAAAAAAAAAAAAAAACCGATTCAACCAGTGATAAATTTTGCCACCTATTCACAACAACCCATATTTTGCCTTATTACCAACCTAAAAATGACATCTGATTTTCCTCTTGAAACACTCACATAACATGAGCCCAATGTTTTGCGAATAAATCATTTGGCATAAAAATATGTTTAGCACCCTATTTTGTCACATAGGTGTTTAGTTGGAAGAAAATAAATAAAAATTAATAATCATCATTAGAAAATATAATAATAATTATTTATAATAAAATTAATTTAAATATCTAAAAGGATATTTTTTTAATATCATTATTATTTAATGACAGAGAAAAGTTAGAAAATAATAATAAATCATTTAATTACATATGTTATATGTTAGAAAAAAATTAAAGAGAACATAGAATAACATGTGTTTTTTAATTAGTATATTATTATAACAGTAACTTTTTTTTGAATGGCGGTATTCTCACGTGTTTCCTACCCTTTTGGGGCGATCGTCCAAGGTCGGACTCCTCCAACTGCTGTGAGAACCCATACCCCTTGATGCGCAGGAACCCCGTTGAATAGGTAAACCTTTGCCCCCCATCGGAATCAAACCTGGGATAAACCCCAAGCTGACACTTCACCTGGTGTCTTTCAAACTTGCCTCCAGATGGATTCGAACCCTCGACCTCCATATTGGAATGTGAGAGCCCTAACCATTAGGATGGGTTTTCAGGGCTATTATAACAGTAACTAACATGCCTTTTTTATTTGTTGCATAATATCTATATTTCTACTTATATCACTAATCACTACAGCATGTCATATGCCATATAAGATGATCACTACAACATGTCATATGCCATATAAGATGATATGATTATGTTGTAATTATGGATATGCTAAAAGAATCTTTTTGACATTTCTTGGCATTGTTGCATTTTACATTTTTACTTCTGCACTTGTTCCCCAAAGCTTTTTACCCTTTGCTTGCCGTGTGGATATGTGTGGATGTCAATTCACGTAGTTTAAAAATTCATATATTTTTTATGTAACCAATATTACCTTTTTAATAATACATTTATGTCTATTATTGTTTTTATAAGTATATATGGTAAAATAAACGGGTTGGATTAAGTTAGGTAACGGGTTATAATGGGTGCGGTTAAGATAGGTGTTGGTCAATATGAGTGCGAATCAGTATAGGTTTTAGAGAAAAATCAATTTAATTCTATGTCTAGATCAATATTTTGGTTCATCATGATATTATAAACATCCAGAAAATTAAAGTAATCCCTATATTGCAATAATTATAAATTTCATTCATAATTTAATGTTCACATTTTTGATAGATCACACTTCTTCACAAAATTGAACTCATGGACAACAATTGAAAACATATACATACACACATACTTATATATATATATATATATATATATATATTCTAATAATAACGCACTCTTAAAACATTAACCTAAATAACTCCGCCAAGATAAAGCCAAATCTTAAAAAAAATAATTTTTGAGCATCATTGTAACACATTTAAAACAATTTCTTCTTTTATGAGTTTGCGTAAATTCATCACCGTTTAAAACGTAACATCATTGTAAGTTTTCGACTTACATCACTGTAATTATTGTAAACCCAAAACTTGCAATGATATTACATCTTAAACGGTGATAAATTTACGCAAACTAATAAAATAAAAAAAATATTCTAAATGTGTTATAATAATGCTAAAAAATCCTAAATTTGGCTTCATTTTGGTGGAGTTATTTGAGTTAATGCTTTAAGAATAAGTTATTATATGATCTCAATCATAGAGTTAGGATCATATACAAATAAAGAGTTTTGTAAAAATGGTAGGAACCAATGATGTCTTGACAAATGAATTATTATTTAATTATAATACGAGAGTAATTTAGTAAAATTAAATATAATGTAGATTTAATAATCTCAAAATTGTAGCAAGATTGTTAATTCATGGTCCAGATCGTTTCTCATTATTTTTACAAAACTAACATTTTTTACAATAACCTTACTCCCCAATCATTCATACATATATATAAAGAAAAGTTCAAATAATAAGAGATTTTCGCCTAAGAAACGTAAGAAGTAATAAAATTTTGACATATGTCATGATAATTTAGGTATAACATTTTATTTTTTGTACTAGATTTTCTTTGTACTGTATTTTTTGTGCTGTATTTTTGTTTTTGTGCTACATATTTTTTGTACTGGTTTTTTATTTCTCTGATACTAGATTTTTGATCTTTGTAGTGTATTTTTTTTACTTGATTTTATTTTTTGTACCAAGTTTTTGTTTTTTATTATTTTTAAAATGTTGCATGTCAAACTTTTATTGGTTCTTACTCTTTTTAGGCAAAAATATCTTATTAGTATATCAAACCCCCATATATATAATACACCCCCCCCTCCCAAAAAAAAAAAACTCTTCCACATCAATTGAAAACATAAAAAAACAAAAAACAAAAAACCTTAAAAAATACGTTTTAATTATATTGTCAGATATATTGTTTGATTTTTTTATCACACGTGATAATCAATCACATATTAGAGACCACTTTTAAATAATGCCCTATAATTTTATAATATTATATTTACTTACTTATTAATTTTTTTATTTTTTCTTTGATTTTCCAGGGTAGTGATTGTTGACTAAACACGGAACGATTTAAATAACTTCAAAAAATTTTTGGATTGATTATTCGCCATTAGTCTGTGAGCAATCAAGGATATGTAATTTTTTGTCTAACTTATTCATAAATTTTTGTTATAGGTTAATTTTAAAATCTCCTAATATTATATTCACCAATTAAAATAATTAATTAATAAAGAATAACTGATTTTTATATGAAAAAAACGAGCTTGTCTATGTAAAGGATAATAATATATTAATATAAACATAGATATGATCAAAGCCCCTAACCTTGACTATGTGTCATTGTGTCCACAAAGACCGGTTTTGGGGGCAAGCGTGCGTTGCCACACTCACTTCCAAAGAATGCAACTAGACATGTTCATATATGATTATGACTAAAGTAGTCACTGATTTTCTAGTTTTACATCATACAAAATCATTAACACCCATTATTCAAACCTTCAAATTCATGATGTGGTTAAATGTTAAAATGATTACAATCAGTAAAATGATTGTTAATTTCAGAGCCGTCTCCGAGATTTTGAGTATCATGTGCGAGTACTAAAATGAGCCTCTATACATATATAAAAAATCATAAATCAATGATAGGTTATAGAAAAAACAAGTCAATATATATAATAAAATCAAATTATTATAGCAAAATCATGTGTTTTACTTGATTAGATGTAACAAAGATTCGGGTTGATCTTGGCTGGTTATTTCGGGTTATGTCAATAAGAGTGGGTTATTATAGGATGCGAATCCTATATATATATATATATATATATAGGGATATATATAACACATTGTTTTTAAATGTAAATATTTGTTCTCTCAGACATTAAAATTTCGTCACTGCCTATCTATCTTTCTTTTTGTAAAAGTGTTCAAATAACCATAACATATATAGCATAAATTTACCATTTATATATTAAATAAGTAATAAATAAATAAATATTTTCATCAGAAACATGATCAATACTATCCCTAAATATTTATCCCTTTTAAGTTCAACTAGATTTAAGTGTGTGAACTCTCACAAATATAGAAGACCTCTTTCATTTGATTCCTTTTCCTTTGTAGTATATGTATATGAGTTGTTCACATGTAATACGTACGTACGTCTTAATTATGATTATTCTTTTATGTTTTTTAATAATTTGAAACGGTACCATTCAAGACGAAATTTCAACCATATTTTCGGATTTGACTCTCTTGAGCGTACGCACGAGCCCAACGCCGTTCCCAAGAACCCATAAGAAATTCAAGGTCTAGTGCAAGTGAAAAAATTTGCCCTATGAACTTATTAACTTGTTATAAAAAAAAATAACATAACAATAATCATGATATAAAAGAATAAAAAATGGTTAAAAAGTTAAGTGCATATCAAAATAAATCAAATATAATAAATTGAACAAAAGATATATAATGTTAAATGAGGCCACTGATATAACTTTTTTATTGGCTCCGAATTAAAATCAGCTAATATTAATTAGATATATAATTAGTAAATGAGTTTAACTATATTTAAATGTTAAATAACTTGAATAAAATCAAATGTTTATAAGAGAGTATGTCAAACTAAGACATTTTCTTTTTAAAATTATTTATACATTTTTATCTAAAAAAGTTATTTACACATATATATTATATACAATGTTTTTTTTTTTTTTGAATTTTGGAGCCCTCTAAGAATGAGCCGTGTGCGATTGTCCATCTTGCACTTGCCGAGGGTCGGCCCTCTGTGAGGGCTCCTAAAGTGAAGCCTCACAAATAAACAAACCTTTTAATTTTGTCTAAGACTTGGTTTAAACCCAAGAACTCCATAAGAGTAAGCATAAGGGGATAACCACTAAACTAAAAAACCGAAGAATTATCTCAACTGGTTAAGGCCCATCCTCTCAAAGTGGAGGTCTTGGGTTCAAACCTTGTTGGATACAATTTAATGGATATCCAGGTTAGGGCTGTTCAAAAAGCTCGCGGCTCGAGTATCGGCTCGAAGCTTGCTAAAAAAAAGCTCGAAAAAGCCCGGCTTGAAAAAGGCTCAACTCGAAAAGAGCTCGGCTCGAAAAAAGCTCGTTAAAAACGAGCCGAGCCGGAGCCAGGGTTGGCTCGGCTCATGGCTCGACTCGTTGGCTCGGCTCGATTTTTAATATATATATATATTAAATTATATATACAAACGTATATATTATATTACACACATACATATATATTATACAAAATATATATACAATATTTATACACATATTTATATAAATATACATATTATGTATAATATATATGTATATATTAGATTTTATATATAATTATATATATACATATATATTGGATTTTATATATATTAGATTATATATATGTATATATAATATAAAGTGGAGGAAAAAAAATGAGAAAAAAAAAACCGAGCCAGCTCGTGAGCTGCCTCGTGGCTTGAGGTTTTTACGAGCCGAGCTGGAGCCAGGATTTTTGGCTCGAAAGAAATTTCGGCTCGGCTCGGCTCGACTACAACCCTAATACATGTTAAGGAACGAATCAGGGCTTTAATCCCGGGCTCGAACCTAATGGGAGTTTACGGATTTTATCCGGTTCATGCGCATCTGGGGGCACGCGTGTCTCAAGGTCGGAGGTCGAGGAATCGATCTTAGCTATGAATCGCCAGAATAACTGAAGGTAGCACGACGAGACAGTTTAATTTCCGTTCAAAAAAAACCACTAAACTAAAAACTCGTATTCTATCTTAATTTTTACCATGACGAAACAATTTTAATACAAACACAATTACACACAGTCACAAACCACTTAAACCTCATAAGTAAATCTTTCTATATTTATTTATTTTGTCCTAATTTAAATGTTTTTATATGATTTCAAAATTTATATGTTTAAAGGATAACACAAGTAGAACCAAATCTTGATGATATATAGAAATGCCCAAGACTCACATTACCTGAAATTTAAAGACACAAATCTTTCAAACTCTAATAAGATAAATACTAAGTTCTGGTCCTCCATTGTTATCAGGATTCATCATGTAAAATGCTTCAGAATCTTTTGATCCCACAATCCTCTCAAAACTTGCTCTCATATACATCAACTCTCCACCATCACCACCACCACCACCTCCGCCAATCTCCGGCAACACTCCGGCGCCCATGGTGATCGGTCCAACCGAATTGAACACTTTCCATTCATCCGGTCCACAGTCACGCCTCATTGCATAACCACATTTCTTGCCATTACAGTATGTCCTCCAAAGTGGCTCATCAAGTAGCTTAAAACCCTTCTTAATCTTTTTATCACATTCCAGCGCAATCCGAACCAACCCGGATGCCATTTCTCGAACCAAGAAGCTGGTCGGGGTGGCAAGCTCGACCAGAAAAGCAGGACCCAGTTTGGGATCTTCTTGGAACGCAATATGGACGTGACCACTTCGGTAACCAAAAAGGGTACCCACGATTCTGGTCGTTTTACCCAGACCAGAATTAATACCGAATCGGCTTTTACTTTTGTTTTTACCAAAAGTAAAAGCCGATCGAAGCTTGGAAACAGACATAAGTGTCTGTTTCTTCCTTCGGGTTTCTGTCTGGGGCACCTGAATGTCAAGATTAAGGTCGTCTTCGGTCACAACACAGGTGAGTGATGATGAACGGACATGGAGGGATTCTTCATCATCATGATCTTCATCATCAAACTTCTTTTTCCAGTGGAAGTATCTTCTTGAGAAGGAAAAGGAAGAATCTTGAGGGTTTTTGGCAGCCATGATTGACCTCATTTCAAAAAAACAAAAGCTAAACAACAAAAGGAGAATCGAAGAAGATGAAAGCTTGTGAAAAGATTGTGTTTTTTCTGCTACTATAAAGGGTTTGTAAATATGACAGACTTGAAGGTTGAAAGTAGTGACAAAAGATGGTGACCAGTCCCCACCTAACTATCACAAGACTTTGTGCTGTTTTGAGTTGTTTGATGATGTCTTAAACCTATCTAATATGAGTTATATATTTGCTTAAATAAAATAAGATATAAAAGATGATGTTTTCACAAGATTTAGTTATCACATAACTAAATGTTTCTAAATTGTGATTTTTAAGGATTATATATATATACGGGTTGAATTCAATAAAAAGATATTTTTGCCTAAATATAGTATGAATCAATAGAAGTTTGAAATACGATATGCCGTAAACAAAAATCTATTGCAAAAAATAAAATTCAGTTCAAACAAAATTCAGTATAAAAGAAACAAAAATCCAGTACCAAAAAAAATAAAACCCAGTACAAAAAAACAAAAATATAGTACATAATAACAAAAATAAAGTAAAAAAATAAAAATCCACTACAAAAAATAGCATGTTATACTTAAATAATCCTTTCTTTCTTTTTTTAACATTATACATGTCAAAGTCTAGTTTATTCATATTTTTCTTAGGTAAAAATCTCTTTCTATTTGATGTTTTCCTTATATATAGGGTTAGTTTTTGATTATCTCTATATATATGTGTGTGTGTGTGTGTATAGTTAAACTTAAAATAATTAGATGAATAAAAACTGTTCTTTAGATGATTAAAATTAGTTCTTAAAACATGTAAATTAAAAGTTATTTTTAAAATGGTATTTTTAGAGCCACACATCTAAACTAGTTATTCAAATTCTAAATATTTAGTTAATCAAACTCATATATTTATTTCAAACATTTAAACTTTTAATGTTCAAATAAATAAGAAAATCCTTAAATATAAATAAAATATAAACTTAAGTGACAAATTAAGTTTTATGATACATCTTTTCTGTTGGGGTGAGTAAGAGAGAGATATGAAAGGAATGGGTGACTGACTTGCGTTGGAAAAAGGGTTTACAAGAGAGTAAAAGCCAACAACAAATGTTACCAGCCAAGACCATTTCACAGTTTTATTCTCTTTTTCTGAATTCATGTTATGCTGACAAACAAACTATGTTGCTCCATTTAAGGTTCTTAAATTAAAAGAATGTTATGTTTATTGGTTCACATATAAAACATTTTTTTTAAGTATAAAAAAACAATTTAAGTATTTAATCAAATAACTTTCATAGTTAAAACTAATGTCATGTTAATTTTAAAATTAATTAAAAGTTTAATACAAGAAAGAGCAAAAGAGTGAATTTGGTGTTTTGGTAGAGTTGTTCAAGTTATAAACTGGTGACACATTAAAAACGTTTTTAAAAACGTGTTTAAACGGAAACGGCTTAATCTTTCTACCGCATGTATGGCACATTTAATTTTTTTTGCAGTACACAAGTGTTCAGCGACATGCTTATTAAATATAACACATTGATGACTCGGTTTTCAAAATGATATATTTTTATGTTTCAAATGAATAACTATATCATTACCCCCCCCCCCCAAAATTCAAATGTAGACGTATATTAATATTTGAGTTTTAACTCGAACCAGTGATTTTACCGTCACACGTTGATGCGATGTAGAAACGTTGAGTTTCTCGAATTTATTAAGTTGAACAAAAACATATTATATTTATAGAGGGTGAGCAATTGCCAATAAAAAACAGCAGCGATATTGAATTTTAAAAGATCGTAAATTGGCATGATTTTTTATTGACTTTCATTAATTCATATTATGTATGTTTATCATACTATGTCTTGTTATATTTGTTATTAGTTTTGTACATAATCATATATCATGTTCGGGTTTAATAGTTTTGTTTAGAGTTTCATCTAATGGTTGATATATAATGAAAATACTAGCACCAACTTAAAAAACAATGAATATAATTCTTAGACACAACTTCTGTCTGTGGTCTTAGTGATCATAACTTTCGACCCGTTAATAGATTTTTAATTTGTTTCCATACTTTTAATGTAAATAGATTTGAGAATTAAAATTCCCCTCTTTTATTTTTTTTTCTCTATTAGGTAAGGAATTATATTTATATAGGAGAAGGATGGGAAAAACAAACAAACTACAAGTATTCTTAGTTTCATCACAAAGTTGTCTTTTAACCTTTTCTTTTCAATGTTACACTTTTAAGTTTTTGTTTGTTAACATTATGATTATATTACCTTTGCATTCGTACGCAGGTTTTGTCGTTTGACGTTACAATGAGGTACGTTTTTTAGTTTTACAGCAGAGTAACAATAATTTTTATGCTGAAGTTTGACTTTTATGACAAATTACACATTTACATTTTATAGTAGAGTACACTTATAGTAAAACAATATAGTTACACAGATTATCATTCACAAATAATTGTTTTTATATATAAAATTATGATACAATTTATTTAAATCATATATATTATTTATATATGAAAGTTATAGCCAAAAATATATATTAAATTAATAATATAAAGAAATAAACTAATTAGTTAATAATAAACAAACCGAACCAATATGATCTTAAGCTTGAAAGGTATTTTACAAGCTAGCGTTATTAAAATAAAGCTCTAAATGAGTCAAGTTCAATGTCAAACTCTATTAAGTCAAAAAGAGTCAAACTATTGCAAAGTGGTTTGACTGTAATCTAAAAACACAAGCAGAATAATTTTTTTTAAACGCACTTCTGTGGATTTTAGAACATCATATCTCATCTTGCATGCATAACTAAACATACAGGAGTCATAATTAAATGTATATTAGCATGTGAAATTGTAACCTAATAATATTGAAGATTTAGATTAAATATACATGAAAAATATCAAATAAGAAAACATATTTGTCTAAAAAAATATGAACTAATATGAGTTTGACATGTGTCATGTTAAAAAAATAAAGGATGAAAATTTATGCATTATATCTTATTTTTTGTATTACAATTTTTTTTGTACTATATTTTTTTGTGTTTAGTATTTTTTGTAAAGGATCTTTCTTGTACTAAATTATGTTTTTTATATTATATTTTTTGTTTTTTGTACTGTATTTTTATTTTTGTGTACTAGTTTTGATTTTTTGTACCGGATGTTTGTTATTTTCTTGTACTATATTTTGTTTTTAGTAGTATATATTTTTGTTTTTTATGTTTTTAACATGTCAAATGTCAAATATTTATTGGTTCATACTATTTTTAAGCAAAAATATGTTCTTAGTGGATCCAACTCCTAAATATATAATATTGTGATTTAGATCAATAATGACGTGGATTTAAATTATTGCAAAGAAAAGATTAGATGGATTTTAAAAATGAAAAAAAATGATATTACAAATAAAATAAAAATATAAGAAAGCAAAGGATTACAACAATGTCAAAGTGGAGAAACCAGTATGTCAAAAAGTGTGTTTAATCATGCCTGACATAGAGCCAACAAATTTTGGCCACACAGGGTTCGCAATATCTTCCATAGTTGAAATTTGCAAACCAAAAGTTGATCAAATGTTAAGCTTTGTTATTTGTTGCCTTCCTATATATCTTAGGGTTCATAACATAAGGTATAATTTATATATTTTTATTTTTTTTAACAATACTTAATTAATGATTATTAGCTTTCTTTAAGCAAGTTCAGTAATATCAAAATTAATAAGTATCATATTTTCTTTATGTGCTGATTTCATAATTTATGTTGACTATTTTTACATATTTATGCATGTGAGTTTTGTTAGTGTAAAGAATAAGTGAATTTATGTTTAAGTAAATTGTTTTTAATTACTTACATAAATATATAAATTATGGGTTGAATAATTTATAAATTATGTGATTGGTTTTTTTGGATTTTGCATTAGTATATGATCTTTTATAATCTCTTCTCTACGTATACTTTACTTACTAATCTAATAAAAAAAATAGTATATAAGAGGACAATGTGTTTCCTCCTAGTAAAATCTTGATTCTTTTTCAAGTCTTACTTGTGCCTATTGAATACTAATTATTTTAAATGATTAAATACCAAAAATATAAATCTTCTTATTTTAATAATTGACCAAGACTTAGCATATCATAAATAGATTTTAATTATATCTTACTTTAAAGTTTAAACATCTTTATAATTATTAAATTTTCATAACTTGCTATTATAACTTTTGATTTCTTTTTTTTTAACGGCTTGGTACAACGACACCCAAGACGGAGTTTTTTTTACCAAATGGGTGTAATTGAAAAAAATATTTACCAAATAGGTGTTGTTTAAAACTTATTTATCAAAATGAGTGTTTTCCTTTATTTAATTACTTTTAACTAATCAAAAAAGAAAAACAATAATAAAGAAAAACACATATTTTGGTAAATAAGTTTTCAACTACACATTTTTTGTAATTATTTTTTTCAACTACACCCATTTGAGAAAAAACTCCTCAAGACGGGATTTCAACCGTCCCCTTGAATTTGATGCTTGGGGCGTATGCCCGACCCACCTCAAGAGGATTTCTTATTTCACTAACATAATATCTTATACAAAAGTTTTTATGAAAACTGTTGAACTTATTTAACAAATGCAATAATTTATTTAACAAATGCAATAATAGATGGATTTTAATTTAATGGCAGATAAATGGAGACACGAGTTGATCCATTGCAAACAAATGTAAATTCACAAAGAAAAATGTCCATCCCACCTTGTCAATAAGTCAAAGCATGAAATTAAGCCACATTCAATTTAAATAAATTAATCAACCGACCTAACACGCTGGGAACAGGGGAGGCATAAATCAGATTTATAGATCACCAAATCTATGAAATATGATCAACAACTTGTTTTAAATTATAACAAATCCAGAGTACTCAATGTTCAACACAAAGTACAACCATACAAGCGTACACAACACCAACCCAAATAGAAAGAAAGGTCCTTTTATACAACCAACTTATATTTATTTATTTATTTATTTATTTAACTTGAAATTTATAGTGTTTTTATTTTTAAACTATTACAAACTAGATGTTTTTCTTGAATTTAAACCCTTAACTTCTCTATCTTTGTTTTGAATGGCTTAGAACGATACTACCAAATACGAGATTTCAACCGTTCTCTTGGATTTAACACTTTGAGACGAACATCCAAGCCCACCTTAGGAGAAACCCATAATCAGGTAAACACCCTGATATAGTGTAAATAAAACGTAAATGTCATGAGCTCATATCAAACATATGACTAGTCTGCTCAAAATAAATATATAACACACTTGTCAAATTGTCCATAGTTGATATCCGTATACAAGTTTGTGAGGAATGTATTCAACTATTTGCATACAACAAAGCATTGGTTGACACAACCAAAACATAAATGAGGGTTGTCACCCCCGAATAAATATATCTAATATTTGTCCATCGGATCGTCTCACAGATTAAATGATTGTGATTATGTGAGACTTACGAAAATGTATTATATGAAATTGTCTATTGCCTACTCGTGCATATACCAATCACAACATAGTCAAATGAATACCAAGACACATAGTAAAAATTTGCATAACAATGTGTTTTCGGTTTTCCACTATAAGATTTGAAATAAAAACAACTAAATGTGCTATAAACTAACTTATCTATTCTAATAAATCAAGGTTTTTAGAGACACATGTCGTGATTCTAGAGCATCTCATTTTTGATTTCCAGCATCTCTTTTCTACTAAATACGCCTTATATGAAATAATAATATTAAATATAAAATACTTTGTTTTACATTTGTAAGACTTGATGTTACTTTTAATCTAAATACGATAGCATACTTACTGCAATCTTATCTATCATAACAATCGATTACAAGACATTTATCTTGTTGACTTAGATGTTTAACAATTGCTCATAATGTATTCCAATTTGGTCAAATATATCTAATTATACATGTAATAATATACTTCTAACTATATTATTGTTCAAAAATTGAGTTTTTACTATTTTCTTAAGAGTATATTAACGTTGTACTTGAACAAACTTTCCATAATTTAATATAGTGATATAGCATACTAGGCATTATTGTATTAAAAAATTATTGTAAAATAAGCATATTTAGCACTTAAAACATTTGCATAAATTATCCTTCAAAACATAAACACAACCTAAAATAAAATAGTAGAAAAGAAAATTGACATCAAGAATCCAATTGATGGTTGTTGTTGTCAACTCTTGGAATCCTAACTCTTTGGGCCGCTCTATCAATCTATCATTACTTCATTAGCTCATGTTTTAGACCAAATAAATTTAGGTATTGCATAAATATACTAAATTCTACCAAGTATCTTACCTTTACGCACACAATTATCAGAATTCCGAATATGATTTTTGATCGTGTTTGACTATGCTTGTCAAGAAATCCGAAAAAAATCGAAACCCAAATTGAATCAGAAATCCGAAAGACTCGATTCGAATCTTGATTCGGGTTGGATCAATCCGAATCCGAAAAAGTTATTTGGGTATTCGGGTTGAATTCATATATCTAGTTTTGTGTAATTCGGGTTGTTTTGGTATCCGAATAATCCATTACGAGACAATGGAACCTAATTAAATTCGAGTTGTTCCGTTTTTTAGGGTTGTTCAGATATTTTATTACGACAGATTTGTGATTGTTTTTTAATTTGTTACTAAAATGTTGTGTTATGAATCTAAACTACCAAAAAGTTTACTTTTATGGACTAAAATATAGGAAAAATTAAATAGACAAAACAAAACAAGAAAAAAATCAGGAAAATTTTATTCATCTTTATTTGGGTTGTTCGGGTTATTCGGATATATCCGAATCCAAATTGAATTCTAATTTGGATAGATTCGGGTCGAATGAGATTCAAATCAATTTGGGTCGGGTCGGGTCGGGTTTCAAATAGAAGAAAAAGAAAGTCAAATCCTAAAAACCGATTCAAATAAATCGAATAACTCGTAATACAATCCGATGAACTATCTTTTGCTTGACCTTAATAAAACAGGTTAATTGACTTGTTAGATACCTTATTCCTTTTAAAAATACTAATTAGTTCGGTACGATTTTAGCTAAAATCCCACATGTATTAATACGCAAAAATTAACATATGTAATCAATCTAACAGGATGATCAACTAGGGTTTAAACTCCTTATCATTTAACTACCTGAAATTACAATCAGTTAGTGACAAGATCCATTTGCCCAATTAGTCGGAGCTCCTCACTTTTGCTTACCTCTTTGACTTTTTAATTGTTATTTTTTAAAATATTAATACTTTAAAAATACAATTTTATAACAACAAATAGAAATATACAAATAAATATGAGATCTTAGTTATGAGTTGTTATATTTATTCAAAATTTTAATTTAAAGTTTTTATTAAATACTCAACCACTTGCTTATGACATTAAACGAATTAAAAAAACAATTAAATAACACACAATGGGTTAAACAAATCATATTTGGGTTGACAAAACCCGACTTGTTTAGCTAAACGTGGTTCATGGTTTCAACCCGAAACTAACTGAACCAGTGAATTTACCAAACATGTTAATCTCGTGTTGTGCTATTGTGTCGCATGAAAATTTACATATGTAATACTTACCATATAAATCAAAAACATTATCTCTTTCGTCATTTTAGTTTAAATTTCATATCCTTTCATTTTAGTAAAATTTATACTACATTCGTAACAAAGTTTCTTTATGATCTATACCAGTAAAATTTAACTTATTACACTTGGTTAAATTTTATTTAAAAAGATATTCATTCTAAAATAACCTATACCAAATAAATAAACACATGTTCGTATGATATATCATAATTTGGCAAGTTCAAGATTATTTTTAACGCTTCTCTTATTTTTTGGGTTTAATGTTAGAAGTTTTTGTTTTATGTTGAATAGCTTAAAAAAACTTAAGTCATGTGAATCAAAAGCATAATTTATGCTTCTTTTATTTTCCTCATTCTTAGGCAAATTTTCTAAAATGTATTAGGGGTGTCAGGTGTGTATGGTGGAGTTTGGTGAGATTATGACGTACCAAAATCACTACTTCAATTAATTCAAAATCCATATTCATAATCATAACCAATTGATTTGGTTAAATATTAATCAGTTAACCTCCGATTATGGTTCAGTTTCGGTTATATTCAATTAATAATAACATTGTTGAAAAACTAAAAATGACTTGCAAATAAGCTTGTGAATTATATACACACACACACATAGGGGAGAGATCATAAGAAAACTACCTATTTTCAAGAAAATTAAGAAAACCCCTCTCAACCAATCATAAAATTTCTTTACTATTAAATTATTTTTAATTAAAGAGGGTGTTTTAGTAAATTAATATTTTTTATTTATGGAATTTATATCATTTTCAATTATTTCAGTTTTTTCTTCAAATAGTTGACTTTTAATTTCAATTTTCCTCACAACCACAAATCATACTCCTCATAACCACAAATCATACTCGATATATATATATCGAGTATACATACATAGGGAATGGATCTAATACTAACTCTAAGATTCATCAATAACCCATTAACCCAACCATATTGAATGATCAAATTACAAGATGCTAATCTAATGGTTGATATTAAACTATAATATAATAATGTAATTGATTTGAAAAAAAAGGGAATAAGGGTATTAATAAAATTTGATATATTAAATACTTTACCCCATCTTTTTTTATACATCCATAACTTTTTTATACTATAATATTTTTTTATAAAAATTGCACCATTTTACTCGTCTTTTTTTTCTCTTTAATTCCGTTATAGTCTTGACTAGGTTTTTTTATTTTTTTTCGGATGTTCGTATTTACACCAATGTAACAAGTATAAAACTAACAAATTATTTGTAACAAGTTGTAACGAATTTGGGTTTACATTGTTGTATAATAAATAGGGGTTAAGTTTAAGAGTGTAAACGAGCCAAGCCGATCCTGAGCTCGTTAATTACGTTATATTCTTGACTAGGTTTTTTATTTTTTTTGGATGCTCGTTAATTACGTTATATTCTTGATTTTGTAACGAATTTTGGTTTTTAAAGTACTAAAATGTATTTACAATCTTGTAAATATAATTTTTAAATTATGAAAATGTATTTACAATCTTGTAGATATAACGAATTTTGGTTTTTATAAACAAAATGTTATATTATTTTTTTAAAGTATTAAAACATATTACAATCTAGTAGATATAACGAATTTTAGTTTTTATCAACAAAATGTTATAATATTTTTTAAAAGTATTAAAATGTATTTACAATCTTGTAGATATAACGAATTTTGGTTTTATCAACAAAATGTTATATTATTTTTTTAAAGTATTAATATATTTGCAATCTTGTAGATATAATTTTTTTAAAGTATTAAAACGTATTTACAATCTTGTATATATAACGAATTTTGGTTTTTATCAACAAAATGTTATATTATTTTTTTTAAAGTATTAAAATGTCTTTACAATCTTGTAGATATAATTTTTTTAAAGTATTAAAACGTATTTACAATCTTGTATATATAACGTATTTTGGTTTTTATCAACAAAATGTTGTATTATTTTTTTAAAAGTATTAAAATGTCTTTACAATCTTGTAGATATAGTTTTTTTAAAGTATTAAAACGTATTTACAATCTAGTAGATATAACGAATTTTTGAGCATCCGGAAAAAATAAAAAAACCTAGTCAAGAATATAACGTAATTAACTAGCTCGGGATCGGCTTGGGTCGTTTACACTCTTAAACGTAAACCGTATTTATTTTACAACAATGTAAACCGAAATTCGTTACAACTCGTTACAAATAATTTGTTATTTTTATACTTGTTACATTGGTGTAAATACGAACATACGAAAAAAAATAAAAAAACCTAGTCAAGAATATAACATAATTAACTAGCTCGGGATCGGCTTGGGTCATTTACACTCTTAAACGTAAACCGTATTTATTCTATAACAATGTAAACCGAAATTCGTTACAACTCGTTACAAATAATTTGTTATTTTTATACTTGTTACATTGGTGTAAGTACGAACATATGAAAAAAATAAAAAAACCTAGTCAAGACTATAACGGAATTAAAGAGAAAAATAAGACGAGTAAAATGGTGCAATTTTTATAAAAAAATATTATAGCATAAAAAAGTTATGGATGTATAAAAAAAGAGGGGGTAAAGTATTTAATATAGCAAATTACTACTTTACCCTTATTAAATAATAAAAGAAAAAGCCATGTGTTCAATTCTGATTGGTTTATGAGGGTTAATGGGTTAGTGCCATAAATGAGGGTTAGCATTTGAACCCAATATATATAAGTAAAAATCATACTCGATATACATACATGTATATATATAGTTTGATAAAAATATAAGTGAATCTTGTATGACTTTGGAGTTAATGAGAATGAGTGAACAAAAAGTAAAAACCATGTGAGCACAAAGTCATTTTCTAATATATTTATTCTCACATTTAACGTATTATAATTATATCAGATAAAAAGTTATAGTTCACATTCTATGCTTGGCTTGCATCACAACTTATTAAAAAAACATAAACTACTACACACACCTAGAAATATTAAACAAAAAAGAAATATATAATAATCAGTTTGATTTTAACTAAATTCGGTTAATGACTTAACTAACCATAACCAAATGAATCGATTAATAGATTGTCTTAACCATAAACAACGGTTAAATTCGATCTCAGTTAAAGTCAATTTGATTTAGAACTGTTATTGATTAAGGGGGTGTTTGTTTTTCCTAAAAAAACATCTTTTTGCCTCTTATGTCTGCGTCATGCAGACACAGACAGAGGTTGGTAGGGGTGTGCTCGGTTGATTTTTGGCTAAAACCGAGTCGGTTTCTAGTTATTAGGAACCATTCGGTTTTCGGTTTTTTTTTGTCGGTTTCGGTTCGGTTTTTTCGGGTTTTTTTTTGTTTTTTTTGGGTTCTCTCTCACACACAATACTAAAAGTGCAAAGATGTTTAACAATAGCTAATTCATAAATTAATTGATCGAACACCAACTAATCAAAATAAAACTATATAATTGTCTTAGTATTCTTACATTTAAAAAAAATCAAAAGTAAATAACTAAATATGCAATAATTCCGGTCTTCATCTTTTAAAATGATAGTATTCATCTAATCCAAATCTTTATCATCTTTAACGGTAGACTATTTGTATGTTTTATCTCGTTAAATAAGTATAAAAATAGCAACATATATATATATACACATATTAATTTTTAAAAAAGATTACATATCGGTTAGGTTTTTAGAATATGAAAAACAGAACCCGAACCGAATAATTTAGTTTCGGTTTTTTCGGTTATTTATTCGGTTCGGTTTTTTAGGTTCGGTTTTTTCGTTTAATTCGGTTCCGGTTCGGGTATTTCGGTTTTTTGCTCACCCCTAGAGGTTGGAGGTCCACGACCTGTATGTTTTTTGAAGACATTTCATTAAAAAAGTTATTCCCGTCCTCTACTTGGTGCGGACATGGACAAACCCTTTTCGCCTCTTCTCAACCTCTTCCAAGTTTTTATTCTTTACCCAGCTTTCACAATTTTTCGGTTTTGGAATCCACCATCGATCGACCACTATTCCCACTCCACCGATCGACCACCGGCGCTACTCAACCACCGATCTACCACCATGCAACTCCACCACCAGCGTCATCTCCGACCGACCCCACATCAATAAAATGTGCGGCCTGTGGTTGCCTACGCAACTTTCACCGCCATGACCCATGATGTATCGTTTCCGGTACAACATGTCATTGAATACCAATCCCACCACCGCTATCACCCGTAACCGCCGCCTCAACCGATTTCCATCGCCGGAGTTAGAGAAACCAGTGTAATTTCGGCGGATTTCAACCTCCCGCCAACAACAAAACAACCAATTACATTCGAGCACTTGGACCCAAAGCCCTAGACAATCTCCACCATCGGTCATCACATAATCCGCCAGAATCCGGTGATTGTTACAAGAACCAAACAAAAATGGTGCAATCGGAGCAAACTCCAGCGAAAAAAATGATTCCGGACGAAATTCACTCAATATAAGAAAGAAAAGAGGATTTTTTAAAAGAGGTATGTAGAGGTAAAAACAAACCCTCTTCTTGCAGAGGTTTGGTCCACCTCTTCTACAAAAGAGGTCTGCCGACAGGTTCACAGTATGCAGATGTTTTGCCTCTGAAAAAACAAACACCACCTAACCTTCGGTTATAATTATATCATTTCAATTTTTCACCCCTAAAATTTATACAAACTTAAGATTGTAAAAGGGCCGGGTCACCACCCGTTTGATTTGAGCGCCCCATTTAATGGTAATTTTGAAACAGGGTTTAGGAATGGAAAGAACACATGTATCATGTATGGATCCCCAAATTGAGAGCTGATACAAACCCTAATCATAAAGTCAGCAAGATTTTACAATCCCTTTCTTAAATTCGCTAGGTAGTGGAGTGTAAAACGACTATGGCGACTGAAGGTTCTAGATCTTCAAGTTCTTCGGTCGATTCGTACATTGGAAGCCTAATTAGCTTGACTTCCAAAAGTGAAATCAGATATGAGGGCATTTTGTATAATATCAACACCGAGGAATCCTCCATAGGATTGACCAACGGTAATCGATTACGCTCAGTCTCGTATTTTGAAAAGTTGTTGGTAGTTCCGATTCGTAATTTACGGTTTCTGTTTGCTAGGTTTCATAAAGCTATGTTTAACGATTTGACCGTAGGATTGAAATGGTTGACATCTATTCTTTTTAGGGTATTCTGATGGTTTATGTTGTTTTGATGATATAATATGATATTATGAAATATAAACATGGCTTTTTGAACAAGCATATCTTGACACACCTTGCGACGCTGATTTTTGGTTTGTTGTATATCCAAGAAGAACTATGTAGTTATGTAGAACCTGCAAAACTAAAGAAAGCAATTGAATCTCACTTGGAACTTATGTTCTGTCTCCTGAATGATGGCACAATTTAGTAAGATGTTAGACACATCTGAAAGTATAATTTAAATATATTCTTATTAAGTTTGGTTAAATTCTTGGATGGTGTCATAGCAAGTGTTATTATGGATTTTTTTTTGAATGTATTGATATTATTGTTGTCCGGTTTGAATGAATTTTGAGGTTAAGTCTTTGTCTATATCATTTCAGTTTCTTTAGTTAAGGCTCCTTAATTAGGACCTGTGACATATGCATTCTCAATCACTGCTTAATGCTTATAAACTGATAATGAATCAATCATTTGAAATGGCTAAATCTATTGTAATCGTCATTAAACTTCTTTAAACTTGTGTAACACCGAATTACTTCTTAACTTGAACAGAATTTCCCAATCTTTTGACTTGAATAGTAATTGAATAATGTTGTTATTGTATAAAATCCTTTGTCTGCATTACATGGTTGGTTAGTTATGCTAGTGTTAGACTGTTTCTGCTGTTTTATGCATCAATCATTCACTTCAAATTTGCAAATTAATGATTTATAGAGTTGTTAAATTATTGCTGAAACTTTGCAGTAAGATCCTTTGGAACAGAAGGAAGAAAAAAAGATGGCCCACAAGTCATGCCTAGTGACAAGGTCTATGAGTATATATTATTTCGTGGAAGTGATATCAAGGTACCTAAATCGGAAGATGTTTGACTTTAATTTCTTTACTTGCTTGTTTGTGTTTAGGAGAGTGTGTATATATATATATATCATATACGTGTATGGGATTGCTGTGTTTTAGTAGCTGCCTGTTTCTTTAAATACTTCAAGATATTCATTGAACTTTGATTGTATCTTTTGACAGTTAGCCAGTTAGTTCCCTTTATTGTGGAATACTATTTCTACCTTCATGTGGTGAAATTAAACAAGAAAGGTTGCATACTTTATATGGTATTATGAACAATGCTAGGTGGAGACAGGCAATTGAGTGAGTGTTAATGCTTAACTAGGCATTTGGGGATTAAATGAATGACTATGCTGCTTACTTTTTAAGCATAAATTACAATTGATTCAAACTTAGGCTTGTAATTTTTCTTACAATTAGCAATGAAAGCATATATGATCATTATGCAAGCTACCTAACAAAGTAAATTTAAGATCAATTTGTTGAAAGCCCTAATGTTGTAATTATCTAAATACAAAAATGAAGTGAAACCAGAAATCACTTTTGTAATTGTAAATGATTATGAGTTGATGATTGATATTTATTAACTTAAAAAATAATGAGAACTTTCTACTTATTTAATAAACATGTAAGTAACAAGTTGATATTGAAAATTGTAAAGAACAAAATAGTAAGAAATAAATCATTAAGCAATAGTAATCAATTCAGAATTGTTTATGTTGGCATTTACAAGTGGCAAATGTCCACTTTAATAATATTCAATTCCATTTTATTATCTACTGTGAAACTCCCAAGCCCTTCTTAATGTATACTCTTTCCATTGAAACAAAATCATTAAAAAAAATAACAAATGGAACAGTGGAAGTTTGAACAGAAAATAACACCCTAAAAGCTTAGGTTTGGAGATCTGTAGATGCAATACGAGAACCTTGCTCTAGGTGGGTGCCTCAGTCTGACAATTGTTTCGAGATTGCTTAATTTTGTTACTTTTGGGGTTGTGGTTCTAGATTGTCACTTTTCTTTTGTAAGGTAAGCAGGTTAAAGAGACCACTGTGCTTATATATATATATATATATGTATGTATATGTTTCAGTTATATAATGTTTTGTATAGAGTTAAGTTCAATGTGTATGTTATACTCATAGAATCAAAGGGCACTCATAACTCATTTGCATACAATGGTATCTTTGCTTATTACATACACACACACACACACACACATATATATATACACACATATATAATTTTCTATTCTTATTATATAATTCTAATTTTTCTTATTAAGCGATGTTAATGTGTTATTAAGTTTGATGATGTCAGATGGGTTGCAGTTGAAAAAGTACATTATTGTTGCTTATGCATACCATATATGATTACGTGTCCCTTTTAATAGTTATTTAGGAAATACATGATTTGCAAGGAGATTAAACATTTTTTTAGAAATAAAAGTTTTGTAAAGAGGATATTTAGCATTTGCACTTTTATATATTCGTTCTCTTTTCTTTTTCATCTCATTTGAACTTTGAAGGTACACCGTACACATTTCAATTGTTTTGGGCTGCGGTTGTTTAGACTTCAGTTATCACTTTATAATGAGAATGACTATATATCTTTGTGGAAACCTTGAACTGAGTAATCAAACTCATTCATACCATACATTATCTTTTCAAACAATTTATATTATAACTAATATTTTGACTTTGGAATAACAAAGGTATTAAAATTACTTTTCTATTTTGCAGGATCTTCAAGTGAAATCATCTCAGCCAGTTCAACCCCCTCAATCCATAAACAGTGATCCTGCCATAATTCAGGTAAGATTAAAATCACTAATATATATGCATTAGTTTTGATTGGTTCATAATAGAACACTTGATTTCAATGCAGTCTCATTATCCTCAGCCACCTACACCATCTTCAACCTTACCTGCTGTTGCAAGTGACCCTTTGTCTACTCCTGGTACCTATAACCGCCCTCATCTGGGTCAACCCGGGTCAACTTTTCAAGGTGGTTTGCCATTATATCAACCTGGTGGCAATGTTGGGCCATGGGGGCCATCACCACCTCTTCCAATTACGAACAGTAGTGGGCTTGCAATGCCCATGTATTGGCCCAGTTACTATGCACCACCAAATACACTTCAACAATCATTGCCTCCACCACCACTAGGATTAGGAATGCCACCCTCATTACAACCACCTATGCAGCAGTACCCTGGTTTTAATGCTTCCTTACCGACCGGACCACCAAATACATCTGCCAGCTCAGCTACCTTAACATCTAACGCTTTACTGGGACCGACAGCATCCTCTTCGTCAGCTATACCCGCAAGTGGTAGCTTGCAACCACAGTCTACTCCTGTTGCTACTACTGATGTAAATGTAACCTTGCCTCCTGTTAGGCCTAACACGCTTTCTGGTGCAAGATTTTCTTACACGTCCCAGCCATTATCGTCAAACGGTGGTGCACCATTGGCCCCCACTGGATCATCCACGCCATCACTATTAACTCCAGGGCAACTGCTGCAGTCTTTGCCAGGTGGCATTGTTTCTGTTCAATCTCCATCAGTTGTTCAGAATGATGTGGAAGTGGTTCAAGTGTCACACACATCATCAATGTCAACAGAAGCGCCCGTGCCCGTGCCAATAGAAGCTCCTGTTCCTGTGACAACAGAAGCCCAACCCCCAATTTTGCCACTACCACCTCAAACACAAATTGCTCAGAAGGTATTTATGGATCTTTTAATTTGCACTCTATCAAATAAATCTATTTTATTTAAATCTGTTTGATTTTGATTTGCTAGATAGGATCATAGATGAATTGATGTACTTTCTAAAAAAATTATATTTTGACTAATGTTTTATTTTTTCTGTTATATGTTTTATTTTTTCTGTTTTTCTTCAGCCCAATGGAGCTACTCACCAGAATCGTCAAAGTTACAGCTATAGAGGGCGTGAAAGAGGCAGAGGATCTGGGGTAACTTTTCCAACTTCCTTTTCTTCTGTACGAATTTGACTGTGCATATTAATTATCTGTTTATTAAATTATTCAGGTATCACGACCAGTGATGCAATTTACTGAGGAGTTTGATTTTAACGCAATGAATGAGAAATTCAACAAGGATGAAGTCTGGGGTACTTTAGGAAAAAACAACAGGTCCAGTTCAAAGGAAAAAGATGAAATTGCTACTGATGAGGATGAATTAGAAGATGAAATTGATGCTGAGTTATCCAAAGTCGATGTTAAGGTGATCTTTTAGTCGTTTTTTTTATTAATGTAGATAAATTCATTCTATCAGATCTATACTTAATATTATACCCTGCAATTATCTACAGCCTGTTTACAGCAAAGACGACTTTTTTGATACTTTATCTAGCAACACTTCTGATCGTCAATCAAATTATGGACGGACAAGATTCTCAGAACAAATGAAACTAGATACAGAGGTAAGATAGACTCAAGATTGGTAAATTTTTCTTGATGTTAAGTTTCTTTAAGGGTAGTGAGTCCTGGCACAACTCTATACAAGACATGGAAATAATCAACATTTTGTTGTCATATCTATACCGTTTAATAAACGTTTGTTTTAACTGTTTTGTATGAATAAAACATATGGGTCATGTATGTGCTCAGCGATTTTAGTTGCCAAACTGAGACCTGCCAACCCAACTCAATTGCTACCACTAGTTTCTTTTTGATACGTACTTACATGTTTGGTTATCTGCTCCAGACATTTGGAGAATTTTCTAGGTACAGAGGGGGTGGTAGGGGTGGACGTGGCCCCTACCGTGGAGGGCGGTCTCGAGGAGGCGGCTACTATGGAAGAGGAGGATATGGATATGGATATGCCGGGAGGGGCCGTGGTGTGAGAAATTCACATGCAAATGCAGCCAGTGATTATTAAAAGGTTTGTTGATGTTTTAACAATGGTTTAGGTACATACCGAATGGTAAGGGGTTTCTTCTTTTTTTTTTATTTTTTTTTATTTTTATTTTATTTTTATGTCATTTTGAAAGAGAAATAAACTAAGATGAATGTTCCCAGTTCCTGACGCCTGACGGTATGGTTTTAATGTTTACTAGTTACTACTCCTGAATATTCGTGGGGCTGGATCTAAAGACCATTAGTTTGTCACTACATTTTTTAATTTTAATTTTGATGCATTTTTTTTAACCGGATCAAAACATAATTATTGTGGTAAGGTTAGGGGGTTATCCAGTTGTAGGGTTCCTTTTGGGAGAGTTCAAATCCGAAAGAACGGTTGAAATCTTGTCTTGAATGTTTGTGTTTCAAGTTGTGTCCTTAAAATTTTTTTTATAGATTTTATTATTAGTTATATAAGCCTAATAAGAACCTAGAACAACGAAAGTACAAATTAAATTAATATAGTTTAAACTGATGAATATTATCAAATCCACACTCATGCCGATGTATATTTGCACTTTTGCTTTACTCTTCACCCAAAGAAAATAATAGGCTTTCATGTAACTTACAATGCGGAGCTTGTGCCAGGGGCGGAAAATTTTGAAATCTAGAATACATGTTACTTTTTTGAAGTTATGAGAGCGAAACCGTGATTTTTAACTAAAAATAACATTTCGGCCGAAAAATTAACAATACGGACAAAAAAAGAAGGGGGTGATCGTCCCGGCTCATATTAAGCTTTGCCCTTACTAACAATCAAGCAAGCTCAACTTAGCTTGTTTACTAAACAAAGTCAACTTGAGTTGGATAGTTTAAAAAACAACCCATGCTTGGCTCAACTTGTTTTAACTTGGCTTTCTTGAGTTAGCTTGTTTAGAAACCAAGTCGAGCATGAGTTAAGACTATACCAGTTTAGTTCGGCTCATAAACAACTCTAGTCGTAGGGTTCTTGTTTAATTTAATGTGAAGTATTAACTAGCAGAACAAGCGGGGTCTACGACCTCATGATAAACAACAATTGACAATTGTAGAAGTATTATTATAAAAAGAAAAAAAAAACACAAATCTGTCTTTGTTTTTTATGGTTAGCAACAATAAATCTTATGACAAGCCTTAGTCAAAGTTCTTGTCAAACCACTTAATCTATGTACAATCTTACGTTTTTAATCTATATCTATATTCTATAATAAAAGAGTAACAAATTTGCCACATGTCACATTCTTACACCACTAATGCCACATGTAACATTCTTACACTACAATTGTCACTTGTCAACACCTTATAATTTCACTTAATTCTCTCTCCTATTAAATAATTATATTCTCTCTCTTATTAAATAAATAATTATAATACTAATAACTAACATATTATTTATCGTATTATTATAGAGCACACTTTAAATTTTTTTTATAAAATTTGAAATTCTCTAAAATGAAAACTGTTAAAGTAAGAAATATTTTATTTTCAAAAAACAAAATTTATGTAAAAAAACAAGTTATCTTAAAAAATGATTTTTTTTAAAAATAAAATATATTATAAAAGGATTTTTTAAACAATGAGATTTTTATCATCCAATGACATTTTTTAATTTAATATTTTATATTAAATACGTGTAATACATATGTTTATAACATAGTGCAATATATACAACTATTCTAAAAGCATAATATTTCATTCATTTCACCCGTGTAACACACGGGATCTAACCTAGTACATATATATAAAACGGGCCTAAATTATTAGATTTTGTGAGCTTTACATAACAAGAAACTATTCTACAAATATAATAATATATATTATATGATTTATTATTAAATAATAATCTAAGCTTCACTAATACAAGGCTAGGTAACTTTAAGGTACGTATTTGTTTTTAATCAGAGTACTTGGACCTTGGTTTGACGAGTATTTGGCCACATTTATGGCGTGTGCATAATTTCGAGTTGGGCAAATCGATTTTTGGAACGGGTTCTGGTTTCAATCGGTTCAGTTCAGATAAACAAAGTCAAGAACTAGTTCCAGTTTTTGGTAGATTTCGGTTTGACTTTTGGCCGGTTTCGGCTAATGTTTTGGCCAGGTAAAAGCGAAAGTGGTTATAGTTTTTCCGGTTGCGGTTTCTCTGAGAACCCGAAACTGCCTGTATACATCAGTTCAGTTATGATTTGTTCGGTTTGGGTTGATGGTTTCAGTCCCTTTTTTCTCCACCTCTAGCGCGCACTATATATATATATATTAGTGTTGGCACTAAGGGGCAAAATTAAAATAGCATTAATTATCACATTACTTAATTTTTGTGAAAATAACATTAAAAACATTAAATTGGTTGGTTAATAAGACATTATGAGCCGGCGTCTCATTGGAATCAACATTTCTATTCCTACATGATAGATAAAGTGTCTATATCTTATTTTTCTTAAACAATTAAACAACACCTTTTTTTTGAACAACCAACTAATCAACTGCCGTGTACTTCGTACCCGGCCCCCAATGGCTAAATGATGCCCAAGCTGACCATTAGTCCAGACGGACGGAGCCCCTAGCCCATCAGCCATAAATTCCTGGGAAAACCCGACCAAAGCACCCGCGTAAAGGCTCGACGATGGAAGGTTGGTAAAACCGGGTGGGATCAAGAATCGAACCCAGAACCTGAGTCTTCTATCACTTTCCCCATACCTCCATCTTACTACCAGAATAAGACATCATTGGTTTCAAACCACACCTTAACTGTGTTAATGATGTGATATACTGAGTACGATGATGTTCTTTTTTTAGTAGTCACTAACAAAATGTAATATTTTATGATAATATTTTATAAAAATACTTTCACAAAAAATATTGATTGTATCTATTTAGATAAATTATTCATAATATAACAACTGCATTCGTGATGAATTGTTCATATCGGCAAAACAACAATATTCAAACCTTTTTTTATTAAGTGATTGTGTAAGGCATATTTTAGGTTAGTTTTATTTTTTATACTATTAAATGTTTACAAATAAAATGTAAATTATTATTACTATCACCGTTTTATTTGTTGTCACATGTTTTTGTTTCTTCACGCTATTTTACGATTAGACACGACCTTTTTTGGTTGGTGTTGTGGCCACGTTTTTATGTCGGAATAACAACCATTGTGACGTACTTTTATATTTGTAGTTTTATATATGAGATTGCGTCTTCGTGCATATATTCAAAAGCGAAGCCAAATTCACAACACCATGCTTGATAGACTACTGGTTACTATATATACATGTAACAACTGCAATCATTTCGAGAGAAAAATAATAATAATTTTCTATTTGTTTTGTTGTTTTTCTAGGGAGTAAATCGCGACAAAAGATTAGTTTCAACCGCGACTAACAATGAACCGCGACAAAAAAATAGACTTGAAATGACGAAACCGTGGCAGAAAACACAACAACCGTGACAAAAAATGGAACCTCGGCAAAAAATGAAACAAACCTCGGCAAAAAATGAAACAAACCTCGACAAAAAATGAAACAAACCGCGGCAAAAGCTTCGGTAACTCCTTTTGAAGGTTTTGAATCCTTTTAAAGGTTTTGAATTAATTTGTATATATCATTTTTAACCCTGAATTTTGAACTCTTATTTTTGAACCCCCTCTCACTTTACCCACATATTTTTAATGTTCACATGATTTTAACACGTCATTAAGTTATCGGATAACAATCATGATTATATTAATTTGATCGCAATAACCTCGTAAACGTTTATATACATTTTGAACCCAAACGGTCACAGAAATTTTCACGTTATTCACAAGCTTATAACGTGACCGTACGTTATCGAATATTTGTATCGTTTATACATCATTTTGATCGTGATTAGTTCAAAACAATTTAGATTTGATAGTAATATTTACATGATAATAATAATAATTAGATAACACTTATAACTAAATAATATTAAAAATAAAATATTCATTAAAAGTTAAATAAAAGTATTAAAATAATAATAATAATTAGAAAACGTAAATGATGTTTTTTATGGTTTGATTTTACTAATCATACTCAATTCGTTAGAATTTTTTAATTTTAAGCGAGATGTTATGTTGTTAATATTATCATAATCTGTCGCACCCCGGCCCTCCCGTCCCGGACGGGGGCGCAACGACTAGCTGATCTTGCAGGATCGCAGTCTCCGGTCACACAATGTTGCGAGACCTACATGTCTGATTACATACGTACATCCAATACCTTGGATAAAATAGTTTAGTAAAATCAGAGTTGCGGAAGTTGAATAAGATTAAAACAGATTCAAATCATAAATTGCGGAAGCGTTGTCAAAACAGTTTTCAAAACATTACAGAGTAATAGTTGGGGAAGCGGTTTAAGTTGTTTAACATTTCAAAATATAACATAACGAAATGATAACAAATGTTCAATAGCCTAAGACACATAAGTTGATGCATGGACTCCATCCTAGCATCCTAGGCTCCTCGTGCACGTGCCTTAGTTACCTGAGAAAACATGCGAGTAAAATGTCAACACAAAGGTTGGTGAGAGCATAGGTTTGTAATCAGCAGTAAACATCAAAATGTTTAAAGTAAATGTTGTGTAGGTCTACATTTCAATACAATGCAATATCTATTGATAGCTAGTCAATATGAGTTATACCATATGCGGGTTCGCAACCGAAGCTAACATGCTGCCTCCCGCCATATCCATCCAAGATATGGCAAATGTTGTTTGGTCAATTTATGCACTGTTCCGACCTCCAGTCGGGGTGGCCATACGGCTCGCAACAGTGGGGCTTGTCAGGCCCAAATAGTACTATTCAAAATTACCACGCTAAGCGCAACGCGCTATTAACTGTTCGAGATGTGTTTATGAGGACTTATCAGTTTTGTGGATGAATGCCACACATACGCATATATGATATTAGCATGTACAAACGTAACCAAAAAGTGTGTATGTTGTTCAAAAATAGTTGTATGCAATGTTTTCTCCCCCAAAGGTAGAAAATGTAAAAAGGGGCCGTGAACTCACCTGGTTAGCAGTTCCGGTATGTCTGTAAATGTTTGTGTCTGTGAAAGCTAGCACCTGCTAGTATGCACCTATAACCATATAGGTGTGAGTATGTGTTTTGTAGTGTGTTGTAATCCATACAACTCCAAGTGTCGGTGTGCTCAACCGAGTGTGTGTGTTGACTAGTGAGACTCGACGAATTGTTGGTGACACGATTGTTGTGTTTATGTGCCTTAATGCTCATAAGGCATCAAAATGCATCCTATGACCCTAATCGCACAAGTTACCATTTTTAGAAAGTTTCCAATTTAGGAAAGTGTGGTTATGAAATCCTGTTTCATAAAGTTAACACTTCTACTGTGTTTGTAAAATACGTTTAAACCCTTAAAACATATCGTTTGCGCATAAATCATCATTTATGCCGTTTTGCCCAAATAAAGTTTCCTTATTTGGAAAGTATCCATTTAAAAACTTGTTTTCACAAATCAAAGTTTCCAAATATGTTAGAAATCATTTCTAAGCATGTTTCAACAATCAAAGTTCATCAAAACACTTTAAAACATCAAAAGCCCTCTTTTGATTTTTAAAAGTTTCCATATTTAGCAAGTTTATGCAAAACCATGTTTTTGACAAAAATCAATCATCCATATATGTTTCTAAACATTCCAATACACATTTGACATCATCTAGACTTGTCTAACATGTCTAGATCATCACAAATCCAAGACTTGCACATAAAAGTTTCCTTTTATGGCAAGTTTGCCCAAATCATCACCAAATCAAACATAACTTAACCAAAACTCAAATC